>OY757317.1:50400450-50740450 GCA_963583905.1 Stenurella melanura
CCTCTGGAAGCACGCTGTTTACTATTACGTGCCCCATGTCGGGATATTATTGTTTTGATTTCAACAGGCAGCTGTCGCTAGATGGAGCCTCCCCCATTTCGTCGTTTTACAACGTCGATCTGGCCACTTGGTTAACCAGGCTCTTGTACTAGTCATCTCGGGCTCGCCTTGCACTGATGAGCACCAGGAAGTGCGAAACTGCAGTATGCAAGTTAGTCTGAGACGGCTGGTACCAGAGTTTCCTTTAATTAGGAATAATTCTTTCGGCTGGTGCTTGTTTAAATCAAAACAAAGCGTTTTGTTGTAGAATGTGATTTCTATACTTAACGCGGCCAGGCTCGCAATTATTTGCAGTTTGGTTTATTATCCTTATGAAAATAAGGATTCACAGAGGTGATTGACAGAAATATTTTATTTTAATATATTCTGCCCTCTGGAAGCACGCTGTTTAATATATATATATATATATATATATATATATATATATATATATATATATATATATGTCGGATTGCGGAATGTGGGATCAGTTTTTGTATATACATGCGGAATGTGAGATCATGAGATCCGATGCCCGGATCTCAGATCGTAATTGTCTATTACTTGGTGTATTTAAGGTGTCAGGATGCTATAGGCAACATATTATGCGGAGCTCATTTTCCTTGTTTTCTCCCATGTATAAAACCGTAGCAGTTCTGTGTTTGACAGTGTGGTGGCGCAGATGCTACTTATGTATTTAGCAAACAGGTACCTTTTAAGATCAAACGAGATCCGAAATTTGGCAATGCTGTTTGGATTTATTTGTAGCAGCAAATACCTTTGCTTTTATATAAGTACATCAGCTTTTAACCAAATAATATTAAACGCAACGGATTTTAAATTAGAACGAGTGCAATGATAATGGAAACTTGAACACGAAGTAAACGACATGTCGATTTAGCGTTAAAACAAGGAAGTAAAAGTTTGCGTTATTAGGCAGAATAATTAATTTCTATATGACACAGAGTGTGTTAATTATTCAGTATTGTAAGGTGGTTTAAGTACTTTGTGGAGAAACTTGCGCGAAGTCTCGAAAGAAGACCTCGTGTCCGTGACTTCCCTTGGATTTTGTTGAAAAGGTCTATTTAAAAAAAATAAATGTTTACGTACCTAATTAATTTATTAAATTAGGACAAAATTCTAACGGGAACGTATTTGAAAAATAATTACGATTTTTGGTTATATATGTGATTGCTTCGGGTTTGGGTACAAATAAAATCTAATTCTTCTATTACTTAGGTATAACACAAAATGATTTATTTTTACGCTGCAATTTTAATACACTTATAATACGTAAGCTTTAAACATTTCCTAAAAAATTGCTAAATCCGAAAAAATTAACCAAACTGACACCAAAAGTTTCAAACCCTTGGTAAAAAATATTTAATTTATCATTTCTGAGCATTAGTGGCATAAATATTTTAAAAAATCATAATAAAAATTATACCCGAAACAAAGCATTACTTTTGCCCTTTCCAAGATTTGTTTGCCTAATATCGCCTTTTTATTCTATTTTAATGATAAAAATTGTATCTGGGACCTTGTGTATGAATTGCAATTGGGTATGGCTCTCTATAAAGTTTTAATAGGGTAAAAGATATTTATTTTATAGATACATAGAAGGCAAAAACCATTGACTGATACATTCATTACAGTATCTCCATAATAGACCGGAAGCTATGCGGTCTTTTTGAAAACTCATCGTTGCGTGAATTTTGTGTGCGTTAATTAATTTTATCGAACATAATTCATGTCAAAATAGACTTAATGCATATGTCAGACCCGTCAGTTTGGTTATAGTCCAAGATAACGTGCAATTCGCTATTTTTATTTTCATTCATTTTATTGTCATTCAAAATTTGTATTAACTCCTGTATCAGGTGAGATCGAACTCCCCTGATGTTTTCATCTCTTCTAGTTGTCAGTTGGTGTATTATTTCCATATTTGTTGGTCTTGTAAATCAAAATTTAATTTTTGATAAAACTTTAATATATTTCATGTTCCGTTTGTGCTAATTATGGAGTTTTCACCAATAAAAAATAGAAAAATATTGATGAATTCCAGATATCACAATACAATATTCTCATATATTTTGAACTGCTGGACACGAATTTGAGGTGCTAATTGTTAAGTTTCTCACCATTTTTTTAAATCGCGAAAAACATCGTATTTAATGCCTAAATATGTTTGTCGCGATTTAAAAAAAATGTGCGAAATTTTGCAATTTAGATCCCAAATCGTGTTCGGCGGTTTAAAATACATGGGAATAAGGTATTTTAATCTCTGGATTTTTTATGTACGTCTATGAATAAATCATTTAGATAATCCAGTACTTTCAAGTATTTTCTAACATTTTAAAGTAAATTATTTTCTGTTTGCATATAGGCATAAAACATATTCTTTATATATAGAATTTGGCAAATAGCAGAAAGCAATTCACGGAAAATAAAAAGAAACTCTATCTAAAAATATTAATTTCCAATCTTGGCATTTCATTGATAATCTGCATTCAAAAATGAATTGGTCTATTTCTTATGTCACAATTCTTATTGTAACACTAGCATCCACATAGCCTCTCAATAGTGCAAGAATATAGCATTTCTAGTTTACTTCTGTTATTAAACAAAATAATAAAAATAAAAATATGATTTTTTTTTAAATTGACACAATTTGGTTTTTAAGGATGGTGGTAACATTTCCTTAAATCCCTATTTACTTAAAAAGTGACTCCATTTTTCCGCTAATTCTATGGAATAAATTAAATAGGTTTATGTGCTTTCAGTTATCTTGAAGAGATGCACAACTTACCTAACTTTCAAATAAATCGATTAATTAATAACTGATTCACGAAGGTATGTAACCATGAAAAGTGTAGAACTAAGCAATTTAAAAAACCCCTGCCTAAGGGATCACTACTTCCACATCCAGATTCTCCATCCAAGTCTCTTTAAAGGAAAGTATTTTGACTATATTTGCACTTTAGCATGTAGAAATAATTGGTCATAAAACTTTAATAATATTTGAAGCAGATATCAAAAAAAATTTGAAATGTTGATTTCTAGGATATACGCCAAAAATTTTCTGGACTCTTATTAGCTTCCTCCACCTATTGTCCCCAATACACCCCCCCCCCCCCTTTAACGGAATCATCACAATATATAATCTAGTTCCAGATATCGTTATAATACCTACGCGTACCAAATTTCAAGTGAATATGTCAATTATATTTTATCAACCCCTTTATTAATGGTGTCGAGGTAGTGGAGGGGTTCAAATATGTTATAAAAAAATCTGAGGCCTTGGCTTCTAGTACATACATCAAATCCTAAGTCTCTGTACTCTTACCAGCTTGTTTCACTTATTTCCCCATATTCACCCCTATTTAACCCCCAACCCTTCAACGGAATCACATCAAAATGTAATCAAGTTCCAGATGTCGTTATAACATATATGTGTACCAAATTTCAAGTCAATATCTAAATTTTATTTTATCAACCCCTTTAATAATGGAGTGGGGGCCGTGAGAGAGTTAAAAAATATTATTAAAAAATTAGAGGCTTAGTATATACACCAAATCCCAACTTTTTGTACTCTTACCAGCTTGTTTTACTTATTTTGCCATATTCAACCCTATTTAATCCCCAACTCTTCAACGGTATTATTTCAAAATATAATCTAGTTCCAGGTGTCGTGTACCAAATTTCAAGTGAATATCTCAATTTTATTTTGTCAACCCCTTTTTTTGATGGCGTGGGGTGGTGAGGGGGGTATGGAAATTTTATAAAAAATCTGACGCCTTAGCTTCTAGTATATACACCAAATCCCAAATTTGTATGCTCTTACCAGGTGGCTTTACTTATTTTCTCCTATTTACCCCCCACTCTTCACCGAATAAGTTCAAAAAACAATTCAGTTCCAAATCTCGCTGTAGTACATATGTGTATAAAATTTCAAGTCAATATCTTTAACCCTTCCAGAGATATCGTGTGCACAAAAAAAAAAGTTACAGACCGACAGACAGAATTTTTTTTTTTCGCTCAAATTTAACATCTCGACACTTCATGATATTCCAAACCTATTTCAACAAAAAAAAAATTGAAATTTTTGTTACGATTACTAACTATACTTCCACTCCACTATGTGGATGTGGAAGTAATTATATATTTCTACCCAAGGCAAACATATAACTTTCTAGCATAGCACGCTAACAACAATTTACTTACGTAGTAGTTCCTCATACAATATAGATATTAGTTTTATATAATATATAATTTACACTACTTGTTAAGCCGATTTTTTCTTTTTGTTAAATCTAGTCCTCTCACAAGGCAATAGCTTAACACGCAACCACGATTGATGGCGTGGTGCTGTTAAATGTACCATAAAGTAAAAAGAGGCCGACTAGAATAATAATTACATGGGTCATAGAACGTCTGTCTTGATGTTGTGTTAATATACCGGATGGTCCACTTTTGTAACTTTTCAATTGATGAGGGAATTATTTTGAAATTTGGTACAGCGAGATATTTAACATTAATTGACGCAAACGATCGATTTCCGGTTTCGATGCAATTTACAACAAAATCAAATTTTTAAATCGTACAACCTTTATATTTTTGCAGCTGTGGATCCTACTGGCCTAAACACATATGATATATATTTCGATTTTATTTTTTTTTGGTTTTAGTACCTACAAGTACAGCGATATTAGTTTCTCATTAAGAACTATATCTATTTTTGAATGGAACTTTTGTGTCAAAATTTGTTATTCAATTAGACTATTAATTATTTTGAATTACTTGGCCCTGAGCAGGTTTAACTTATCAAACCCACTTAATATCACTACAATAAATCTGAAATAGTCCACTGATCCATTCAAAAGTTACAAGAGTGTTCGTATGGTCTGTGCCACCTGGTATACAACTGCTTTGTATGAAGTATTTAGCAGACTCTTTTAAGTTTAACCAATATTTTATAACAGCACATCCCTGAAACAACTTATAGACAATATATACACTGAGTGTAAATAAGGTCATACTATAACAAAAAGAGATCCGTAAAGTGGGCAACGTTGCAGGATCTCGCGTGTCGCAAAATTACGTAGATATATTTTTGTATTTCCCAACGGATCCCATATTATTCTATTTTACATGGATCTCGTAATGTTGCAATTCACCTACAATTATAACTTTCACAATAATGGATAAATCTTACCCCTCTTATTAAATTCTAGAGACTATTTTTGCCGTAATTAAAAGCCCACATTGTCTTGTCTCTAACTAATTTTTAACGGGTGGATCTCAGGTTGTCCATGTATATCATGGATCTCGGATTACTCTTTTCGGAGTATATATATATATATATATATATATATATATATATATATATATATATATATATATATATATATATATTGTATTGTATTGAAAAAGGTGGAAACAATCACCGAAACGTTTACAAAAATTATAATGAAATAAATGCATATCGCATAAAACCTCCACTTTTAATGAACCGAAACCCAAGAACTAAATCCTCAAAAAATATATAATTAAACAAGGTTCAAGAACAACCAAAGAAACTAACCTTTCTTTCAAAACTATATATATATATATATATATATATATATATATATATATATATATATATATATATATATATATATATTGCTGTATATTCACACTGTGGAACACTACCTAAGTGTCGTGTTTGAAATCATAAATAAAATTCACAAATTTGTATGTATTTTAGGAATTAATCATAACAGTTTTACTTTAACGGATCATACAGAAGCAGGAGTATCTGTGGTTTATTTAATTGATTCAAGTTCACTTGTTCTCATCGAGTAGGATGCAGAGAATGAAACTTGATATTGAATACGAACAAAATATTTAAATAAACATAAAATGAAGTTATTTTAGTTTAACAAGGTTATTCTAAATAGTATATAATAAAACATGAACTGATAGAGAATCACAATCTCATTTAAAATGATTTAGAATGAAATTGGAAAACAAAAAAGTAAATTTTATAAAATCTGACATGCATGTCAAAACTTAGGGCTGAAAATCATATTTTGTGTAGAAACACTGTAAATCTACACAAAATGAATATTGAATGAAAGACTATCAACAGTAGTTGCAGTGCAGCGTAATTATTTTAGAAATAGTAAGTCCATATATTACAAAACACTGAATGACATTTTAAGTTTTCAGATATTTTCAAATATCATTGCAGAAAGGTGTTTTGTAAATGATATTTCACATCATGCAGAAAGAAAGGACTAATAGTATGATGTTAAATGTTTGTTGGCGTATCAATTTTTTGTTTTAGTTTATAATATAAGTATTCTGTCAGTATGGAAACTGCAGTACGTTTTTAACTACTAGCATTTTGTGTTTATCATTGCTATTCATCTAAATGTATGAATTAGTATTTATTTGAGATTGGAATTGTTAATTGTAGTTATAAGTAGATTTTTAAAAAGTATATGTAATATGTCAATATATTTCGAGTAATTACAATTATTCACTTAATCCTGAAAAGTAGAATAAGAAATTCATCAGGAAAATTAACGAATGAAAAACAGTATTCAATTAAAATATAAAGAACAAACAAAACTGAATAGTTTAAATTTTAAATTAAAATTAAATTTTGAAATATTAGATCAAAATAGAAAAAAACAATTGAAATATTGGAAATTAACCCATTGAAACGACTAAAAATAACAAATGAGTTGATCATACACCGCTGAACAGCGAGCTGCGAAAAATATTCATCCAAGAATAAATAAATAAATTGAAAAGAAAAGAAAAGTGGTGAATAAGTTGAAGGTTAGGATATTACAATCCAGATATATTGATATCAAGAATAAATTGTAAAAGTTGATTAAATATAAGAAGTGAGTATACTTTGAAAGTATTACGAAGTAGATTATCCGGAAAGCAGATTTAGAAGAGGGAAGTATTTGTTAATCCAGTTAGCAAATTTATATGGTGAAGAAATTTCAAACGTCAAGCAAGTGATAGAAATACTTCAAGAAAAAATTGAAAATAAATTGGAGGTTAGAAACAAACGTCAATCCAGTAAAGAAGAAGAAGAAGAAGCCTTGAGAGGTTAAAAAGTCAGTCAAGTGACATAATATTTCAAGGATCATAATAACCAGTTAGAGGTTATAATATAACATTACTCGAGTCGAAAGAAAGACAAGGTAAAGCTTTACTATATCAGAAATCCATGGTACATATTTATTTTAAATAAAGGCCATATTTATCATTTTAGTTAAGTTAGATTTTGTTATTTAAATTTGTTAATTACATTCCAAGTTCAAATTTGTTAATAAATTAATACTTTGTTCGTTCAATACTGAGTTTGATTTATTTAGATTGTTATCTTGATCGATGAGCATTTATTGAACCGACTTCGTTGGACCCTGAGTAAGAGTCATTCTATAGATTGTAGATGGTCATGCTAATGGTGTTCTATAGTCTATAATATTAACAGCTTTTAAGAAACTGTTTGGCGCTCAATAAAATCATTTCAATTTACTTTCAAAAAGTAATTTCGAACGTATAAAAAAATAAAATAGATATCAGAATATAGAACAATATATATATATATATATATATATTAAAACAAAATATTTCTGTCTATCACCTCTATGAATCCTTATTTTCATAAGGATAGTAAACCAAACTGCAAAAAATTGCTAGTCTGGCCGCGTTAAGGATAAAAATCACATTTTATCACAAAACGCTTGGTTTTGATTGAAACAAATACCAGCCGAAAGATTTATAGCTAATTAAAGGCAACTCTCGCACCAGTCGTCTCAGGCCACTCGCAGACTGCAGTTTCGCGCTGGTGGCGCTCGTCAGTGCAAGGCTTCCCGAGACGACTGACCCGAGAGTTCATTGTTCCCAAGTGAATATTTCGCCGTTGCAAAACGACGAAATAGGGGAAGCTCCATCTAGCGGTCAATATCTGTCTCAATCAAAACAATATCCCGACATGGGGTGCATGTAATAGTTCAAGAGCATGCTTCTAGAGGGCAGAATATATTAAAACAAAATATTTCTGTCTATCACCTCTATGAATCCTTATTTTCATAAGGATAGTAAACCAAACTGCAAAAAATTGCTAGTCTGGCCGCGTTAAGGATAAAAATCACATTTTATCACAAAACGCTTGGTTTTGATTGAAACAAATACCAGCCGAAAGATTTATAGCTAATTAAAGGCAACTCTCGCACCAGTCGTCTCAGGCCACTCGCAGACTGCAGTTTCGCGCTGGTGGCGCTCGTCAGTGCAAGGCTTCCCGAGACGACTGACCCGAGAGTTCATTGTTCCCAAGTGAATATTTCGCCGTTGCAAAACGACGAAATAGGGGAAGCTCCATCTAGCGGTCAATGTCTGTCTCAATCAAAACAATATCCCGACATGGGGTGCATGTAATAGTTCAAGAGCATGCTTCTAGAGGGCAGAATATATTAAAACAAAATATTTCTGTCTATCACCTCTATGAATCCTTATTTTCATAAGGATAGTAAACCAAACTGCAAAAAATTGCTAGTCTGGCCGCGTTAAGGATAAAAATCACATTTTATCACAAAACGCTTGGTTTTGATTGAAACAAATACCAGCCGAAAGATTTATAGCTAATTAAAGGCAACTCTCGCACCAGTCGTCTCAGGCCACTCGCAGACTGCAGTTTCGCGCTGGTGGCGCTCGTCAGTGCAAGGCTTCCCGAGACGACTGACCCGAGAGTTCATTGTTCCCAAGTGAATATTTCGCCGTTGCAAAACGACGAAATAGGGGAAGCTCCATCTAGCGGTCAATATCTGTCTCAATCAAAACAATATCCCGACATGGGGTGCATGTAATAGTTCAAGAGCATGCTTCTAGAGGGCAGAATATATTAAAACAAAATATTTCTGTCTATCACCTCTATGAATCCTTATTTTCATAAGGATAGTAAACCAAACTGCAAAAAATTGCTAGTCTGGCCGCGTTAAGGATAAAAATCACATTTTATCACAAAACGCTTGGTTTTGATTGAAACAAATACCAGCCGAAAGATTTATAGCTAATTAAAGGCAACTCTCGCACCAGTCGTCTCAGGCCACTCGCAGACTGCAGTTTCGCGCTGGTGGCGCTCGTCAGTGCAAGGCTTCCCGAGACGACTGACCCGAGAGTTCATTGTTCCCAAGTGAATATTTCGCCGTTGCAAAACGACGAAATAGGGGAAGCTCCATCTAGCGGTCAATATCTGTCTCAATCAAAACAATATCCCGACATGGGGTGCATGTAATAGTTCAAGAGCATGCTTCTAGAGGGCAGAATATATTAAAACAAAATATTTCTGTCTATCACCTCTATGAATCCTTATTTTCATAAGGATAGTAAACCAAACTGCAAAAAATTGCTAGTCTGGCCGCGTTAAGGATAAAAATCACATTTTATCACAAAACGCTTGGTTTTGATTGAAACAAATACCAGCCGAAAGATTTATAGCTAATTAAAGGCAACTCTCGCACCAGTCGTCTCAGGCCACTCGCAGACTGCAGTTTCGCGCTGGTGGCGCTCGTCAGTGCAAGGCTTCCCGAGACGACTGACCCGAGAGTTCATTGTTCCCAAGTGAATATTTCGCCGTTGCAAAACGACGAAATAGGGGAAGCTCCATCTAGCGGTCAATATCTGTCTCAATCAAAACAATATCCCGACATGGGGTGCATGTAATAGTTCAAGAGCATGCTTCTAGAGGGCAGAATATATTAAAACAAAATATTTCTGTCTATCACCTCTATGAATCCTTATTTTCATAAGGATAGTAAACCAAACTGCAAAAAATTTGCTAGTCTGGCCGCGTTAAGGATAAAAATCACATTTTATCACAAAACGCTTGGTTTTGATTGAAACAAATACCAGCCGAAAGATTTATAGCTAATTAAAGGCAACTCTCGCACCAGTCGTCTCAGGCCACTCGCAGACTGCAGTTTCGCGCTGGTGGCGCTCGTCAGTGCAAGGCTTCCCGAGACGACTGACCCGAGAGTTCATTGTTCCCAAGTGAATATTTCGCCGTTGCAAAACGACGAAATAGGGGAAGCTCCATCTAGCGGTCAATATCTGTCTCAATCAAAACAATATCCCGACATGGGGTGCATGTAATAGTTCAAGAGCATGCTTCTAGAGGGCAGAATATATTAAAACAAAATATTTCTGTCTATCACCTCTATGAATCCTTATTTTCATAAGGATAGTAAACCAAACTGCAAAAAATTGCTAGTCTGGCCGCGTTAAGGATAAAAATCACATTTTATCACAAAACGCTTGGTTTTGATTGAAACAAATACCAGCCGAAAGATTTATAGCTAATTAAAGGCAACTCTCGCACCAGTCGTCTCAGGCCACTCGCAGACTGCAGTTTCGCGCTGGTGGCGCTCGTCAGTGCAAGGCTTCCCGAGACGACTGACCCGAGAGTTCATTGTTCCCAAGTGAATATTTCGCCGTTGCAAAACGACGAAATAGGGGAAGCTCCATCTAGCGGTCAATGTCTGTCTCAATCAAAACAATATCCCGACATGGGGTGCATGTAATAGTTCAAGAGCATGCTTCTAGAGGGCAGAATATATTAAAACAAAATATTTCTGTCTATCACCTCTATGAATCCTTATTTTCATAAGGATAGTAAACCAAACTGCAAAAAATTGCTAGTCTGGCCGCGTTAAGGATAAAAATCACATTTTATCACAAAACGCTTGGTTTTGATTGAAACAAATACCAGCCGAAAGATTTATAGCTAATTAAAGGCAACTCTCGCACCAGTCGTCTCAGGCCACTCGCAGACTGCAGTTTCGCGCTGGTGGCGCTCGTCAGTGCAAGGCTTCCCGAGACGACTGACCCGAGAGTTCATTGTTCCCAAGTGAATATTTCGCCGTTGCAAAACGACGAAATAGGGGAAGCTCCATCTAGCGGTCAATATCTGTCTCAATCAAAACAATATCCCGACATGGGGTGCATGTAATAGTTCAAGAGCATGCTTCTAGAGGGCAGAATATATTAAAACAAAATATTTCTGTCTATCACCTCTATGAATCCTTATTTTCATAAGGATAGTAAACCAAACTGCAAAAAATTGCTAGTCTGGCCGCGTTAAGGATAAAAATCACATTTTATCACAAAACGCTTGGTTTTGATTGAAACAAATACCAGCCGAAAGATTTATAGCTAATTAAAGGCAACTCTCGCACCAGTCGTCTCAGGCCACTCGCAGACTGCAGTTTCGCGCTGGTGGCGCTCGTCAGTGCAAGGCTTCCCGAGACGACTGACCCGAGAGTTCATTGTTCCCAAGTGAATATTTCGCCGTTGCAAAACGACGAAATAGGGGAAGCTCCATCTAGCGGTCAATATCTGTCTCAATCAAAACAATATCCCGACATGGGGTGCATGTAATAGTTCAAGAGCATGCTTCTAGAGGGCAGAATATATTAAAACAAAATATTTCTGTCTATCACCTCTATGAATCCTTATTTTCATAAGGATAGTAACGTTTTGCAACGGCGAAATATTCACTTGGGAACAATGAACTCTCGGGTCAGTCGTCTCGGGAAGCCTTGCACTGACGAGCGCCACCAGCGCGAAACTGCAGTCTGCGAGTGGCCTGAGACGACTGGTGCGAGAGTTGCCTTTAATTAGCTATAAATCTTTCGGCTGGTATTTGTTTCAATCAAAACCAAGCGTTTTGTGATAAAATGTGATTTTTATCCTTAACGCGGCCAGACTAGCAATTTTTTGCAGTTTGGTTTACTATCCTTATGAAAATAAGGATTCATAGAGGTGATAGACAGAAATATTTTGTTTTAATATATTCTGCCCTCTAGAAGCATGCTCTTGAACTATTACATGCACCCCATGTCGGGATATTGTTTTGATTGAGACAGATATTGACCGCTAGATGGAGCTTCCCCTATTTCGTCGTTTTGCAACGGCGAAATATTCACTTGGGAACAATGAACTCTCGGGTCAGTCGTCTCGGGAAGCCTTGCACTGACGAGCGCCACCAGCGCGAAACTGCAGTCTGCGAGTGGCCTGAGACGACTGGTGCGAGAGTTGCCTTTAATTAGCTATAAATCTTTCGGCTGGTATTTGTTTCAATCAAAACCAAGCGTTTTGTGATAAAATGTGATTTTTATCCTTAACGCGGCCAGACTAGCAATTTTTTGCAGTTTGGTTTACTATCCTTATGAAAATAAGGATTCATAGAGGTGATAGACAGAAATATTTTGTTTTAATATATTCTGCCCTCTAGAAGCATGCTCTTGAACTATTACATGCACCCCATGTCGGGATATTGTTTTGATTGAGACAGATATTGACCGCTAGATGGAGCTTCCCCTATTTCGTCGTTTTGCAACGGCGAAATATTCACTTGGGAACAATGAACTCTCGGGTCAGTCGTCTCGGGAAGCCTTGCACTGACGAGCGCCACCAGCGCGAAACTGCAGTCTGCGAGTGGCCTGAGACGACTGGTGCGAGAGTTGCCTTTAATTAGCTATAAATCTTTCGGCTGGTATTTGTTTCAATCAAAACCAAGCGTTTTGTGATAAAATGTGATTTTTATCCTTAACGCGGCCAGACTAGCAATTTTTTGCAGTTTGGTTTACTATCCTTATGAAAATAAGGATTCATAGAGGTGATAGACAGAAATATTTTGTTTTAATATATTCTGCCCTCTAGAAGCATGCTCTTGAACTATTACATGCACCCCATGTCGGGATATTGTTTTGATTGAGACAGATATTGACCGCTAGATGGAGCTTCCCCTATTTCGTCGTTTTGCAACGGCGAAATATTCACTTGGGAACAATCTTAGACTAGGAAAGATAGATGGTGAGGACTCGTAACAGCGCATAATCGCCACGCTAACAAGTTGTGCCTAAGACGCCATTGCGGTGGTGGCACACAAACGTTACATAGCAAAATGAAATTTTCCAATAGAAGTGATTTATAAGTGATTTAGTGCTAATTTATGTAATGTACCTACATGATGGTATCATATTCTATAAACTACTGTAAAAATCACAGCGGGAAAAAATTGAACGGAGTGACGCTTTGCAGGTTAAAGTATATGCAGTTTTCACTTTACCTAGTTAAATTAACTGTAGGCCTATTATTTACTTAATTATGTCCGTGTGCATGCAATGATAATGGGAAGCATAGTATATCATTTTCTGGTATGCAATTTGCACGTTATTTGATTGAAATTTTCATTCATCTTTTCTTCATTGAATATAGAACAGTGCATCCGAAATGACACTTTTTCCATGGGCGTAGGTATATCGATTATGGTGTTATATTATATAGAATGTAGAATAAATTCTGGTATGTAAGATATGAGTAAATATATTTATGATAGTGAATATTAATTGTATTATTATGAAGCTGTTTTTGGAAAAATACCATTTTTGTATCGTTTTATTCCTTTGATGTGATAAACTTGACACCTCATATTGTACATATGTTCCGCCACTCGCGCTTGCTCTCTGGTGGCAGGCGGCTTCACCATTGGCAGTAGCGTTACGACTCCTTACAATATATATCTTTCCTACTCTAAGGGAACAATGAACTCTCGGGTCAGTCGTCTCGGGAAGCCTTGCACTGACGAGCGCCACCAGCGCGAAACTGCAGTCTGCGAGTGGCCTGAGACGACTGGTGCGAGAGTTGCCTTTAATTAGCTATAAATCTTTCGGCTGGTATTTGTTTCAATCAAAACCAAGCGTTTTGTGATAAAATGTGATTTTTATCCTTAACGCGGCCAGACTAGCAATTTTTTGCAGTTTGGTTTACTATCCTTATGAAAATAAGGATTCATAGAGGTGATAGACAGAAATATTTTGTTTTAATATATTCTGCCCTCTAGAAGCATGCTCTTGAACTATTACATGCACCCCATGTCGGGATATTGTTTTGATTGAGACAGATATTGACCGCTAGATGGAGCTTCCCCTATTTCGTCGTTTTGCAACGGCGAAATATTCACTTGGGAACAATGAACTCTCGGGTCAGTCGTCTCGGGAAGCCTTGCACTGACGAGCGCCACCAGCGCGAAACTGCAGTCTGCGAGTGGCCTGAGACGACTGGTGCGAGAGTTGCCTTTAATTAGCTATAAATCTTTCGGCTGGTATTTGTTTCAATCAAAACCAAGCGTTTTGTGATAAAATGTGATTTTTATCCTTAACGCGGCCAGACTAGCAATTTTTTGCAGTTTGGTTTACTATCCTTATGAAAATAAGGATTCATAGAGGTGATAGACAGAAATATTTTGTTTTAATATATTCTGCCCTCTAGAAGCATGCTCTTGAACTATTACATGCACCCCATGTCGGGATATTGTTTTGATTGAGACAGATATTGACCGCTAGATGGAGCTTCCCCTATTTCGTCGTTTTGCAACGGCGAAATATTCACTTGGGAACAATGAACTCTCGGGTCAGTCGTCTCGGGAAGCCTTGCACTGACGAGCGCCACCAGCGCGAAACTGCAGTCTGCGAGTGGCCTGAGACGACTGGTGCGAGAGTTGCCTTTAATTAGCTATAAATCTTTCGGCTGGTATTTGTTTCAATCAAAACCAAGCGTTTTGTGATAAAATGTGATTTTTATCCTTAACGCGGCCAGACTAGCAAATTTTTTGCAGTTTGGTTTACTATCCTTATGAAAATAAGGATTCATAGAGGTGATAGACAGAAATATTTTGTTTTAATATATTCTGCCCTCTAGAAGCATGCTCTTGAACTATTACATGCACCCCATGTCGGGATATTGTTTTGATTGAGACAGATATTGACCGCTAGATGGAGCTTCCCCTATTTCGTCGTTTTGCAACGGCGAAATATTCACTTGGGAACAATGAACTCTCGGGTCAGTCGTCTCGGGAAGCCTTGCACTGACGAGCGCCACCAGCGCGAAACTGCAGTCTGCGAGTGGCCTGAGACGACTGGTGCGAGAGTTGCCTTTAATTAGCTATAAATCTTTCGGCTGGTATTTGTTTCAATCAAAACCAAGCGTTTTGTGATAAAATGTGATTTTTATCCTTAACGCGGCCAGACTAGCAATTTTTTGCAGTTTGGTTTACTATCCTTATGAAAATAAGGATTCATAGAGGTGATAGACAGAAATATTTTGTTTTAATATATTCTGCCCTCTAGAAGCATGCTCTTGAACTATTACATGCACCCCATGTCGGGATATTGTTTTGATTGAGACAGATATTGACCGCTAGATGGAGCTTCCCCTATTTCGTCGTTTTGCAACGGCGAAATATTCACTTGGGAACAATGAACTCTCGGGTCAGTCGTCTCGGGAAGCCTTGCACTGACGAGCGCCACCAGCGCGAAACTGCAGTCTGCGAGTGGCCTGAGACGACTGGTGCGAGAGTTGCCTTTAATTAGCTATAAATCTTTCGGCCGGTATTTGTTTCAATCAAAACCAAGCGTTTTGTGATAAAATGTGATTTTTATCCTTAACGCGGCCAGACTAGCAATTTTTTGCAGTTTGGTTTACTATCCTTATGAAAATAAGGATTCATAGAGGTGATAGACAGAAATATTTTGTTTTAATATATTCTGCCCTCTAGAAGCATGCTCTTGAACTATTACATGCACCCCATGTCGGGATATTGTTTTGATTGAGACAGATATTGACCGCTAGATGGAGCTTCCCCTATTTCGTCGTTTTGCAACGGCGAAATATTCACTTGGGAACAATGAACTCTCGGGTCAGTCGTCTCGGGAAGCCTTGCACTGACGAGCGCCACCAGCGCGAAACTGCAGTCTGCGAGTGGCCTGAGACGACTGGTGCGAGAGTTGCCTTTAATTAGCTATAAATCTTTCGGCTGGTATTTGTTTCAATCAAAACCAAGCGTTTTGTGATAAAATGTGATTTTTATCCTTAACGCGGCCAGACTAGCAATTTTTTGCAGTTTGGTTTACTATCCTTATGAAAATAAGGATTCATAGAGGTGATAGACAGAAATATTTTGTTTTAATATATTCTGCCCTCTAGAAGCATGCTCTTGAACTATTACATGCACCCCATGTCGGGATATTGTTTTGATTGAGACAGATATTGACCGCTAGATGGAGCTTCCCCTATTTCGTCGTTTTGCAACGGCGAAATATTCACTTGGGAACAATGAACTCTCGGGTCAGTCGTCTCGGGAAGCCTTGCACTGACGAGCGCCACCAGCGCGAAACTGCAGTCTGCGAGTGGCCTGAGACGACTGGTGCGAGAGTTGCCTTTAATTAGCTATAAATCTTTCGGCTGGTATTTGTTTCAATCAAAACCAAGCGTTTTGTGATAAAATGTGATTTTTATCCTTAACGCGGCCAGACTAGCAATTTTTTGCAGTTTGGTTTACTATCCTTATGAAAATAAGGATTCATAGAGGTGATAGACAGAAATATTTTGTTTTAATATATTCTGCCCTCTAGAAGCATGCTCTTGAACTAATATATATATATATATATATATATATATATATATATATATATATATATATATATATATATATATATATATATATATATATATATATATATATATATATATATATATATATATATATATATATATATATATATATATTGCTGTGTATCCACACTGTGGAACACTACCCAAGTATCGTGTTTGAAATCATAAATAAAATTCACAAATTGTGTGTATTTTAGGAAATAATCATAACAGTTTTACTTTAACGGATCATACAGAAGCAGGAATATCTGTGGTTTATTTAATTGATTCAAGTTCACTTATTCTCAGCGAGTAGGATGCAGAGAATGAAACTTGATATTGAATACGAACAAAATATTTAAATAAACATAAAATGAAGTTATTTTAGTTTAACAAGTTTATTCTAAATAGTATATAATAAAACATGAACTGATAGAGAATCACAATCTCATTTAAAATGATTTAGAATGAAATTGGAAAACAAAAAAGTAAATTTTATAAAATCTGACATGCATGTCAAAACTTAGGGCTGAAAATCATATTTTGTGTAGAAACACTGTAAATCTACATAAAATAAATATTGAATGAAAGACTATTAACAGTAGTTGCAGTGCAGCGTAATTATTTTAGAAATAGTAAGTCCATATATTACAAAACACTGAATGACATTTTAAGTTTTCAGATATTTTCAAATATCATTGCAGAAAGGTGTTTTGTAAATGATATTTCACATCATGCAGAAAGAAAGGACTAATAGTATGATGTTAAATGTTTGTTGGCGTATTAATTTCTTGTTTTAGTTTATAATATCAGTATTCTGTCATTATGAAAAACTGCAGTACGTTTTTAGCTACTAGCATTTTGTGTTTATCATTGCTATTCATCTAAATGTATGAATTAGTATTTATTTGAGATTGGAATTGTTAATTGTAGTTATAAGTAGATTTTAAAAAGTATATGTAAAATGTCAATATATTTCGAGTAATTACAAATATTCACTTAATCCTGAAAGGTAGAATAAGAAACTTATCAGGAAAATTAAAGAATTAAAAACAGTATTCAATTAAGATAAAGAACAAACAAAACTGAATAGTTTAAATTTTAAATTAAAATTAAATTTTGAAATATTAGATCAAAATAGAAAAAAACAATTGAAATATTGGAAATTAACCCATTGAAACGACTAAAAATAACAAATCAGTTGATCAGACACCGCTGAACAGCGAGCTGCGAGGAATATTCATCCTCGAATAATTAATAAATTGAAAAGAGAAGAAAAGTGGTGAATAATTTAAAGGTTAGAAAATTACAATCCAGATATATTGATATCAAGAATAAATTGTAAAAGTTGATTAAATATAAGAAGTGAGTATACTTTGAAAGTATTACGAAGTAGATTATCCGGAAAGCAGATTTAGAAGAGGGAAGTATTTGTTAATCCAGTTAGCAAATTTATATGGTGAAGAAATTTCAAACGTCAAGCAAGTGATAGAAATATTTCAAGGAAATCTTGAAAATAAATTGGAGGTTAGAAACAAACGTCAATCCAGTAAAGAAGAAGAAGAAGAAGCCTTGAGAGGTTAAAAAGTCAGTCAAGTGACATAATATTTCAAGGATCATAATAACCAGTTAGAGGTTATAATATAACATTACTCGAGTCGAAAGAAAGACAAGGTAAAGCTTTACTATATCAGAAATCCATGGTACATATTTATTTTAAATAAAGGCCATATTTATCATTTTAGTTAAGTTAGATTTTGTTATTTAAATTTGTTAATTACATTCCAAGTTCAAATTTGTTAATAAATTAATACTGTGTTCGTTCAAATGCTGAGTTTGATTTATTTAGATTGTTATCTTGATCGATGAGCATTTATTGAACCGACTTCGTTGGACCTTGAGTAAGAGTCATTCTATAGATTGTAGATAGTCATGCTAATGGTGTTCTATAGTCTATAATATTAACAGCTTTTGAGAAACTGTTTGGCGCTCAATAAAATCATTTCAATTTACTTTCAAAAAGTAAATTCGAAAGTATAAAAATATAAAATAGATATCAGAATATAGAACAATATATATATATATATATATATAAAGGGTACGAAGTGACTTCCAAAATAGGTATAACTGGTACCTTATAACCTCATATATAACGTTGTCACCTCCAAAATCGGAGGTAACAGCGTTTCCCTCCAAAAGTGGTCAGTTTTGCCTCTATGTGGTCTCAGTAGTGTTGTAAACAGATTTTTGATAGAGGCCACTTTGACCTTAAATACAGCGATTTTTGTCGATTTAGTTCGGCGACCCACCGTTGGCACTGATGTAGCCGATTTCAATTAAATATTACAGGTACTATGTTACCTCCGTATATATTGGTTCGAATTAGCAATATTAGGTAACTTGTTATCTCCGAAAATGGCAACATCGCATGTGCTTTAGACTATTACTTACAACGGTAAGTATAAATTGAAAATATTTTGAAATTTTGTAAAATCGATTCTTCTAATACTTTATAATTTGGCGGGAATTGCAGACATGATTTGCATAATTAAAACTTTAGTTGGGCTTCATTTTAAAGAATCAGTTGTTTCTAAATGTTTTAATTATTTTTAAATTTTATTATCATACTGAATTGATTACATGGTAGACATAAAGGGTCAGACGTGAGGTGTACCAGAAAAGTAGATACAATAATGACCGTTTTGAAAGGTGTTTTAAATATGTGTTAAATCGTCTAGTTCAAATCAAAGTTAGATTTTGAAAATAATTTTGTATATGTAATATTTATTCAACACAGGTATAGAATATGGCTATTACTATGGTGATTTTATGTATAGAATGTGATGTATTACACTAGTGAGAGAATATTCAAAAAATCACTAGTGAGAGAATGCAAAAAATTCATTATAAATTAAAACATTCATTCTAAGAGTAGCACTAATCATTTATGCTAAGAATTAAGGGTTGACACTCAAAAAGGGGAAAATGCAAATAAACTTCATTTGCTTCTTTTCTAATTTCTTTCGGGACATACAAATTTTCATCCATTGTTGTGAAAACTAATGATTATTTTCTACTTTTATTTGTTGTTTATGTGTATAAAATAGTAAACAATAAATAACAATCAACACCATAGCAACCATTCCATGACCTTCCCAATTACGATGATATTTACAAAATATAAAAATTAATTTGTCAAATGAATTTTCAAATTTAAAAATATATTATTCAAATAAAATTCCATTATAGTACCGGCAATGAAAGCAAATTTTTGTAAAAACCTCGCAAAAATTAATAAAAGGATCATCTCCGGGATTTAAGTAGGCAATAACCTGTAGAACGAAATAATGCATTCTTTACATTTCCAAGTTCCGGGAAAATTCGGAAAAATCGTAAAAAACTTTTTAATTTTCAGTTTTTTTCCTCTAGCCGCTAAAATAATAAACATAGAGAAAATAGTTTTCAACAAAAGTTATAGCTCGTCTTTACACATTTTTGTCTTTTTCAAGCCGTTTAGAAGATAAATCCAGTTTTCCACTTATAGTTTTGAGCCGCTCTGAAATGCGCACGGAAAATGAGATTTCTGCGGGAGTTTCGTACTGTCGGACTCATTCATCGATAATTGTTACTATTCAGAGCCGTTAAAAAAATGAAAATAACATAAAATGTAGAGAAAAGTCTCAGCTTTAATGTGGGACTAACTACAAAATTCATAAAAAAATTATCATAGAGAAAAAAGTGTTAGAAGGTGGCTTAGTAAACTTTGTACAGTTGATCCACAGATTTATTCATATCTTTGCCTGGAGTCGTTAGAATGATAATTCCTTTGGCTAATATATTCTTATATAATGATATATTAATCCAATTAACATTTTACTGCAATTACTCTTGTAGGAAAAATATACCTTACAATCAAAGTAGAAGGTATACTTCTCATCTATCAGGAACTTCCAAATTTTTGAGTTCGATTCGTTATATCTTAATTAATAATAATAGCACAGTCTTAATTTTTGTTCCATAAGTACAATAAAACATATTCTTTCGAATGACTTTGAAATTTCTTAAATGCGTGCAGTACTTTTTGAATTTGTCTACATTATTCATACTGAGGTTACAGGGAGTTCGGTTGAGTCTCTCAAAGTGAACAGACGCTTCGAAGAAAGCTCTCAAAAATAGCTCAGAAATATAGGTTAAAACACCGCCAATTTATATAAAATTTAGACCATCGATAGGTCAAGAAATTCTGCGTTTGTGAAGTGAAATAGTTAAAAAACAAAGTTTATACGGAATAAATATTTGATTATTTCTAGTACAGGGCTTTCTGTAATATAAGAAATAAACAAGTAAGTGCGGCGTGTTAAGATATCTGTACCCAGAAAGACCTCTTGAAGCGAGGGTTCTCAAGACCAGGGTAATAAATATTCAGTGTCAAGTGATATAAATGTTTGTACCTAGACGTTGGGGCTGAGACCCAATGCTTTCTTGGTAAGTGTAAATAAACAATTCGCATGAAGGGGAGGTTAATGAAACCAACAGACATCACCAGCAAACTACAAGAAAAAGATAAGATACCTATATTTAATTGACTGATTAATTGATTCATAATTTGTAATTTATTGTTTCTGTTTGTATTTTTAGTATTATTTTTACTTTACTTTTATAATATCTTATTTTATTCCATTGGAAAACGGCAGTTTGAATTAGGCACTACAAAAACCAAAACAATATACAGGGTGTGCGGAGGTTTCTCTCGGGCCACTTTCTCATTCTCAACTCGCTGTAAAAAGTTATTTTACCGCGATACAGATAACATAATTAAAAGACTCTCTTACAGCAAGCTAATATCGGTTTTGAAAAACTGGGCAAAAGATGGACACACTAATACAGGACGTTGAAACGAGAACACATCAATTACTGGTACAAAAAATCGACGTCGACGGAAACTGCCTATATGGAGCATTAAGCCACCAACTGGAGGGAGAAAATATAACACCACAGGCACATACCAATGCGACGAAAACCCTACGAAAACAAGTAGCTGATTATATCGAAAATCACTTAGACCATTTCATGCCATTCATGCAGGCATCCATCCATGAACTAGCACCCCGTTACAATAGATACAACTCTAATACGGGAAAAATAAATGCGTTCATTCGAGATCTGAGAAGAGAAGGTTTTTGGGGGGGGCAGGAAACAATTGCAGCAACAGCAAATATGAAAAACAGGACAATAATAGTACATCAAGAAGAAGGAGAGCATATAATCTTCCATCCTACTAACCAACAGGGAAGAGAGAACACACCACTAGAGATAGTATATAGGAAGCACGGAAACGAAAGAAATCACTACGATAGCGTGATTATTGCACAAGAAAAACATGAAGCAGAACAACCAGAAGAAACATACGCTCGAACTGGGGCAATAACACCCCGCCCAGAATTAGAGGAATGGCATCTAAGTGGAGGGGACAAAGAAAAAACCAGCAGAGGAGTCGCATGGGCAATAAGACGGAACACCCCTATCCAGATAAAGACAAGAAAAGTAAACGAAAACATAACCATGGCAGACTTACACATTGGAAAGGAAAACATATGCATATTAGGAGTACATGTGCCCTCCGACAAACGGGCAGGACGAGTATTCAGACAGATCACCCAAGAGACTAGAAGAAATAGGAATAGAAAAATGAACATAATAATACTAGGAGACTTCAACGCGCATATAGGAAAGGACGACCAAACACATGAAGACAAGAATATCATATGAAAAACCTTACTTCACACATGGACAAACGATAATGGAAGCTCGCTAAAAAACTTGGCACATCTGTTCGATCTAACAGTTAGAAACACATGGAGCAAGAACCTAACCTGCCTTAATACCTGGAGTAAGGGAAACATCAACTCTCAAATAGACCATATCCTAGTGGATAGAAAAATAAGGGACAGGGTCAAAAACATTAAGGCAAAACAAGAACAAACGTCAAAACAGATCACAAAATATTATATGGAACACTAGTAATAAAGAAACAAGAAGCAAAAAGAAGATACAACGAAACAGCAAATGACACATGGAACATCTCACTGCTACAGAACGAAGAAATAAAAAAGGAATACCAGGAGGAGATAGAAAAACAGTTAACAGGAAAATAACTAAATTGGTCAACAATGGGTTTAAAAATGAAAATAGCGGCGAGGAAAACGTTGAAAAGGAACAAATCCCCTATGAGCCCAACAAGAAAAGACATGAAAAGAAATTACGAGAAACTAAAGAAAATAAAGGCCACAGGAAAACAATATACACCAAACATAGACAAAAAGATAATAGAAGCGGGGAAAGAAAAAAGAGACGCAGAGAGGGGGCACGAACAGAAAAAATGCAGGGAATTCTTCGAAAACATAGAATCCACTCCAGCAGGACAGAGATTAAACCAAACTTTTAGACACCTTAAAACATACAGGAGAAACAACAATACGCAGCCAAGAAAATACATACCACTGCAGCATTGGGTCAGGAAACTAGAAGAAGGAAACGCGGAGAGAAGTCAAATAGAACCAATACAAGAAATGGACCACTGGCCACTGGGAAAGCCACCGTCAAAAGACGAACTACTAGAAATAATGGCCAGAGCTAAAAGAAACACGGCCCCGGGAATAGATAAAATAAATAACGAACTAGTATACTATGGACCGGACAACATAAAACAGCTAACCCTAGAAATCATCACCAACGCATGGACGGAAACCACACCCCTGCCTGAGTGGAACACAACCATACAGATACCGCTCCCTAAAACCAAATCACCACAAAACGTGGACGATTACAGAAGAATAACACTCTGCAGTGTAGGGTACAAATACTACGCACAATTCCTCCTCAGAGAAATGGAAAAATACATCGGCGAACTACCAGATTATCAAACGGCATTTATCAAGGGTAGATCAACAGACGACCATATGTACACCACCAGACGGATCCCGGAAGAAAAGTGGAAAGAAGGAACAAAACTATATATAGTCTCAATTGACCTCCAAAAGGCATTTGATACCATAAGGCATGAGGCTATAGTCAACACTTTGCTCAACAGTTCTATATCTTTATATTAAAATAAATATTTTTTATCTTTAGTTCTTTTATTGTAATAGAAAAATTGAAAATTGAAAAATTTAATACGCTCTCTATGTTATATTAAGCGATCAATTTGATAATGGATAATTTATAATTAGATAATCTCATAAGCTAACATAATCTATTCAGTTGCAAATATCATAAAGTGCTTGCAAAATCGCGTTCAACATTCTAAAAATATAGATGTCCCATGAAAAATTATTTTATTAAAAATGGTCGCAAATGCCGTCAGAATTTAAAAATTTTTACAATTATATAATTTTTGTTAATATTAACCCTAATTAGACTAGGTTTTCCATCTTTTTCCAATCATCATAATGAAATGATATTTTTTTGCTAATGACTTACAGTACTTAGTCCAGTATTTAATAAAAGACAATATATTGAATAAAATAACGAAATGAAATATAAATAAAATAAAAATTATGCATAAAAGTAGCGAAACGATCTCCTGAAGTCTGGCAACCTTGTTGGAGGCTATAAGAATACCTTATTTATTAATCAGTTATATATAAGTGGAAGTGACTTGTGACTTCTGGTTACTATCACATATATGTAAATATTTTTTCAAAAAATATTTACCCCTCTCATGAAATTTGAGTTATGTAAGTTCCCCTTTTTGTATATATGTAATTAATTATATAATATATTTATAGAAAGAGGTGGAGGCCAGGACGCCTTCTTATTTTAATGGAGGCTAGTTCGTACCTTTTATCAGTATATATATATATATATATATACAGGGTGCGCCAAAGTTCTGAATTTGGTCGATTACGGCTCTATATGAAATGGTGGAAATATATTGTCTATAGATTATTTTCTTGATTTTCAATTCTGAATAACCAGAAAATATGTACAATTATACAGGGTATTCCGTTTTCGTTGTCCGGGCAACAACTTCGTTATTTTAAATGGAACACCCTATATTTTTTTCCTTTATCGAGTTACTCATCTAATTATATTCATAAATCTATTAAGGTGGTAGGTACTTAAAATTAACCGTTTACGATATAAAAGAGATTTTTTGACCAAAAAGTGAGGTTTACTGACAAGTTTTTGAGTACCTCTGATTTCATAGACAAGAGAGTTTTCAAAATTCTGCTTATACCGTTATGTTGGGCATATTAAGGGCTAGTAGGGCAGAAACATTATTAACATTAATCTTATACAGAGTGCTGAAAAAATTGAGTTTATTTTTTCGCTAATAAAAAAGGCCGTAATTCAATTTTTTCAAATGGGACGTACTATTTTCAGTTCTGTCATCTAATGAAGTGTTAAATTATCTTTCCATTGATATATCATAGTAGGTATTTATCTTTAAAAGTTGCATAGATATTAAGGTTAATTGTCTGGATCAGACTAATTGTGTAGTAGTACAAGCAGTTTTCCATAATTAATTATTAGCCTTCTGAAATATTATTTTTTTACTTAGAATTGTTGGACAAAGAATTGAAATTAATACCAGCACGTATGTAATAAAGAATTTACTCATAATAAAAAAACAATTATTTTAACAAATGTTCAAAATGTTCACCATTTCGATCGAGACACATCTGAGTCCTCTTCCTAAATGAATGACGCATTTCTTGCAGCATCTGCGGAGTAATGGATGCAAAGGCACGTCTGATCCTATTTTTCATGTCATCAACAGTGGTAGAAGTGTCGCGATAAACTATATCCTTTACATAGCCCCGTAAAAAAAGTCCATACCTGTCAGATCGGGCGACCTTGCAGGCCATGCTATTGCTGCGCCACGCCCTATCCACATATCATTGAAGTTGCGATCCAACCATTCTCTGACATTTGCTGCAAAATGAGGCGGAGCTCCATCTTGTTGAAACCACACTTTTTGCCGTATATCAAGATGAACGTTATCTAGGAGAACCGGCAATTCATTTTCCAAAAAATCGTGATATATTCTTCCATTTAAGGGTCCATTAAAGAAATGAGGTCCAATAACAATCGGCCCTACTACAGCACCCCATACATTTAATGACCACCTCTGTTGGGAAACTGTTTTTAATAAATGAGGATTGACATCTGAATAATAATGAAAATTGTGTCCATTGACAGTCATTTTTCTTGCTGGAACTTAATTCATGAGGTTTGTACTGCACCACCAGTTTCGATAAATCTGTCTCTAAGATTACTAAATGCAGGTTCTAAAGGGTGTCTCCTTTCAGGATATGTGGTTTTATAGACTCGGGATGCTAAGAGGCTGTTCCTTGAGCACTCCCCCAGAATAAAAATCATGTCAACCATTTCTTCCCGCGAATAATTCATATTTATTTTGAAACACTTCTTCACTGGACAAATCAATAGACAAACATAAACTAACGACAAGCTAGAATGTGCAAATACCTAATACGTTCCACTCCTGGCAAACCTAGAATTACATAGCGGGTTACAACGTGAATGAATGCGATGGATTTAAGATAAACAATGATAGATATAATTTGCAGCGATGTCAAGTTAATAACAGTGTCCACACCCCAGATTAGTAAAGTGGGAGGTTGCCTATTGACTTTTCAAGGGCGAGTCAAGATGCCATATTGCGCGTCATTATGCCTGCCCTGTGTTTGAACAAAGTTTTTCTATATGATTTCATTTTGAATACGAGTAATATAGAACACTAAAACTTAGGTCGAAAAGAAAAACACGGGAATGTTACATAAATTACACCTTTTCAATATGAAATCATACAGAAAAACTTTGTTCAAACACAGGGCAGGCACTATGATGCGCAATATGGCGTCTTGATTCGACCTTGAAAAGTTAGTAGGCTACCTCACTCATGTTTACTAATCTTGGTCCACACCATCGCCTCGGCGCGGAGCGAACAAACTCAACACGTGGCATCAACGGATGTATCACCTCTCTGTCTACATGAGCCACCATGAGCAGTATGCTTTGAAGATTGTCGTGCCAGCTCGTAAAAGTTGAGTTTGCACGACAAACAACAAGTCATACTGTCAAAGTTAATTTATGTGATGTAATGTGATGTAAAATTATGTGAATTTCAGTCAGACAGATATTTAACCTTAATATCTATGCAACCCTTAAAGATAAATACCTACTATGATATATCAGTGGAAAGATAATTTAACACTTCATTAGATGACAGAACTGAAAATAGTACGTCCCATTTGAAAAAATTGAATTACGGCCCTTTTTATTAGCAAAAAAATAAACTCAATTTTTTCATCACTCTGTATAAGATTAATGTTAATAACGTTTCTACCCTACTAGCCCTTAATATGCCCAACATAACAGTATAAGCAGAATTTTGATAACTCTCTTGTCTATGAAATCAGAGGTACTCAAAAACTTATCCGCAAACCTCAATTTTTGTCAATAAATCTCTTTTATATCGTAAAAGGTTCAGTTTAAGTACTTACCACCTTAATAGAGTTATGAATATAATTAGATGGGTAACTCGATAAAGGAAAAAAATATAGGGTGTTCCATTTAAAATAACGAAGTTGTTGCCCAGACAACGAAAACGGAATACCCTGTATAATTGTACATATTTTCTGGTTATTCAGAATTGAAAATCAAGAAAATAATCTATAAACAATATATTTCCACCATTTCAAATAGAGCCGTAATCGACCAAATTCAGAACTTTGGCGCACCCTGTATATATATATATGACACATTTTTCGAAAGTTTCCCGTAGATCAAAAAAAGTTCGAACATAATCATACTATATACAAAAATGAGATCATTTTCTAAATAATATTAGATTATACATGATGATTTGTTTCTATATATTAGCTTTATATCAAAATAAAATTATTTGCATAAGAAAGGTGAAACTTCCAACACTAAAATGATTCCTTAGTTTTTAATTGGTGCAAATTTTGTTTTTCTAAGCAAAGGATTTTTCTCACTAATTTTTTATGGAAAATCCGTGGCATTAGATGAAATTTTTGTAGATACATTTTTTGTGTCAAAATATATGCTCTTTCTAGATATATTTTTTATTTTCACCTACCTAGACACATTTTCGAAATTTTGGGAAAATACTGGAAAAGCCAAGTTGTTAATTTTTGTTGTTGCCAGTCTGGAAACCATGCAAACTTTACGTGAACTTATTGTTTACCATCTAAAGAACTCATTTACAAAAATCATCCGCATCCGATTTTGTTTCGAGGTAAATATCTCTGATGAGTGGGCTACAAGTCACCATAATTACATTAACAACATATAATATCATTTTCGCATATGAAAACCTGCAAAATAAAAACATTTTTACAAATGCGTATAAGTTCACCCCTCGTAAATCGCTCTGTCATCTGAACCCCGATTATGAGATATAATAAAATTTTCATCTAAAATGTAAGTATAATCCGTTTGACCAGTGTATTATAACTTTTAAAAATCCGTCTATATTTAACTAATTTACATTATAAAAATTGTCTAAATGTTATTTGTAGCATTATCTCATTTTTTTTTCCTTCTTCAATTCTTTGGGACTTCTTGTCACATGTATGTTTTCTTTTTAAGCGGTGCTCGGGGAATCTACAAAATATCACAATTAACCAGTATGTTACCAATAAATAACCTCTACGCCGGTGACTTTTACGTCAAAGGATCAGTTATAGGTTGCTTTTTATAAATAAACAACACAAATAAGTATAAAAACTTGAAATTAAATATTTCGCCGACGTTTCGGAAATTTAATCTGTTTCCTTTTTCAAGGCTTTTTTGAAAAATCCTTTTTGCTGTGTATGATAAATACACAGCTCTAAGAATGTTTGTTATATTCAATATCCATAGATACTTACTATTTACATAGAACTGTAGATATAGTTAACCGTTTTTTTAGTTTCTATACAATGTTAAGTTTGTGAAGTTCTTCTTTTAACATTGGCAACTAAGTTGTACAGACATCTACGGAACAATTCGACACGCATCTATCCTCATTCAATAATATTATCGCGGATTCTTTAATTTTTCTTTTTTTGCTATCTACCTCTTTTGTTAACATTTTTGCCGAGTCCTAGTTTATTCTATGTCCGTTCTCCCAAACGTGTTCGCAGATCTTGGACCTCTGAATTTCATTTTTTCTGATATAATTTTGATGTTCGCCCAATCTTAAACTGAAAGGCCTGGATGACTCACCCACGTATTATTTGTTGCTCTCACACGGAATACTATAAATGCAGTTTTTTTAATTTTGCTCGTGGTTCTTCGGTTTTGTCTTTGTCAGAATAGATCTTAAAGTGTTGTTTGAAATACCGTCCTAATATCAAATATATCACCGATGCGGCGCAACTTTTCAGATAATTCGCATACATAAGGAATTAACGCTGTGTAACGTTTTTCAGGTTTTTTTCGTACCTGATTGTTATTTTCAATATTTATGAAGGTTTTATCGACAAAACGCCCAGTGTATTGGTTATTTATAAGAACTTCATTTATAAAACGCTTTTCATTGTTTAGTATTTCATCATAAGAAGAAAGGATTTTGGCCCTACCATACAAACATTTTACAACACCCCTCTTAACGTGCATCGACCGTTTTGAGTTGAAATTTAAATACCTGTTGGTACGTGTTGGTTTTCTATAAACACTTGTTCCAATTGTACCATTTACTCTTTTAATTAAAACATCTAAAAATGGTAATTCATTTCTAGTTTCCCTTTCTAAAGTGACTTTAATAGAAGGTTCTTTATTATTTAAATGTTCCAAAAAACTATCTAGTAACTTAATACCATGAGGCCGGATTGCAAAGATATTATCTACGTATCTCCACCAGATAACCGGTTTGTATGCACAATTTGAACATTTTGAACATGCCTAGTCTCAAAATCCTCCATTAAAATCGGTGACAATGGAGAACCCATTGCCATGCCGAAATCCTGCTGATAGAAATCATTTTCCAGTTGAAAATAAGTTGTTTTTATACACATAGTTAAAAGTTCCATTATGATATTTACACTCAGTTTAGTTCTAGCTTCCAAATTATTTGCATTTAACAACTTGTCTTTGATTATTTTTAAAGTTTTGTCTACTGGGACGTTAGTGAACGGACTACTACGTCAAAACTAACTATCAGATGTGCATGAATATTGTTTTCATAAACTTTTTCGATAAAATGTTTACTATTTTTTATAAACGAGTCAGTATTTCCAGATAATGGATTAACAATTTTAAGCAAGAATTTTGCCAAATTGTGGCATGACGAATTAATGGAACTAACAATTGGTCTTAATGAGTTATTCTGTTTATGTATTTTTGGTAATAGTGGAGTAGATCTGGCAGAAAAAAGGGGGTGAAAAACAAGTGCACTTTTCCACACAATTTTTTTCCCATTTTATATAGGAGGACTTCCCCCACTTCCCTGACACTTTCACATCCGAGATCTAGGTGGTGCGGGGAGAGGGGTAGCTATTGAACATATGCAAAATTGGTTTTTCTCAGTTTGCGCGCGACTGTGGAGACGGACAAAAAAATGTTTCAGATCAAATAGAAAGGTCTTCCTGAGGCACGTAACGTGGTTTTCAGTTTTTTAAAATCGGCCAATTAGAACCGGAGATATGGCCGTTTAAAAGGATTGAGTTTCAGGGTAGGAAAAGGGATTGGACCGGAAGTATGAGGGGTGTTTAAGAGATACGGGATGTGGTTACGATGGTAATTTTTGTTGTTGTGGGTGGTTATAGGAAGAGGTCAAGGCCGCGGGGGGAGCTCTCTAGGGCAATTAGGGAAGAAGAGGGAGGGCGGAACGTGCAAAAAGGGAAATCGTCTATATCTCCGGTTCTAATAAGGCGATTTTAAAAAATCGAAATGGGATTTCTTCCTTTTTTGATCAGCTATAATGTTGGATAGGTAGGAAATAATTTTCGCCGAAAATGTAAAAATGGGGGCAAAAGAAAAAAAAATGTTTTCAAAACGATTTTTTTTTATGAAGGGGGTGAGTGGCGAGGATAAACTACTCCTAAAAGACGGGGATTCTCATCCTCTTTAAAACGAAAAAAGAATTTTTCGAATTCCTTTATTACGACAGGCAGGGCGACAACTTGAAGTTTAAGCCCTACAGAAGGGTAAAGCAAAGTCCTACGCCCTTCTGCCAGGGCTCATTTTAAAGAGAACAAATTTCCATTTTTATTAAAAAAAATCAATTCGATCGGACAGTAACTTGCGCTACGCGCACGAGTTACACTTATAAATTTATTTCTTATGAATCAGCAGCTGCAGCGGCGGGAGAGTAGGCGTGGCCTCTACCCGCTCTACTCTCTCTCCGCTCTCACTTACACACACACAAAGCGAAATCGAAGGTCAGAAAGGTAAGTCTGACATTTTCCCCTAATAAAAAAAATCGTTTTGAAAAAAAAACACATTTTTTCTTTTGCCCCCCATTTTTACAGTTTTGGCGAAAATTATTTCCTACCTATTCAACACTATAGCTGATGAAAAAGGGAAAAAATCCAATTTTGATTTTTTAAAATCAATAGGGCGATTTGGCCGTTTTCCCTTTTTTGCACGTTCCCCCCTCCCTCTCCTTCCCTAATTGCCCTAGAGAGCTCCCCCTGCGGCATCGACCTCTTCCTAGAACCACCCACAACAGGAAAAAGAATTACCATCCTAACCCCATTCCTTATCTCTCAAACACCCCTCATACCTCCTGTCCGATCCCTTTTCCTACTTTGAAACTCAATCCTTTCAAACGGCCATATCTCCGGCCCTAATTGGCCGATTTTAAAAAACCAAAAATCAGTTTACGCGCCTCGAGGGGGCTTTTCTTTTTTATCCGAAACATTTTTTTGTCCGTCTTCCCGATCGCGCGAGAATTGAGAAAAACCGATTTACTATATGTTTAACAGCCCGTCGTCCAAAGTCATTAAATTCATTTTTGTATTTAAATAAAGTTCTATAAATTTTGCCCTCAATAGATTTTGTTGGGTTTTTGCTTAATTTTGAGTATGGTCCTTCATTGATAAGTGTCATGATTTTCTCATCATATGTATTTTTATTTATAATGACTGGCATTAACTTTGTCCGCTGGCAAAATTTTAATGGATTCATCTCTCTTCAAAGAGGATATTGACTGTTTTTCTTCTGTACTTAAAATTTCTTTAATTTTATATTGCCTCTCTAAAGCAATTCTTGCCCGCACGCGATATTCATTTCTGTCAATTGTTGGCATGTTTTGTGCAGTTTTTTTCTACGGCTGCTATTATATCAAATTTTGGAACCAATTTTGGGTTTATTGCATAATTTAAACCTTTTGACAAGACCAGTTTATCTGAAATTGTTAAAACTCGTTCTGACATATTAATGGCAATCTTGTCAATTAGAGTATTATTATTTATATTATTCAGTTGCCTAATCTGTTTTTCTCTCATTAAATTTCTGAATTTAGTTATATTCGTACTTTTTTCCAAATTAAAATGTTTGTTATAACTAAACCTGATGTTCCGGTGTATACCGGGTGAGTCACGAATTGCGCTCGCCCCGATATTTCCTAAACTATTTGGAATAGAAAATTGAAATTTGGAGGACTTATTACACGACTAAAATGCCATCTTTTCAATAAAAAATCAAGTTTGGTGCACATCCGGTTTGACCGGAAATGCCCACAACTTTCGATTTTTAAATGGAACACCCTATATATTTTTACATTTTTGGAATCTAGAGGAAATTTTAAATACAATACATCCATTTTGGTCACTTTTTGATAAACATTAAAAAATTTATCAAAAAATCTATTTCTGAATCCAGAGTGCTGTAGTGCCCAAAATATATTTTAGTTTGTGTGCTACGTTACTATAAAAATAAAAAGAGCAATATAATGCATTACTTAATTCTCTAGAGGCGTTTAACCCACTAACTCGGTTTTTTTAAATGGGAATTTAATCGTTCACCAACATTTTTAAATACCTCATTTTCATACGAATCTAATAATACCAAAATTTTGAAAATCCGCTCAGAAATATTTGAGATTTCAGCCAAAATACAATGCAACCAAGCTTTTAGAAACATGCGGCTAATAGATAATTTAGTGGGCTTTGGAAACTAAAATGGCACATTTCTGTGTAAATCTGGTAACCTAATAACATTGGAAAAATCATAGTAGCCATTGAATGTAATAAAACAATATCAGCTGTCAGACAGACTCGTGTAGTTATAGGCAATCTTGAGCTATCAAACATTTAATAATTGTGAGCGCAAAGGACGTTACAATTAAGTTTAGCATAGGTATGTGGAGGTAAACACAATTACATCCACAAGGACATTTGCAATAGAATCCGACATCAGTTCGGTTTTCAGAGTTTTATTTAAATGAACATAAATATCGGGCCTATAAATAATTAAAAATCAATTCCGTTTGAACAATTAAACTTAAACTAGGTAACAGTAGGTATCTTTAAAATAATTAATATAATTAAACCATAAATTGACATTCGAGGGGTGTTAAGTCAGGTGACCTAGGAGGCCATCTGATATGACCTTGATTTGCGATAAGGCGTTCACCATGCAAGTTGTTTAAATATTCCATCACTCTTCTGGAATTATGTGAGGGAGCACCATCTTGTTGGAAAAACAGATTTTATAAATAGGCAAGAGGAAGTAAGTCAAGAAATTCTGCTGTCTGGTTTTGTAAAAAGAATAAATATCGTTCGCCAGTAAGTGTTCCATCAAAAAATATGGGTCCAATTATTCGATCTCCAAGTACTCCAAGCCAACAGTTAAACCCAAATCTTTCCTGAATATTCCCCCGCCCTACCAACCTCGGATTTTCTTGAACCCAGTACCTAGTATTATTTCTGTTAAACATACCTTGGTTCGTAAATCTACTTTCATCTGAATATAAAATATGAAAAGGAAAACCTGGGTTTTGTTGTACTGCATTTAAGAACCAGTTGCAATATACTAGCCTCCTGTCGTTATCATCTCCATAAAGATGTTGGTGTATTTGGTATTTATAAGACCGAAACTCATGTTTCTTTAAAATTCTGCAATCCGAAGACTGACTAATGTCGCATTCCATTGACAATTCCCTTGTTGCTGTTGTTGGGTGTACCATCACAAATCCTAATACATCAATTTCTTTGTCCTCACTTACAATAAATGTTTGATGGTCATCTTGTTGATTGGGTTCGTTTCTTAATTCTTGTTCCACTCTGGCAAACAAGTGTCTGCTTGGATGACGTCTGTTGGAATATCGTTGCTGATACAGTTCTGCAGCTGCAGTTGAATTTTTGAGACGCTCTCCATATATCAGTAACATATCGAACTTTTCAATTTCTACTAAAATTATTCATTTTCTTTAATTTTTACTCAAAGAGATTTCCGCAACGCTTTATTTTGTATCTGTCTGACAGCTGATATTGTTTTATTACATTCAATGGCTACTATGATTTTTCCAATGTTATTAGGTTACCAGATTTACACAGAAATGTGCCATTTTGGTTTCCAAAGCCCACTAATCTATTATCTATTAGCCGCATGTTTCTAAAAGCTTGGTTGCATTGTATTTTGGCTGAAATCTCAAATATTTCTGAGCGGATTTTCAAAATTTTGGTATCATTAGATTCGTATGAAAATGAGGTATTTAAAAATGTTGGTGAACGATTAAATTCCCATTTAAAAAAACCGTGTTAGTGGGTAAAAATCACATTTAAAAATTTTAAACGCCTCTAGAGAATTAAGTAATGCAATCATATTGCTCTTTTTATTTTTATAGTAACGTAGCACACAAACTAAAATATATTTTGGGCACCACAGCACTCTGGATTCAGAAATAGATTTTTTAATAGAATGTTTAATGTTTATCAAAAAGTGACCAAAATGGATTTATTGTATTTAAAATTTCCTCTAGATTGCAAAAATGTAAAAATGTATAGGGTGTTCCATTTAAAAATCGAAAGTTGTGGGTATTTCCGGTCAAACCGGATGTGCACCAAACTTGATTTTTTATAGAAAAGATGGTATTTTAGTCGTGTAATAAGGCCTCCAAATTTCAATTTTCTATTCCAAATATTTTAGGAAATATCAGGGCGAGCGCAATTCGTGACTCGCCCGGTATAGTCGAAATCTTGTTCCACGACGCTGTAATATAATTCGTTTTGTCTGTAATTGATTTCGTTAATAGTTCGTTCTTTTTGGAATATATAATTCAATATCGTAGATTCCAAAAAGAACGAACTATTAATGAAATCAATTACAGAGAAAACGAATTATATTACAGTGTCGTGGAACAAGATTTCTACTATACGTATACTCCGGAACATCAGGTTTAGTTATAACAAACATTTTAATTTGCAAAAAGTACGAATATAAATACATTCAGAAATTTAATGAGAGTAAAACAGATTAAGCAATTGAATAATATAAATAATAATCCTCTAATTGACAAGACTGTCATTAATATCTCAGAATGAATTTTAACAATTTCAGGTAAATTGGTCTTGTCAAAAGGTTTAAATTATGCAATAAACCCAAAATTATTTCTAAAATTGAATATAATAGCAGCCGTAGAAAAAACTGCTCAAAACATGCCAACAAATGCCGGAAATGAATATCGCGTGCGGGCAAAAATTGCTTTAGAGAGGCAATATAAAATTAAAGAAAATTTAGGCACAGAAAAAAAACGGTCAATATCCTCTTTGAAGAGAGATGAATCCATTAAAATTTTGCCAGCGGACAAAGGTAATGCCACAGTCATTATAAATAAAAATACATGTGATGAGAAAATCATGTCACTTATCAATGAAGGACCATACTCAAAACCGCTGCCTAGGGAATCACTACTTCCACATCCAGATTTTTCATCCAGGTCACTTTAAAGAAAACATCTTGACTAGATTTGCATTCTAGTATGTGTAAATTATTGGTCAAAGAATTTTAACAATATTTGGGGCTGGTGTCAAAAGTTTGAGGCGTTGGTTCTACCATATACGTTAAAAATAAAGTTTGTAGTTTATCCTACTTATCTTCTCCTATTCACAACCTACCACCTCCCACCCTTCAATGGAATCATCTCAATCAGATCTTATTACAATACATATATATACTAGCATTCAAGTGAATATCTATGTTATCAATTCCATTAATAATGGAGCGGAGATGGTGGGGTTTGAAAAATATTAAAAAGAAATCTGAGGCCTCGGTTTCTAGTATATACACCAAATCCTAAATTTCTGTACTCTTACCAGCTTAATTAACTAATTTACTTATTCTTCCCTATTTACTCCTATTTAACCCCCAACACTTCAATACATACGTCTACCAAATTTGAAGTAAATATCTCAATTTTACTTTATCAACCCCTTTAAGGGTGGTGGGGGGTTGAGAAATACTATTAAAAAATCTGAGTCCCTGCTTTCTAGTACATACACCGAATTTCAAGTTTTTGTACTTTTACCAGCTTGCTTCACTTATTTTCCTCTATTTACCTCTATTTAACCTTCAACTATTCAACGGAATCATATCAAAATATAATCTGGATCCAGATGTCGTTATGATACATACGTGTACCAAATTTCAACTGAATATGCCAATTTTATTTCATCAACCCCTTTAATAATGGAGTAGGGGTGGTGGGAAGTTGTAAAATATTATAAATTATCTGAGACCTTGAGTTCTAGTGCATACAACGAATTTCACGTTTCTGTACTCTTACCAGCTTGCTTTACTTCTTTTGCCCTATTTACCCCTATTTAACCCCCAACCCTTCAACGGAATCATCTCAAATTATAATCTAGTTCCAGATGTCGTTATAATACATACGTGTACCTTTCAAGTGAATATCTCAATTTTATTTTATCAACCCCTTTAATAATGGAGTAGTGGTGGTGGGGAGTTGAAAAATATTATAAATAATCTGAGATCTTGGCTTCTAGTACATACACCGAATTTCAAGTTTCTGAACTCTTACCAGCTTGCTTTACTTATTTTGGCCTATTTACCCCTATTTAACCCCCAACCCTTCAACGGAATCATCTCAAAATATAATCTAGTTCCAGATGTCGTTGTAATACATACGTGTACCAAATTTCAAGTAAATACCTCAGTTTTATTTTACCAACCCCTTTAATAATAGAGTAGGGGTGGTTGGGGGTTGGAAAATATTTTAAATATTCTGAGACCTTGGTTTGTAGTACATATGCCGAATTTCAAAGTTTCTCTACTCTTACCAACTTTCTTTACTTATTTTCCCCTATTTACCCCTACTTAACCCCCAACCCTTCAACGGACTTATCTCAAAATATAATTTAGTTCCAGATGTCGTTATAATATATACTTGTACCAAACTTCAAGTAAATATCTCAATTTTATTTTATCAACCCCTTTAATAATGGAGTGGGGGGGGGGGATGAAAAATATTATAAACAATTTTGAGGCCTTGGCTTGTAGTACATACATGAAATTTGTAGTTTCTGTAGTCTTACCAGCTTGCTTTACATATTTACCCCTATTTACCCCCCAACCCTTCACCCGATATCTTCAAAAAACAATCCAGTTCCATATTTCGTTATGATATATACGTGTACAAAATTTCAAGTCAATATCTTGAACCGTTCCGGAGAAAACGTGCTTACAAAGAAAGTTACAGACAAACAGACAGACAGACCAACAGACAGACAGAAAAAATTTTTTCGCTCAAATTTAAATTCTCGACGTTTCATGACATTCTAAACCTATTTCATGAAGAAAAATTGTTGAATTTTTTTTTGCGATTACTATACTTCCAATCCACTACGTGGATGTGGAAGTAAAATTAAGTAAAAACCTAACAAGATCTATTGAGAGCAAAATTTATAGAACCTTATTTAAACACAAAAATGAATTTAATGATTTTGAACGACGGTAGCTTACACTGCATTATAGCAAGCCTCCTCATTTTTATGGCTTAACAAAAATACATAAACAGAATGTCCCATTAAGACCAATAATTGTTAGTTTCATTAATTCGCCATGCCACAATCTGGCAAAATTCTTGCTTAAAATTGTTAATTCATTATCTGGAAATACTGACTCGTATATAAAAAATAGTAAACATTTTATCGAAGAAACTTATGAAAACAGTATTCATAATACACATCTGATGGTTAGTTTTGACATAGTTAATGAGAATGGCAGAAAAGAATTTTTACTTGTTAGCATAACCAGAAGTCAGGTTATCGAAAGAATGCAAAGATTTCATTAATATTTTTATATATAGTTTTTCCTTTAGTTCTCATAGGTAGTTAGTCTGTTCACTAACGTCCCAGTAGACAAAACTTTAAAAATAATCAAAGACAAATTGTTAAATGAAAATAATTTGGAAGCTAGAACTAAATTGAGTGTAAATACCATAATAGAACTTTTAACTATGTGTATAAAAACGACTTATTTTCAATTGGAAAGTTATTTCTATCGGCAGGATTTCGGTATGGCAAGGGGTTCTCCATTGTCACCAATTTTGAGAATTATATTTATGGAGGATTTTGAAACTAGACATGTTCAAAATTGTGCATACAAACCGGTTATCTGGTGGAGATACGTAGATGATATCTTTGCAATCTGGCCTCATGGTATTGAGTTACTAGATAGTTTTTTGGACCATTTAAATAATAAAGAACTTTCTATTAAATTCACTTTAGAAAAGGAAACTATAAATTAATTACCATTTTTAGATGTTTTAATTAAAAGAGTAAATGGTACAATTGAAACAAGTGTTTATAGAAAACCAACATATACCAACAGATATTTAAATTTCAACTCAAATCAGTCGATGCACGTTAAGAGGGGCATTGTAAAATGTTTGCATGATAGGGCCAAAATCATTTCTTCTAATGATGAAATACTAAACAATGAGAAGCGGTTTATAAAGGAAGTTCTTATAAATAACCAATACCCTGGGGGTTTTGTCGATAAAACCTTCATAAATATTGAAAATAACAATCCGGTACGAAAAGAACCTGAAAAACGTCACACAGCGTTAATTCCTTATGTATGCGAATTATCCGAAAAGTTGCGCCTCATCCTTGATAGATTTGATATTAGGACGGTATTTCAAACAAACAACACTTTAAGATCTATTCTGACAAAGATGAAACCGAAGATCCACGAGCAAAATTCAAAAACTGTATAGTATTCCTGTGAGTGCAACAAACAATACGTGGGTGAGTCGTCTAGACTTAGTGTAAGATTGGGCGAACATCAAAATTATATCAGAAAAAATGATATTCAGAGGTCCAAGATCTGCGAACACGCTTGGGAGAACGAACATAGAATAAACTGGGACTCGGCAAAAATTTTAACAAAAGAGGCAGATAGAAAAAAAAAAAAAGATTAAAGAATCCGCGATAAATATTATGGATCAGGATAGATGCGTGTCGAATTGTTCCGTAGATGTCTGTACAACTTGGTTGCCAATGTTAAAAGAAGAACTTCACAAACTTAACATTGTATAAAAACTAAAAAAACTGTTAACTACATCAACAGTTCTATGTAAATAGTAAGTATCTATGGATATTGAATATAACAAACATTCTTAGAGCTGTGTATTTATCATACACAGCAAAAAAGATTTTTCAAAAAAGCCTTGAAAAAGGAAACAGATTAGATTTCCGAAACGTCGGCGAAATATTTAATTTCAAGTTTTTATACTTATTTGTGTTGATTATTTAAAGATTCTTTGACGTATAAGTCACCAGCGTAGAGGTTATTTACCAGTAACATACTGGTTAATTGTGATATTTTGTAGATTCCTCGAGCACCGCTTAAAAAGAAAACATACATGTGGCAGGAAGTCCCAAATAATTGAAGAATGAAAAAAAATATAAAAATGTAATATCTTTGATGATGTAACAAGTTGAAACCTTAAAAGGGAGAAGAAAATGCAATTATTTGTAGATATCCATTCGAGACTCGAAATTTGGATCAGCTCTAGTAGTTGCAAGTAGCGAAATTAGTGGAGGTTACATATTAGGTTTTAAAATAGATCCTGATGAAAAACTGAAGCAACTGTTTCGAGAACTTACGTCACTACAAACTATTTATACAAATAAACCTATATTTGGAGTGGAATATAAACGATGTTCAAGTACTCCAGAATACAACAATAACTTTGTTGAAGATTATGATGTAATGGTAGAACCTAAGGGAGAAATGTCTAATATTATAGCGACTTATTTAATAGATGAAGGCCACAAAGATAGGAGACCTGTATATTCATCAAAATTGGGTTTGGCTATAGAAAGCATCAAAGAAGGACACACTTTGCAAAAATTGTGGGAAGTGATACCATCTTAGTTTAAGAAATTAACATCATATATATGTTACCTTAATTATTTCATGAATAAAATTATCATAAACAAATACCTTTATTGTATTTTTAGCCCTGCATGCAACTAGGAACAAGAACTTTCTTCCAAAACTATGCTCTTTAATTAGGTTTTTCTTCAAGCGTCAGAAAAACATGACATTTCTTACTCATCTCATGGTATTGAAGTTTGACATTTTAGAGGACTGTGCGTTGACATTAGTAGCGAGGTAAGAGTACTTTTTTCGACCGGTCAGAAAACACACCCTTTCTGGAGAAATTTTCGGGCAGAAATTAACGTTTTCCCGGGCTAGACAGGAAAGTGGGCATCAGAGATCGGCAAAAGCTTTTGTCGATATCTGACGCCCATGTTCCGGTCTATCCCGGGAAAATGTTAATTTCTGCCGGAAAATTCCTCGAGAAATGTTCTGGTCAATCGAAATAAAAAATTGTATGTTACGTGACCAAAAACCAGCGTTTTGCAGGACTCCCCTTTCCGGTCTTTTAACGCAATAGCAATTTAGCCTGCGGCTCGTCCTGGAAGCTTGGGAAGACCTGCAAAACACTGTTTCTTGGTCATGTAACGTACAATTTTCTTTCGACCATTTTCTGCTTGTAACGCTTCAAAATCTGAATCCATATTTTCCATAACTTGCGCAAAAGTTAAGTGTATTTATCTATTTGACACTTATCCCAACAATTAACACAAGTTCTTTTCCATAGCAACAAAAACAGGGATCGGAAAAGCTTTTGCCGATCTCTGATGTTCACTTTCCGGTCTACGCCAGAAAACGTTACTTTCTGTCCGATAATTTCTCCAGAAGGGTGTATCTTCTAGCCGATCGAAAAAAATAACTATTACTAAAGTACGACAGTACAATATTGTCGCAACCACCGGAATGGCTACAACAGGGGCCACTTGGCTTTACTAGAGGTTGGGGTTGCCGGGAATTAACAAAACAGATGTAAAAAACAATACAACATTTATTTTCTGGCGCTGGGCCATAAAATGGTTTAGGGGCAAAGAACATAACAACGATAATTATAACATTTTGAGGAGGGCCTTACCATTGGTGCATGTTGGAAGGAGATATGTCACTTTATCGACACAAACTAAAAAACTCACTGTTGGTACTGAAACGTCGGAACTCAATGAAATAAAAAGAATCGAGAGCCCCGTTTGTTTTGATTATTCGATTTATATACTTGTTTATTTAGCAGACCTTTATACCGGTCAATGTTATGTTTATATATACATATTTGTGTTTTATTATTAAACAATTCTACTAATTGGCATTGAATTTATTTAATTGTTTTTAATTTAATATGGACTAGGGTCGAATATATTTAATTTATACAAACATTTGCGACTTTCCCGGAATTGGCTGTTTCCTGCGTGACATATTTCCCTCCCCCAAAAGCTGGCCCCCAGCTTCAATAATCCCTAAATAGGGAGAAAAGATGGAAAGAGTTTTATTTATTCTAATATCACAGTTCAGCAGGGGTAGCATCAACAAAGTCTCGTTATCGGGAATTTACTAATGCAACATCAAAAAAGAAGAGGAATAATGAGAACTTTGCCGATGCCTACACTGCCGAAATATTTAAAAAATTTACATCAATTTTAAAAAATGTTTGGCATGTTCACCACTCGGTCTTTGATCAAGTTTTTTGGCACACCCGGTTCAAATTCATAGTTCGGCACTATCACTATAGTTCGTTCACGCAGTTCTTCCAGGACTATGGGGCCATTGTACTTGTCACCTATTGTTTGTTTGTCTCATTTTGTGAGATAACGGTTCCAAGTGCCCGGAGGTGTGGTCGAGTTACATCATGGCAATTTTTGTTGGTCCCTGGATGGTTATACAGCATCTCCTGTGTGCCAAGGGTCGGGCGTTGACGATACCGGCCGCCTTGGGACTGTCGGCCAGCCTGTTGTTTTGCCATTCGAGCAGCCAATGTTTTTGTTCCCTCCGAAATGCCTGTGTTGATGGCATTTTGTATGACCAAAAATGCTTGGAGGCATCGCTCGGCCTGGGTGCGGCGGACGTTGGCGTGGAAGGCTTCTGTGGTATTTACCTGCCCCTGAATTTGCAGATAGTTCGGTTTAGTTGAAAGTCCTGCCCTTGTACAACTTGGAGGATGCTGTATATGATGTTTGGATTATACGTATGAATGTAACTCCCCGATTGGTTGACTGAATTTCCATTTCGGGTACCATCCCTCTGGAATGGTGCGCCCCTGCCAACTGCTGGGAGACGTCTGGTAGTGCCGGCGAGTGTCCATGGGAGTGTGCCAAGAGATCCCGTGAAACACGTAAAAAAACAAATTATAAAAAAATGAACATTTTGGCATTATGATCTATTCTTATTCTTTTTATTATTATTCTAAATGCTTATTCTTGCGAAGAGAAAAAAATTGAATAATTGTTCCTAACTATAATTGTATTCCCAGCCTATTGACATTGTATACATTTAACCTAAAGAATTTGCTGAGGCTACATTTCTATTCTTATCAAACTAATCTACCTGCGGCCAGTTGCGTATGAACTTATGCTAGTTTGCAAAATTGCTGAGTTGTACTATCAGTTTAATGGTCTTGACATTCTATAATATTAGCGTAAGCTTTGTGTGGGTGCATTGTTTAGTAGTAAAATTGACCTTGACACTCGGTAACAAAAATTAAAATCGTTTGCGAAAGTACTTTAATTATTTTCACCTCTCGTAAACTAATAATAAAAAAGAAGAAACATTCTTTACAATTTTCGTCACTAGGTAATGCTTTTAACTATGCATGGGGGGAAAATGTGGAGAAAAAAAAATTATTGTGAGTTCTTTTAACTCTTTTTATACCTAGGCGTAGGGTATTGTTTCTTTTATTCATAATACCTCCAAGTATTCTTTTAAGTGTCCAGCAGACTTTCTAATATGTGAAACCCGTTCTCTTTCTTGAACAACTACTGTCTCGGCTACGATGACCATTGAATTATGAAAAAACAGAATAGGTTTTTCATTTAGCCTCTTTCTGCTTGACGTGGGGCATGTCTATTGCAAACTTTTATTAGACGGGGTTGACGTTCAGCTCGTTTCTTGAGCCATCTTCCACGTATTCCTCGTCTTTACCTTTACTAAGTACTTTAATTCATCATATACTTTATTTTTTATTTGCCCTCAACTTCGTAATCTTTCACATGCCATATATATATTGCTGTGTATCCACACTGTGGAACACTACCTAAGTATCGTGTTTGAAATCATAAATAAAATTCACAAATTTGTATGTATTTTAGAAAATAACCATAACAGTTTTACTTTAACGGATCATACAGAAGCAGGAGTATCTGTGGTTTATTTAATTGATTCAAGTTCACTTATTCTCAGCGAGTAGGGTGCAGAGAATGAAACTTGATATTGAACACGAACAAAATATTTAAATAAACATAAAATGAAGTTATTTTAGTTTAACAAGGTTATTCTAAATAGTATATAATAATAAAACATGAACTTATAGAGAATCACAATCTCATTTAAAATGAGTTAGAATGAAATTGGAAAACAAAAAAGTAAATTTATAAAATCTGACATTTATGTCAAAACTTAGGGCTGAAAATCATATTTTGTGTAGAAACACTGTAGATCTACACAAAATGAATATTGAATGAAAGACTATTATCAGTATTTGCATTGCAGGGTGATTATTTTAGAAATAGTAAGTCCATATATTACAAAACACTGAATGACATTTTAAGTTTTCAGATATTTTCAAATATCATTGCAGAAAGGTGTTTTGTAAATGATATTTCACATCATGCAGAAAGAAAGGACTAATAGTATGATGTTAAATGTTTGTTGGCGTATCAATTTCTTGTTTTAGTTTATAATATCAGTATGAAAAACTGCAGTATGTTTTTAACTACTAGCATTTTGTGTTTATCATTGCTATTCATCTAAATGTATGAATTAGTATTCATTTGAGATTGGAATTGTTAATTGTAGTTATAAGTAGATTTTAAAAAGTATATGTAATATGTCAATATATTTCGAGTAATTACAATTATTCACTTAATCCTGAAAAGTAGAATAAGAAATTCATCAGGAAAATTAAAGAATTAAAAACAGTATTCAATTAATGTAAAGAACAAACAAAACTGAATAGTTTAAATTTTAAATTAAAATTAAATTTTGAAATATTAGATCAAAATAGAAAAAAACAATTGAAATATTGGAAATTAACCCATTGAAACGACTAAAAATAACAAATCAGTTGATCACACACCGCTGAACAGCGAGCTGCGAAATATATTCATCCAAGAATAAATAATAAATTGAAAATAAAAGAAAAGTGGTGAATAAGTTGAAGGTTAGGATATTACAATCCAGATATATTGATATCAAGAATAAATTGTAAAAGTTGATTAAATATAAGAAGTGAGTATACTTTGAAAGTATTACGAAGTAGATTATCCGGAAAGCAGATTTAGAAGAGGGAAGTATTTGTTAATCCAGTTAGCAAATTTATATGGTGAAGAAATTTCAAACGTCAAGCAAGTGATAGAAATACTTTAAGGAAATCTTGAAAATAAATTGGAGGTTAGAAACAAACGTCAATCCAGTAAAGAAGAAGAAGAAGAAGCCTTGAGAGGTTAAAAAGTCAGTCAAGTGACATAATATTTCAAGGATCATAATAACCAGTTAGAGGTTATAATATAACATTACTCGAGTCGAAAGAAAGACAAGGTAAAGCTTTACAATATCAGAAATCCATGGTACATATTTATTTTAAATAAAGGCCATATTTATCATTTTAGTTAAGTTAGATTTTGTTATTTAAATTTGTTAATTACATTCCAAGTTCAAATTTGTTAATAAATTAATACTTTGTTCGTTCAATACTGAGTTTGATTTATTTAGATTGTTATCTTGATCGATGAGCATTTATTGAACCGACTTCGTTGGACCTTGAGTAAGAGTCATTCTATAGATTGTAGATGGTCATGCTAATGGTGTTCTATAGTCTATAATATTAACAGCTTTTAAGAAACTGTTTGGCGCTCAATAAAATCATTTCAATTTACTTTCAAAAAGTAATTTCGAACGTATAAAAAATAAAATAGATATCAGAAGATAGAACATTTATGGCTTGTTAACGTGGAGCGATCAGGAAAGCGATTAAATAAATACAACTTGAGAATAGTTTATCATTTCAAGCATACATTTGAAAGATAATAGAACAAATAACTTATTTTGATAGTTTTGACAACAAGGCATTGTCAAATTAAAAACAAATATTAGTTATATGAGGTTAAAGTCAGGTAAGACAACAACCATGAATCCAGAGGAAACTACACAAGGTACATCCACAGTTACACAAACACAAGTTGGTGACACAAACACACAACCAGACACAAACATGTTCCAGAAACTCATGGAAATGATGGGTGGAATAAATACAAATATGGACAAAAATATCCATCGACTTGAAGAAAACATTGGCAACATTAAGGTACAAATGGTACAAAATAACCGAACTTTGGAAGCAAACATAAATACACAGATGGTACAGAATAACCAAACTCTCGAAGAAAACATGAATCAAAATAACCAGAGACTTGAAGAAAACATTAACAAAAAAATAGAAGAAAGCAATAAAGAAGTAAGAAATAAAATTGAAAATTTGGAGAGTAAATGGGAGCGAATGGGAGAGTCAGTCAACGAAGAAATTGGTATTAAGGTAAACGAGGCAGCAAAAGAAATAAGAGAGGAAGTTGTAACTATGTTTGAAGATGGAATGACTGCAGTAGATAGCAGAATGAAGAAACAGGAGGATAAATACGATAGCAAAATAAAAGAACAGGATAGCAAGATAGAACAGAACACGAAGTTGTTGAAGGATACCACACGTACACAATTGACACAATTACCCACACATACTTACACATGCAACAAAACACCATTTTATTTTAACGGAGATAACCGCATACACCCTAAAATTTTCATTTCACGTTTGAAACAACACATGGAAACACAACACGTAAATGCAAACCTAAAAGCAAACATACAAGACATGTTAAAGGGAGAAGCGGAAATCTGGTATTCAGTTATAATGGACAGGTTTGAGACTATAGAGGAATTTGAAACTCTAGTCTTAAAACAATATTGGAGTGATTACACTCAGTTGAAAATAAGACAAGACCTATTTAATGGTAACTATGTAGAAAATAAAGGTATTTCTAGGGAAAATTATGTACTTAGAAAAGTAGGTATACAATATTAGACATCTAGAACCAAAATTCACAGAAAGTGAAATGGTCAGATATTTAGCTAGGCATTTTTCAGGGGATATCCAGAATGTTATTATTACGCAAAGAATTGCAAAGTTAGATGATTTGATTGATTATTTAAGAGAATTAGATGATTATCATCACAGTTTTGATAGGAAGGCTAGTCAGAATAGGGAAAATAATAGTAGATATTATAACAAGTGGGGTTATGATCAGAATAAGAATGAAAGTGATAGAAGAGAAAGACAAGGTTATGGTCAACGTCAATATGACAATGACAGAAAGGAGCAAGGGGGTTATGGTCAATATGATAGGAAGGAAAAGCAGGGTTATGAGAAACGTCAATATGACAATGATAGAAATGAAAAGCAGGGTTATGAGAAACGTCAATACGACAATGATAGGAATGAAAAGCAGGGTTATGAGAAACATCAATATGACAATGATAGAAAGGAACGAGGAGGTTATGGTCAATATAAATATGACAATTATAGGAATGAAAAGCAGGGTTTTGAGAAACGTCATTATGATAATGATTGCAGAGAGAGAGGGGGTTATGTTAAAAACAATGAGTCATACGCACAAGTGGCTAATATCAATATTCAAAGGGGAAATAGAGTAGATGAAAACACGCACTCTAATATAAATAAAACAACAGCACAAGTAAATGATAGAAATAGAAATCAGGATTTTTAGATAAAGTTGTTTTAAATGTAGGTAATAATTGTAAAAAAATAGGCGACTGTATAGAAAATGATGTTATATTGGGAGACGACATCTTATCAGGAAAAAAGGCAAATATTGTATTAGGAGAAAGAATCCTAAAAATAGAAGGTGGAAGAATACCTTTCTGTAGTGTTAATGAATTTAATGGCAAAGGTGCCGAAATAGTTAATGAATTGAATGGCAAAGGTGCCGAAATAGTTAATGAATTGAATGGCAATGATGCCGAAATAATTAATGTATCAAATGGCATAGAGTCCAATAATGATAATGAATTTTGCGGTGAGCATATAGTGGGAACCACATGTGTTCAAATAAATAATGATAAGAAGCCTGAAACCTTTCTGATAAGTCGTTACTCCAAATATGATAGAATTTTTAAAAATTTGTCTCAAAAATACAAAAATTCAATTGATTATGAACCTACAATAGCAAAGGGCTATGCGCAACAACTTGAAGTAGGTAATATTTTAAATGAAAACGAAAATGTTTTAAACTATAATAATGAAGTATCATTACCGGGAAGTTGTCACATGGGGATAAATTATCCATATGATCCAGGATAGATTACTCTTAAGTTATCCAAATGATCCTGAGTAGATCAGTTTTAAATTGTAAATAAACTTTGACAGTGTGAATGTCACATCATGTTGTTAAAACTAACAAAATTTTCACATGTCAAAATTCTATTAGTTTAGGGGGTTTTATGCTGTGTATCCACACTGTGGAACACTACCTAAGTATCGTGTTTGAAATCATAAATAAAATTCACAAATTTGTATGTATTTTAGAAAATAACCATAACAGTTTTACTTTAACGGATCATACAGAAGCAGGAGTATCTGTGGTTTATTTAATTGATTCAAGTTCACTTATTCTCAGCGAGTAGGGTGCAGAGAATGAAACTTGATATTGAACACGAACAAAATATTTAAATAAACATAAAATGAAGTTATTTTAGTTTAACAAGGTTATTCTAAATAGTATATAATAATAAAACATGAACTTATAGAGAATCACAATCTCATTTAAAATGAGTTAGAATGAAATTGGAAAACAAAAAAGTAAATTTATAAAATCTGACATTTATGTCAAAACTTAGTTCTGAAAATCATATTTTGTGTAGAAACACTGTAAATCTACACAAAATGAATATTGAATGAAAGACTATTATCAGTATTTGCATTGCAGGGTGATTATTTTAGAAATAGTAAGTCCATATATTACAAAACACTGAATGACATTTTAAGTTTTCAGATATTTTCAAATATCATTGCAGAAAGGTGTTTTGTAAATGATATTTCACATCATGCAGAAAGAAAGGACTAATAGTATGATGTTAAATGTTTGTTGGCGTATCAATTTCTTGTTTTAGTTTATAATATCAGTATGAAAAACTGCAGTATGTTTTTAACTACTAGCATTTTGTGTTTATCATTGCTATTCATCTAAATGTATGAATTAGTATTCATTTGAGATTGGAATTGTTAATTGTAGTTATAAGTAGATTTTAAAAAGTATATGTAATATGTCAATATATTTCGAGTAATTACAATTATTCACTTAATCCTGAAAAGTAGAATAAGAAATTCATCAGGAAAATTAAAGAATTAAAAACAGTATTCAATTAATGTAAAGAACAAACAAAACTGAATAGTTTAAATTTTAAATTAAAATTAAATTTTGAAATATTAGATCAAAATAGAAAAAAACAATTGAAATATTGGAAATTAACCCATTGAAACGACTAAAAATAACAAATCAGTTGATCACACACCGCTGAACAGCGAGCTGCGAAATATATTCATCCAAGAATAAATAATAAATTGAAAATAAAAGAAAAGTGGTGAATAAGTTGAAGGATATTACAATCCAGATATATTGATATCAAGAATAAATTGTAAAAGTTGATTAAATATAAGAAGTGAGTATACTTTGAAAGTATTACGAAGTAGATTATCCGGAAAGCAGATTTAGAACAGGGAAGTATTTGTTAATCCAGTTAGCAAATTTATATGGTGAAGAAATTTCAAACGTCAAGCAAGTGATAGAAATACTTCAAGGAAATCTTGAAAATAAATTGGAAGTTAGAAACAAACGTCAATCCAGTAAAGAAGAAGAAGAAGAAGCCTTGAGAGGTTAAAAAGTCAGTCAAGTGACATAATATTTCAAGGATCATAATAACCAGTTAGAGGTTATAATATAACATTACTCGAGTCGAAAGAAAGACAAGGTAAAGCTTTACAATATCAGAAATCCATGGTACATATTTATTTTAAATAAAGGCCATATTTATCATTTTAGTTAAGTTAGATTTTGTTATTTAAATTTGTTAATTACATTCCAAGTTCAAATTTGTTAATAAATTAATACTTTGTTCGTTCAATACTGAGTTTGATTTATTTAGATTGTTATCTTGATCGATGAGCATTTATTGAACCGACTTCGTTGGACCTTGAGTAAGAGTCATTCTATAGATTGTAGATGGTCATGCTAATGGTGTTCTATAGTCTATAATATTAACAGCTTTTAAGAAACTGTTTGGCGCTCAATAAAATCATTTCAATTTACTTTCAAAAAGTAATTTCGAACGTATAAAAAATAAAATAGATATCAGAAGATAGAACAATATATATATATATATATATATATATATATATATATATATATATATATATATATATATTAAAACAAAATATTTCTGTCTATCACCTCTATGAATCCTTATTTTCATAAGGATAGTAAACCAAACTGCAACGAATTGCTAGTCTGGCCGCGTTAAGGATAAAAATCACATTTTATCACAAAACGCTTGGTTTTGATTGAAACAAATACCAGCCGAAAGATTTATACCTAATTAAAGGCAACTCTCGCACCAGTCATCTCGGGTCACTTGCAGACTGCAGTTTCGCGCTGGTGGCGCTCGTCAGTGCAAGGCTTCCCGAGACGACTGACACGAGAGTTTATTATTCCCAAGTGAACATTTCGCCGTTGCAAAACGTCTGACATTGTTGCCACCTCTCTTAGACAGCATTTCGAGCGGGCTGGTAACAAATTATAGAAAACAGTGTATTACGTACCACGAACTGTAAGTGATACTTTCAAATAGAGAATGCAGTTTAGGTGGGCTCCAGGTTTCGTAAACATTCGAGATCTGAAAAATCACTTAATGTTCGCAGTTAGCAAATAGTTTTTTGCAGTACTGTGCAAATCAACGAAAGGTAATAAGTAATTGTATATTGAATTATTGACAACGACCTATTAAACTGGAATTTTCTATTTTAATAAATTAAGCACAGTCTAGAATTTAACAAATGACCGCTCAATAATTAAACAATTCCTTGGATAGTCAAGTCAAGTCTTTTATAGTGTATTTAACAATACATATGGATGTCGAAGAAGCTGCGAGTATTACTTGTGCTGCGCTTTTTTCAGAAATATCGAAGAAAACGCATGGAATTATTTATGATCTTTTTAAAAAGTAGGTTATTAACCCAAAAATTACTATTTTTATCCTGGCAGGTAAATAAATTGGTGCATTGGCTGTAAGTAAATAATATAGCCTTGCAACTATGCTCATTAATAACTGAATTGTAACGTCGATTTACTCTAACAAGAATTTGTTAATAATAATTACATTACCCGTAGTGCCAAAATGAAATTTAAACCTCGTTGGCATATAGACATACATTAACGTTGGACTTTCCATCCTTATATTCACACAAATAAAAATTGCAACCAGTAGGTATATTGATTAATTGACTGATGATGCAGTTTTCGTCATAGTTTTTGAATATGCTGTCAACAGTGCAATTGGACTTTAAATGCGAGAAGTGCGAAAAATTACAATTTCATTACCTATAGTAATGTTGAAACATATTCTTTATGGTAGTAATGATGTTAGAGACACCTTTACGATACTTATCGATAATAATGATATAATAATAATGATATAATGACTTTATTGAAGAAGGATAACATACATAAACAGGTAAAGCAGTAAAAACAATCAAATAGCATCAATTAAAACAAATAATATAAAATACACAAATAGTTAGATACACAAATACATTTACATAAAAGTTGAAAACAACATACAATATTTAAAAGTGAATTATTTATTATTTGTTTGCTTATAGTAATGAAACATATTCTTTATAGGATTTTGCAAACAGTGGAAAGAAAAGCTATCTATGAGAACTAAAGGAGAAACTATGTATATAAAAATATTAATGAAATCTTTGCATTCTTTCGATAACCTGACTTCTGGTTATGCTAACAAGTAAAAATTCTTTTTGCCATTCTCATTTTAACACTAGCATCCAACCTAGTCCCCTACGGCTAAGCAGGCTAAACTAGTATCCACATGATCCCCTACGATATGTAAATTCAGTTAAAAATGAGAGCAAAGGCCTGAAATTAATTTATTTACGTACCTTGTCTTTAACAATTTTTTCATTCTAATGTATTACATATTCATAAAATCTCATTCGGTTTCTTCTAAATGCTTAGCCTTTGAAACGTTTTTCGTCCTTATTGTGGACTCATCAGAAAAGCCTAAAGCCACTCATAACGATGTTCCATGCAAAACTAAGACAATATCCGTGAATAAGTTTAAAAAATAATTATAACTGACATTGACTGATAAAAAACAACAGATCTTCACCTATCTATTATCTAACTAGTATTGGAGCCTATATACTCTATGCATGTTTAAAAGTGAATTATTTATTATTTGTTTGCTTATAGTAATGAAACATATTCTTTATAGGATTTTGCAAACAGTGGAAAGAAAAGCTATCTATGAGAGCTAAAGGAGAAACTATAAAAATATTAATGAAATCTTTGCATTCTTTCGATAACCTGACTTCTGGTTATGCTAACAAGTAAAAATTCTTTTTGCCATTCTCATTTTAATTTCAGGCCTTTGTTCTCATTTTTAACTGAATTTACATATCGTAGGGGATCATGTGGATACTAGTTTAGCCTGCTTAGCCGTAGGGAACTAGGTTGGATGCTAGTGTTAAAATGAGAATGGCAAAAAGAATTTTTACTTGTTAGCACAACCAGAAGTCAAGTTATCGAAAGAATGCAAAGATTTCATTAATATTTTTACTTCCACATCCACGTAGTGGATTGGAAGTATAGTAATCGCAAAAAAAATTTCAAAAATTTTTATTTGTGAAATAGGTTAGAATGTCATGAAACGTCGAGATTTTAAATTCGAGAGAAAAAAAAATTTCTGTCTGTCTGTCTGTCTGTCGGTCTGTCTGTCTGTCTGTCTGTCTGTCTGTCTGTCTGTCTGTCTGTCTGTAACTTTTTTTTTTTTTGTCCGCACGTTTTCTCCGGAATGGTTTAAGATATTGACTTGAAATTTTGTACACGTATATATTATAACGAGATCTGGAACTGGATTGTTTTTTGTGGATATCCGGTGAAGGGTTGGGGGTTAAATAGGGGTAAATAGGGAAAAATAAGTAAAGCAAGCTTTTAAGAGTACAGAAACTTGAAATTCGGTGTATGTACTAGAAGTTAAGGCCTCATATTTTTTTACAATATTTTTCAACCCCCCCACCACCCCTACCCCATTAATGGTGTTGATAAAATAAAGTTGAGACATTCATTTGAAATTTCGTACACGTATGTATTATAACGACGTCTGGAATTATATTATATTTTGAGATGATTCCGTTGAAGGGTTGGGGGTTAATTTGGGGTAAATAGAGGAATATAAGTAAAACAATTTGGTAAGAGTATAGAAACTTGAAATTCGGTGTATGTACAAGAAGTCAAAGCGTCAGATTTTTTTTGTAATATTTTTCAACCCCCACCACCCCTACTCCAATATGAAAAGGGTTGATAAAATAAAATTGAGATATTCATTTGAAATTTGGTACACGTATGTATTATAACGACATCTGAAACTAGATTATAATTTAAGATGATTCCGTTGAAGGATTGGCGGTTAAATAGGGGTAAATAGGGGAAAATAAGGAAAGCAAGCTGGTAATCCTACAGAAATTTGAAATTCGATGTATGTACTAGAAGCCAAATCGTCAGATTTTTTTATAATATTTTTCAACCCCCACCACCCCTGCTTCATTATTAAAAGGGTTGATAAAATAAAATTGAGATATTCATTTGAAATTTGGTACACGTATGAATTATAACGACATCTGGAACTAGATTATACTTTGAGATGATTCCGTTGAAGGGTTGTGGGTTATTTAGGGGTAAATAGGGGGAAATAAGTAAAGCAAGCTGTTATGAGTACAGAAACTTGAAATTCGGTGTATGTACTAGAAGCCAAGGCCTCAGATTTTTTTAGTAATATATTTCAGCCCCCCACCACCCCTACACCATTATTCAAGGGGTTGATCAAATAAAATTGAGATATTCACATGAAATTTAGTACACGCATGAATTATACCGACATCTGGAACTAGATTATACTTTGAGATGATTCCGTTGAAGGGTTGGGGGTTATTTAGGGGTAGATAGGGGGAAATAAGTTAAGCAAGCTGGTATGAGTACAGAAACTTGAAATTCGGTGTATGTACTAGAAGCCAAGGCCTCAGATTTTTTAATGATATATTTCAGCCCCCCACCACCCCTACTCCATTATTCAAGGGGTTGATAAAATGAAATTGAGATATTCACATGAAATTTAGTACGCATATGTATTATAATGACATCTCTGGAACTAGATTATATTTTGAGATGATTCCGTTGAAGGGCTGGGGGTTAAATAGGGGTATATAAGGGAAAATAAATAAAGCAAGCTGGTAAAAGGGCAGAAATTTGGGATATGGTGTATGTACTAGAAGCGAAGGTCTCAGGTTTTTTTAGTAGTATTTTCCATCCCCCCACCACCCCCACTCCTTTATTAAAAGAGTTGATAAAATTAAATTTAAATTTTCACTTGAAATTTGGTACATTTATGTATTATAACTATATCTAAAACTAGATTATATTTTGACATGATTGCGTTGAAGGAGTGGGGGTAAGTAGAGGTAAATAGGGAAAAATAAGTAAAGCAAGCTGGTAAGAGTACTGCAACTTGAAATTCAGTGTATGTCCTAGAAGCTAAGGCCTCAGATTTTTTAATAATACTTTTCAACCCTTCCACTACCCTTACTACATTATTAGAGGGGTTGATAAAATAAAATTGAGATATTCACTTGTAATTTGGTAGACGTATGTATTATAACGACATCTGGAACTAGATTATATTTTGGGATGATTCCGTAGAAGGGTTGGGGTTAACAGGAGGACTAGGGGAAAATAAGTAAATCAAGCTGGTAAGAGTACAGAAATTTGGGATTCGGTGTATATACTAGAAACCAAGGCCTCAGATTTCTTTCTAATATTTTTCAAACTCCACCACCTCCGCTTCATTATTAATGGGATTGATAACATCAAATTGAGATATTCACTTGAAAGTTAGTACACGTATGTATTGTAGTGACATCTGATTGAGATGACTGCATTGAAGGGGTGGGAGGTGGTAGGTTGTGAATAGTGGAAAATAAGTAGGGTAAACTAGAAACTTGATTTTTAAAGTATGTGATAGAAACCAACTTCTGAATCTTTTCTATGACATCTGCCCCAAATATTAAAATTCTATGACCAATAATTTCCACATACTAGAGTGCAAATATGGTCAAGATGTCTCCTTTAAAGTGACTTGGATGAAGAATCTGGATGTGGAAGTAGTGATTCCTTAGGCAGCGGTTTTATATATATATAGTTTCTCCTTTAGTTCTCATAGATAGCTTTTCTTTCCACCGTTTGCAAAATCCTATAAAGAATATGTTTCATTACTATAAGCAAACAAATAATAAATAATTCACTTTTAAACATGCATAGAGTATATAGGCTCCAATACTAGTTAGATAATAGATAGGTGAAGATCTGTTGTTTTTCATCAGTCAATGTCAGTTATAATTATTTTTTAAACTTATTCATGGATATTGTCTTAGTTTTGCATGGAACATCGTTATGAGTGGCCTTAGGCTTTTCTGATGAGTCCACAATAAGGACGAAAAACGTTTCAAAGGCTAAGCATTTCCAAGAAACTGAATGAGATTTTATGAAAATGTAATTCATTAGAATGAAAAAATTTTTAAAGACAAGGTACGTAAATAAATTAATTTCAGGCCTTTGCTCTCATTTTTAACTGAATTTACATATCGTAGGGGATCATGTGGATACTAGTTTAGCCTGCTTAGCCGTAGGGGACTAGGTTGGATGCTAGTGTTAAAATGAGAATGGCAAAAAGAATTTTTACTTGTTAGCATAACCAGAAGTCAGGTTATCGAAAGAATGCAAAGATTTCATTAATATTTTTATATATATAGTTTCTCCTTTAGTTCTCATAGATAGCTTTTCTTTCCACTGTTTGCAAAATCCTATAAAGAATATGTTTCATTACTATAAGCAAACAAATAATAAATAATTCACTTTTAAACATGCATAGAGTATATAGGCTCCAATACTAGTTAGATAATAGATAGGTGAAGATCTGTTGTTTTTTATCAGTCAATGTCAGTTATAATTATTTTTTAAACTTATTCATGGATATTGTCTTAGTTTTGCATGGAACATCGTTATGAGTGGCTTTAGGCTTTTCTGATGAGTCCACAATAAGGACGAAAAACGTTTCAAAGGCTAAGCATTTCCAAGAAACTGAATGAGATTTTATGAAAATGTAATTCATTAGAATGAAAAAATTTTTAAAGACAAGGTACGTAAATAAATTAATTTCAGGCCTTTGTTCTCATTTTTAACTGAATTTACATATCGTAGGGGATCATGTGGATACTAGTTTAGCCTGCTTAGCCGTAGGGGACTAGGTTGGATGCTACTGTTAAAATGAGAATGGCAAAAAGAATTTTTACTTGTTAGCATAACCAGAAGTCAGGTTATCGAAAGAATGCAAAGATTTCATTAATATTTTTATATATATAGTTTCTCCTTTAGTTCTCATAGATAGCTTTTCTTTCAGGCCTTTGTTCTCATTTTTAACTGAATTTACATATCGTAGGGGATCATGTGGATACTAGTTTAGCCTGCTTAGCCGTAGGGGACTAGGTTGGATGCTAGTGTTAAAATGAGAATGGCAAAAAGAATTTTTACTTGTTAGCATAACCAGAAGTCAGGTTATCGAAAGAATGCAAAGATTTCATTAATATTTTTATGTATATTGTTTCTCCTTTAGTTCTCATAGATAGCTTTTCTTTCCACTGTTTGCAAAATCCTATAAAGAATATGTTTCAACATACAATATTATTTTATAAACGCAACAATATCATGTAAGATCTTACCTAGACACAAACTCGTTTACAGTATAGAAACATTCGTTAATAAGGAACTTTTTAATTTCTGACTTGATTTATCATTGTATCAGTTGTAGCGTTGGCCGCCATTAAAGTGTTTGTGATAAACCGAGGTTAAACGTTGTAATTACAGTGATTTTGTAGTGTCTTTGAAGACTGAATTTGTTATTGTGAATAAACAATGGGAAAATATTGTGTTATATGTAGATGTCCCTTTAAAATTGGAGTTAATCCATCTTTTCACAGGTAGGTGAAATTATCTCATAAGCGTAACCTCGGGTTGGAACGACAAATAAGTAAAATTGTAAATATTCAGTACAATAATATTGGAAGTATAGAAAATGTTTTTCATGTTTTAAAATTGAGTAATATAGTTAAATGAAAATAAAGTTGAAGTGCAAATGGTATTATTTTAAAAGTGCAATATTATATTATTTGTAGAATTCCTCGAAATATTAAACGCCGACAAATATGGATCTGTCGCATTTTAAAACATTTGGGAAAGGAAAATATCCCTGAAGATAGTGTTCTCTGCTCAGATCACTTCTCGTCAGGTGATTTCACAACAAGTCCCAGTGGCCGAGTTCTTCTTAAAGAATTTTCAGTGCCTGAGTTAGCAAGCTCATGTAAAGAAAATGTACAAGTTGGGTAAGTTATCATTTAAAAAAGTAGTACATGATAGGTACCTACGTAGACAATATAAAATAGTTCTGATCATATTTTTGTCTTATTCTCTAATCTCTACTGCTAACAATTATTATTTGCGACAGAGTATTCTTATATTTATCAAAAAATTATTTCAATATATTTTTACTGTTTCTGTATACTTATTCTTAAATAAGTTTGTAATAGTTGGTTCATTTCAGCATAACACGTGAGACATTAAAGTATTGTGAGATTTCTGAAGTCATTGATTCTCAGGATATCCACGAAGATGAGTTATTTGAGTCGCCAAGAAAAAAGTAAGTACCTACTTATCTACCTGAAATTATTTTTCATTGTTTCAATAATTAAGGAGGTTATTGTTTTAATAAACTATAATAACTAGTAAAATTATGTTGCAAAATCAATATTATATTACCTATTTATAATTTTCGCTAAATCAAAAATAGTTAATATTGTACAGCAAAAATATTTATATCATTGTTATGTATCAGACTTCCAATTTTGAACCGATATTCTGTCAAATTGGAATGGTATTAAAAATATTCAAAACTGTATTTTTTAAGAAATATGCAGAATATACTGTAGAATGTATAGGTAGGTATTATATGAAAAAAGCAATAAATCAATGAAGACTATAATGCTCCGTTTACCTTTGTTTATTAGCTGTATCGACATGAACAGCACTATTATTTTGAGTTGGTTATGATTATTTCTACATTACATTATTAATTTACTTTCAGAAGGAGATATCCATCTTCCGTGTCCACTTTAACCGTTATATGTGATGATCAGATATCCTCTCCTATTTCGCTGAAGAGTAATAGTTCTTCAAGAACAGACACTGCCAGTTCTTCACGTACAGTCACTGCCAGTTCTTCGAGGACAGTCACTGCCATTTCTTCAGGAAATATTTTCGACGGAACTCCTACTAAATTTCAGGAGAAGAAATTATCCAATTCTTCTTTTAGACGAAACACAGTTAGAAGGTGAGCTTGATTATTCTTATTCAATTAGGACGACTTTTTTCAATTTTCACTAAATATAATACCACCGTAAAAATCCTATAAGGGGACAATGATATTTTAAAATACCCAGCATATGGGTAGGTACTTTGATTATCTTGTACGGTTTAACAGTGGTTAATGCGAAGAAGTTTTATTGTAAATTTAAGGTGAATGTGTTGTAAATCTGGAGGTGGTATTTTTTTCTAAAATATCGTTATTTTCTTTGTTTTCCTTTTCATATTATGGAACTCAACAATATTTATAAGTTTAATTGACTTAATGCACGTGTAGGTACATGGATAATATTCAGCCTTTTCGTTAGTATTTCTTCTCTCCACCAGTTGGCGCTCAAACAACATTACGCCGCCTATATTTCAAATGATTTAAAAAGTTTGTTTTTTTTGGTAAAGTTGATCAGTGCAATTTTCTTTTTTAGGAAAAGTATGTCACCAAAAGATAAAAAAATCAAACTTTTACTGAGGACCAATCAAGGGTTACGACAGAGGATCAAGAAGAAAAACATCGAGATTAGAATTTTGAAACAAAAATATTCTCATACCGAAAATCCTCTTAACATATTAAGGGTAAGAAATACTTCTGTAACACATTCAATTTTCTATTTTTTGCTGGATATTCTGTTCGGTCTAGTTTTGTTTTGCATCACCAAATGTCGTATTTTTTTGTTGCAAATTACCTACCATAATTCACTGATGTAACAACACAATTTACTGTATTCTGCTCTTGCTTGACCCAACTCCTTATAATATTGAATACCGATACTGTGAACTATTCAAAATTAAAGATGACATATTTCAAAAGGCTTATTATTCATTAAATGTATTTATTAACGAAAGTTAACAAAAATGCCATTGTAATTTACAATATATAATAGATATAAATAAGTAACATTATTTATTATATTACATAAAAAGTAAATATGTAATAAAGGAGTAAGAGAGATGTTTTCTATTTCTGACTGTTATTTTTATTAATATGTTTTTCTAACCAATGTTTAAAATAACAAAAATTTGGTAAAAATAACGTATATTTAAAAATATACTTAGTTATCAAATTTGAAACATTTCACATTTTCTAATTCAGAGTAAGTTTTTCTTACGACATTCTTTAATATCCTGCACAGAAATGTCAGTTTACTTGAAAACATTTTTATTTTTAAACTATTATCAGCGTCCTCTATAAATTTTAAAGTCCTAACGTATTGAAAATAGATTTTGTGCCCAACAAGATTACAATACAGAAAATTGTGTGCATAATAATAAAAAAAGTCAATAACACCACTTGCCTTTTATATGCTCTTATATTTTCTGTAATTTACAGGCATTATTACCTGGGCTACCTGGTGAAATTGCAAGAAGAATAATTGATTCGGAATCGAAAGAGAAGTATTCACCTGAGCTAAGAGCTTTTGCATTAACGTTACACTTTTATTCTGCTAAAGCATACAATTATGTAAGGGAAAAATTGTGTCACGCTCTTCCTCATCCTGCCACCATCACAAAATGGTTTATGTCAGTCGACGGAAGTTCTGGATTAAGTGAAGCTTCCCTCAGAGCAATACAGACTAAAGTATCAGAACTGGCAGTACGTCATCAAAAAGTATTATGCAATTTAGTTTTTGATGAAATAGCAATAATGAAGCGAGTCGAATGGACGGGAAAAAATGTATTTCCATTGGTATCATTATTTGACAACGACAAATCATAACTTGTATAACTCTCTAGTTATCCCGGTAATGTAGCTGAAATATGTATCCATTTATCTGTCCTTAGAATATAATTGTTCCGAGTTTTATTTCTGTATTATTTATTTAGTTCTTTTTTTAAAAAGATATATTCACGAATATTGTTTATGTATATTGTATAATAGGATACCAACCTAGTTAATAAATATCCATGTCACACCTGTTTTTTTTTTCTGAAAGCATTTTACTTAAATTGATTTTATTGTTTTTTTCAACTACTTTTATTCATTTCATTATTCTTAATTTAAATAATAAAAGTGTGCCTTTTATGTTGAATTAATTTAAATATATTATGCTAGAAGAAGTTTATATGAGAATATCTATAAAAAATAATTAACCTTTTTGAAATATTTTGTATCACACAAGTTGTGTGTACTATCACTGAAGTTAATAATTATGTATTATTAAACATACCATTATTCTTGATATATGTACTGTTTTCTGTTCTTGTGTTCTTAATATTTAAATAAATAATTTTAAATTTAATACAAAATAACAATGTTATTCATATTACTTTGAAGTCAAACTAGAAGAGAAATTTATATATTAATTATACAAAATTATCACCCTTATATACGCCACTGGCAACGAGTACCAAAACATAAACAAAACTATCTCCATCCTTTTTTAAGAATAGAATGTATCATATTATAGGGAAACACAACAACACCTACATTAATGTATAGGGAATGCTTTGTCTATCCTATCTGAAGAAGTCATTGGGCACAATCTTGTAGAATGTTTAACTGAAAGTGGTGAAAGTTTATATATGGTTTTACCAAAAGCAACGGCAGCAGAAAATAACTACAAATCAAGTAATGTTATGAAAGCAACTACTAATAATGAAATTAAAAGAAAACGAAACGTTAGAGGTACAGTTTATAACATTTTATAAAGTTGTTAGGCAGTTATTCGATGCTGGAACGAAAATGACAGACGAAGATAGAATTTGTCATTTATTTCTAACAATGACTAAAAATTATGATTGAATTATAACTGCATTAGAAACTGTAACAGGAACAAAACTAACATTAGAATTTGTAAAGGAAAAACTTATGGACGAGGTGACAAAACAAAACTAAGATTGTTCAACTAGATCTGAAAGTCCTAGTAAAAAATCAGTTGTTTCTACTACAGGTCAATTTAAATATAAATGTTATAATTGTGGACAAATTGGACATAAGACATCTGAATGTAAAAGCAAGTATGAGCAAAGGTCAAGAGTTGAAAAATCAAATGAGAGAAAATATAAAATTGCAGCAGTGAGTTTCTTGGCAGAAAGTAAAAGAACTGATAATGTAACAAACCCAAATAAATTAATGTTTGTACCGGATTCTGGGGCAACAAAACATATGATAAAAAATGAAATATATTTATCAAATCAAGCAACTTCAAAAATCAAAATATCCGTGGCAAAAGTGAATGAATCTATGGTTGCAACGAAAATTGGAAAAATCCAAGCTATAAGTAGAGTTAATGGCAACAAAATACAATGTAACATTGAAAATGTATTGTTTATTGAAGCATTAGAATTTAACCTATTGTCAGTTAGAGAATTGGAAATGAGTAATTTAAACGTTGTATTTGAAAAAGGACTAGTTAAATAATTTAAACGTTGTATTTGAAAAAGGACTGGTTAAAATTTTCAGAAATTCAGAGCTAATTGTGATTTGCAAACGGAATAATAAACTCTATGAAGTTGAGTTCGAGTGTAAAAATATACGGACAAATGGTACTCAAACAATTAATGATTTAACGGAAGTGTGGCATAAACGATTGGGACATATTTCAAACACAAATTTGCAAAAGTTAGCTCATTCTAGAATGGTTCTTGGCATTAATAAGGACTTGTCAGTAAATAAAAGTATTTGTGTTAGTTACATTGAGGGAAAGCAAACAAGAAAACCTCATGCAAATAAAAGACGGCTAACAAAAAATCCCTTAGAATTAACATATCCGGATATATGTGGTCCAATAGAACCATGTTCCTGGAATGGAAAGAGGTATTTATTTACACTGATTGATGATTTTAGTCATTTCACGATATTTCATCTTTTGGAAAATAAGATGGAGGTTTTCAAATATTTCCGAGAATACGAAGCTATGGCGGCAGTTCATTTTGGGACAAAATTATCACGTTTACGTTACGATAATGGTTCTGAATATAGATCACATTTAATGAAAATTTTTGTATTCAAAAAGGAATAATTGTTGAATATAGAGTACCGTATACGCCTGAGCAAAATGGAGTTGCAGAGAGGATAGGTCGCACTATTCTAGATACAGCTCGTTCATCGATGTGTGGAACGAAATTTGAGAAGAACCTATGGAGGGATAGTGTTTTGACGGCTGTTCATGTCATAAATCGTAGGCCGACATCCTGTTTGAAAAATAAAATGGTATGGTGAAAAACCAAATATATCTAAAATGAAAATTTTTGGTTGTATTGAATATTTACATATACCAAAAAAATTCCGACGAAAGTTCGATAAAAAATGTAAAAAAATAAATTTTGTGGGCTATGTGCCAAATGGATACAGGTTGTGGGAATCATGAAAATCAAAAATTAGTCATAGGACATGATGAATATGATGATTGTTCTGTAATCACTGAACAATTGCAAGTTGATAATGAATACAGAAATGAACCCGAAGAAGAAATAGAACAGCTAGAATTAGAAATCCACCGTCCTGGTTTAGGGATTATGACATGATCTATTTAGCACTTAGCGCTGAATCTTATATTGAAGATTTGCATATAACCGTGTCAGATATTAAAGGAAGACCAGACGAGGTAGATTGGAAGAAAGCGGTAAAAGAAGAGATGGATACTCTAAAAAGTAATGACACTTGGAAATTACCAAGATTACCGGCTGGAAAACATGTAACTGTATCCTAGTAGTACATCGAAATTTTGTATCTTTTGATAGTCCTCATTAACCTTTATAATACTAGAGTAAAATTGAATCCCTAAACGTAAAGTTGGCTCCTGAGAAACACATTGTATATTATATAGTTTTAATATTTTGTATATCTTCATATTCTTGTGTGCCCAATCAAATACTTTAGTAACATTTGTTCTAAAATTACAATAAAATACAGTTTCTTTAAAATGTGAGAGTGTACATGCCTCAGAGATCACCCTGTATGACAAACATGGCCTTATTTTGCTAACAAATGTCATAAAAAGAAATCTGTAGCTTCTAAAATCATTATAGTTAAAAGCGTATCAAGTTAAGGTGTACTCTCATGAATCCGTTATCCGAAATCCGATTCGGAATCGTATGTTTTTTTCTCGTATACGGAAAAACGCCAATTCACATGATCCGAAGTATTTTGTCCGAACATCCACTATTTTAGGAACATTTATGCATGATTTTAGTAACTTTTATGTGTGTTGTGGTGTGTGCAATGGAATGTCAAATTTGAGTTTTGTCATTTATTGGGGCGGCTCTCATTTTTTATTTTCATTTGTCAAAGTATTGTTTTGTTTGAGAAGTCTTACCAAAATGGATGAGAATTGCTCTGAAATTGTAATAGTCCAGGAGTAACAATCGCAAGACTGTCAGGTAAGTTAACCACTTCTCTTGCATACTGTTAATTTGTTTAGTGAAAATTTTCTTGATTAGAAATGAAATTATAGTATAATTATTAATACATTTTTAGGAAGAAGTTACAGTTATAGTGGAAGAACTGTTAATATCCTGCGTTATGGCGAGGCCCCCCTTATGGGACTCTCGTTTGCCTTTGGTGCAAAGGTCCAAGACTATAAGGGATAATCTGTGGTTAGAAATATATCGCGAATTTGGAGGTAAACTAAAATTCAGTTTACTATGTACCTACACATAACATTTAACTATTTTTTTTAGAACAACTGCCATACTCTGCAGAATATTTAATAAAAAAGTGGAGAAATTTAAGAGACACTTATGTCCGCTTGAAAGGGGAATACGAGACATATACCCCAAGTGGCTCGGCAGCTACAAAGAGGAAGAAGAGATGGCATTTTTATGATATGATGGGATTTATAAGTGATACCTTAAGTTACCGACAGTAAGTCTTTTAAACTCTAAAATATATGTATGAAATATGTTTTAATTTCAGAACTACCTCTAATGTAGTGCAGTCGCCCCTTTCTGACCACCAGTCTGAAAATTCCCCCAGTTTAACCTCACCGGTTCCGTTACCAACAGTTGCAATAGGCAGAAGAAATAAATCTAACTCTAAAAATAATGTTGAAGGAGCTATAATAAACGCTTTAGATAAAATAAACACTTCAGAGACAACATCAGATGAGGTTAATCCAATATGTCGGACAATCTCAGGATTGCTGTCAAAGATGCCACTACGGGAAAAAACACAGTTGGAAATTGATCTGCTTCAAAAAGCATATGAGGGAGCGATGAACTATTTGTAGGATATAAGTATATTAGGATTCATGATAAACAACTGTTTTATTAGAATGTTTATTGTAAATAAAAACATTATACTGTATGTTTACTTTTTTAAACCCGCCCTCATCAGCTCATTGCACAAATATGAAAAATATTTTATTCAGTTTTTTAATTTTAGTGAAAACCTAATTTTATTAATTATCCCATTAAAATGAAACTGCACCATCAAATAGGAAATACGAACTTAGTTGACTCCTCATTGTTTCTACATCATGTCCGTACATATTACTGCCAACACGATTTATGGGAAACAAATTGTTTGCATTTTCTCCCGTACGCCATTCACCCTCAATAAGTTGGCCATTTCTGTCTTCTTTATCAACAGTAGAAATAGTACAATATTGTCTACTTCCGCTAGTCTTAGACTCCAGGATCATAAGCCAATTATGTAAGCACACAGTGGCTTTAATAATACTGTTTGCAGTACATAAACTAGTAATAATCGGTTTTCTAAAAATCCGCCAGCGTGCACAGAGAATTCCAAAAGTATTTTCACTCACACGCCGTCCTCGACTTAATCTGAAAACAAATTAATTTACAAATCTGAAAACAAATCAATTTACATATATTATAATACATACAAAAGGATAATTTACCGATAATTAAAAATCCTTTTATTTGAAGACAAGTAACGCCCTGGATAAGGACGCATGATGTGGGAAGTAAGAGGGAAAGCTTCGTCTGCAACAATGTAGTAATTTATTGGATCTCCTCCATACTCTATGGGCGAAGGTGGAGGAAAATAGAAACCATTATTTGAAATTAATTTGCCAATATTACTATTCCTGAAGATACCACCATCACTATGGCGCCCTTCTGCTCCTATGTCAACCAATGTGAATTTATACTGTGGTGACCTTTATAGTTGTAGTAAGTAGAACCAGAGTTTGGAGGAGCCTGAAATATAAAAAGTAAAATAAAAAATAAATCTACCTGGCTACACGGAAATTTTTTTAATTATTTTTAAAAACATCCATAATAATTTTGACTATTTTTATCAACATGATATACCTATGTACCTACCTGAATCGTAACATGTTTGCCATCAATAGCTCCTACACAATGTGGAAGCTGCCACAGTTCATTAAACTCATTTGCTACGTCCAGCCAAGACTTCTCCGAAGGTGTTAATAGGACAGTTTCATGTAAACTATCCCACAACACATTGCAAGTATCTCTTATAATTTCTGTTACTGTACTGGTTCCAATTCGAAAAGCATAGGACATTGAAACCATACTATCTCCTCTTGCAAGATACCTGGAATTTTTTTTTTGCTTATTTAGTATACTGTTCAGTGTTGTCAAATAGTCTTTACTTTAAACAGTAGTTGGTATTGCTTACTGACCTATTTCACTATAGGAAAAGAGAATATAAACTATCAGCAATTGGTAAAAATGAAATGCTTACCTCACAGTTAATGCCAATCTCTCAGCAGGGCAAATTGGTTCTCGAACAGTGTAAATCCTTGCAAGTCTAGGTCCAACAACATTCAACAGCTCATTGAAACTATCGCCAGACATTCTCAAATAATTAAAATATTTCTGACTATCACCAAGACGCATTTCTTGCAGGTTATGGTAATCGCCTTGCAATTTCCTATTTTTAAAAATATCTCGCACCCAAAATCTACGTGGCCTTTTTTTTACTTTATGTAACCAAATTAGAGTGGCAATTAGAATTAAATTCATTTCAATTCGTTTATTTCGCATTTTAGTTACTGTAAACAAACGATTTGACAATAAAAGTGAGGTTAGATATAACACGATATCGGAGAAAAGTTGAAAAACTTTTAACTTTCACCGCCATCGGATAAATGTTAAAAATTTCGGATGGTGTTATCCCGCCATATCGATTTCAAATAGTTGCACCAATAGGAACACTTTCGGATCATCGTGTCGTCGGAAATCGGATGCATGAGAGCTGGGCTTTATGCCACTTTTAAGTTGGTATTAGGTCACAAATTCAATTTCGCAGCACGCAGCACACCCTCCCCCCTCAATATATGCACATAATCACACAAAAACATGTTTGGTCTACGAAACGCAATAATAGAAATATTTTGAAGTTTTAATTCCCTCGCTTACCGAAGTATTGTAATCGTGGAAAAAACATCCTCCGAGATTTCTCCGCATTTTCACGTTTCAGAGCATGTAGATTACGAAAATTAAAACCGTTTAATTCCGCCAGTCTGTCGGTCTGGCGTCTGTTGGCGCTATATCTACAAAACCACTTGACGGAGGAGGATAATATTTGAAAAAATATGAAAATATAAGGTGGTCACTCTAAAGAAATAAACAAGAAATGTGACGAATGGAAATATTTCGAACCCAGAAAAAATTATTCAAAAATGAGACGGATAATATTTTGCATGCACTTAAAACAAATGTCAAACGAGAATATAAAGAAAATTATGAGGAATGTACATATAATATTTTGCATGTAGTTAACACAACTGTCAGGGAAAATATGAAAAATATACAAGGTGGGAACTATGGAACATAATTATGGTGGATATAATATTTGTATTGTAGTTGACATAATTACCGAGGAAAAAAGTTGACATAGTTGAATGAAATGTATACAGGGAGGTCACTCTTAAAAATAACTAAATGGCAGAGGAAAATAATATTTGGAATGTAGTTATCGCTTGTTAGGAAGAAAACCTGACATACCTTTATTTAAAAAAGTATACAGGGACTCATCCTATAGAAAAGATAACACATAAATGAAAAACAGCTGTCCAAGGAATCACTACTTCCATATCCAGATTTTTCATCCAAGTCACTATAAACGAAACATCTTGACTATATTTGCACTCTAGTATGTGGAAATTATTGGTCACATAATTTTAATAATACTTGGGGCAGATGTCATAGAAAAATTTGAGTCGTTGGTTTCTACCATTTACGTTAAAAATGAAGTTTCTAGCTTGTTCTACTTATTTTCTCCTAATCACAATCTACTGCCTCCCACCCCTTCAACGGAATCATCGCAATCAGTTGTCATTACAATACATACGTGCAGGTACTAACTTTTAAGTGAATATCTCAATTTTATGTAATCAATCCCTTTAATAATGGATTGGAGGTGGTGAGAGTGCAGGGGTTGAAAAAAATTAGAAAAAACTCTGAGGCCTTGGTTTCTAGTATAAACACCAAATCCCAAATTTCTGTGTTCTTACCAGCGTGTTTTACCTATTTTTCCCTATTTAACTCTATTCACTCCCACTCCTTCAACGAAATCATGTCAAAATATAATCTGGTTTCAGATGTCGTTATAATACATACGTTTACCAAATTTCAAGTGAATATCTCCATTTAATTTTATCAACTGTTTTAATAAGGGAGTGGGGGTTGGTGGGGGGATGGAAAAGATTATTGAGAAAATCTGAGGCCTTCGCTTCTACTGTATACACCAAATCCCAAATTTCTGTAGTCTAACCAGCTTGCTTTACTTATTTTCCCCTATTTACCTATATTTAACCCCCAACCCATCAACGGAATCATCTCCAAATTTCAAGTGAATATCTCAATTTTATTTTATCAACCCCTTTAATAATGCAGTAGAGGTGGTGGGGGGTTTAAAAATATTATAAAAAATGTGAGACCTTGGCTTCTAGTACATATACCCAATGTCAAGTTTCTGTATCTTACCAGTTTGCTTACTGATTTTCCCCTATTTAACCCCCAACCCTTCACCGTAATAGTCCCAAAATGTAATTTAGTTCCTGATGTCATTATAATATACACGTATATCAAATTTCAAGTGAATATCTCAATTTTATTTTATCAACCCCTTTAATAGTGGGGGAGGAAAATATTGTCAAAAATTTTGAGGCCTTGTATTCTAGTACACACACCAAATTTCAAGTTTCTGTACTCCTACTAGCATGCTTTACTTATTTCTCCCTATTTACCCCCCACCCATTCACCGGATATGTTCAAAAAACAATCCAGTTCCTGATCTCATTATATTTTATACGTGTACACAGACAGACTGTCGGAGACTGGGCTACCCCTCCGACTTTTCTTTTATTTTATTATTAATTTTTGGGTTTTTTTAATTTAAATATATTACACACACGCACATTGTTTGTTGGCACGCCTTTTCTAAGGTCTCTATCACGAAAAAGAAAGGGAACAAAGTGGTCATGCGCAAGAGAGCAAAAAAGGATCAGATCATGAAAAGTATAAAGGCCGGTCGGTCACTTTTAGTGCACTAAACAAAATTCTAACTAATCTTTTAATCATAATAATTGTTGAAATTGTTAAATCAAAGTGCAGTGATTACACCTACAAGCAATGCATTATTGTCCTTAACCACCGTGGATGCCAGGGAGAGCTCTCCAACGAAGCCATAGCAACAGCCGAAGATAAGCCTGCACTCCATGTGTGTTATTTTTTATGAACAACTATCGAAACATTTTATATACGGTCCTTCTAAGTTTCCACGTTGCAACATTGGTCCTTGCCGAGCCGTGGATGTGTACCAGGTTTAATAGAAAAAAAAAGTTATTTAATTCTCTTAACAAATTTCGTTAAGATTTGGGCATTTTAATTCAGCCAACGGTTTTCACACGTGACATAAAAATATGACGCGACACGTGTACTTTCTTTCTTTATTAAGCGTAAATATATTTGCATTTACTATCTCTTTCCTTTGCTCTAACGTGAAACAAATCGAATATAGCGCAATTCAAGCATTTACACACAGAACCCTTCAAGGTCATTGTCCATGTTTACATTTCAATTTATTTACCTAATATAAATTAAACTTTGTTTGTGGTATTTAATTGAATACCTATAGTGCATTGAATTCCTACATCCTGAGTTTTAATTCTGTGCGTATAGCACACGTAATCTCTCCCAAATACTTCTCACAATAGAATAAATATTTGGCGAATTTATACCATACTTTACTGTTCTCTAGTTTCCTTTATCGCGCTCTCATTCCATTTACGTTTAAACAACTGAAAAAATGTCGGCTGATAAGGAAAAAATTAATAAACTAACGTTCAAACGTAAAGTTCCGCTATCTCGATTACAAGAAATATATGAATTCGGTACGAATTCAACAGCTGAACCATTTTATAAACAAAATTTCTTAGCGAGGGTTGACTTTGTAGAAACAGTTTACGAAGAATTTCAAGAATTTCATAACGAAGTAATTTCTTTGATTTCTAATGACACAGAATTTAAAACTCAGGACGCTGATAGAATTGCAGCTGATAACTATTTATATGGCATAAAGAGTAAGAGGTTAGAATTGGCGCTTGCAGAAACTAATAATCCTACCCCTACCACAACTAGGAATGATTCCTCTACTTCGTGGATGAAACTTCCAAAAGTCAGTGTGCCTACCTTTGACGGTGACTTAAAAATGTGGCCAAATTTTTTTGACTTATATAACAGCGCAATTCACAACAATACTCATTTGACAGGAGTTGATAAAATGCAATATTTGCTGACGTCGGTGAAAAATGAAGCTTTCAATTTAATTGAAGCCATTCCACTGTTGGAAAATAATTATCAAATCGCGTATGATGCCCTGGTTGAAAGGGCCCTGTGTAATTTGCAGGTCAGCAAAAAAGCTTGCAGGTCAACCCGTTTTATTGCTAGGGTCAACTTAAAAATCGGCACCGTTAGTAAGGAAGCACCCCTCTTTCCATTTCCGGCGTCAAAACCGACCTACCCCTATTTTTAAAACTACCCCTCCTAGGAAAGTCTGCAGGTCAACCCGTTTGATTGCTACGGTCAACTTGAAAATTGGTACCGTTGATGAGGATGCACCCCTCCTTCTATTTCCGGCGTCAAAACCGACCTATCCCTATCTTTAAAGCTACCCCTCCTAAGAAAGTCTGCAGATCAACAAGTTTTATTGCTACGGTCAACTTGAAAGTCGGTACCATTGGTGAGCATGCACCCCTCTTTTCATTTCCGGCGTCAAAGCCGACATAACACTATTTTTAAAACTACCCCTCCTAAGAAAGTCTGCAGGTCAACCCGTTTTATTGCTACGGTCAACTTGAAAATCGGCACCGTTGGTAAGGAAACACCCCTCTTTGCATTTCCGGCGTCAAAACCGACCTACCCCTATTTTTAAAACTACCCTCCTAGGAAAGTCTGCAGGTCAACCCGTTTGATTGCTACGATCAACTTGAAAATCGGTGCCGTTGGTAAGCATGCACCCCTCTTTCTATTTCTTGCGTCAAAGCCGACCTAGCCTTTAACAGCCAGTTTTTCAATGTTGAGTTAAAGTTCGAGTTAGATAACTCTTACTCGCACCTTAACACGAGGCTAAATTCGAGTTAACGTTACAACTGTTTTTCATTACTATTTCTCATTCGAGTTAGTTAACTCGAGTTGTTTGAAATATTTTGTTATGTTGACATGAGAAGTATGAATTTTAACCATATTTTCGGAATTTTACACAAGTATTCTAATATTTCTAATGTCTTCTATAGTTCTGTGATGTTAAAAATGTTACATTAACCTTACTTTCTGTGATGTTATTTGTAAAATGTAATATTTATATTTTTGTTTATATAATTTATTTAAACGAGGTCACTTTAATGATGGTCTGTTGATCGGCAATAGTGGCCATCCTGTGAAACCCTACCTTATGACGCCTCTTGTGTGGATTAGAAATAATACTGAGAATTTATTTAATTAATCCCACATCAGAACGACAAACACAGTGGAGAGGAGCATTAGCACTAAGGCTGCGCTTTAAAATGGATACCATACAGACAGTTGCGGCTACAACAATTTTCCACAACATAGCATGCGATGAGAGGGAACCAGTTCCCTCATGTAAAATAAACATTGCATGTTAATATTTATACAACACAAGATAACAAATACATATTCGTAGAATACAAAATAATATCTTGCACATCTTTTAATATATTATCTACAGTTCTTGGATGCAAATGAAATCGCGCAAAAAAATTGTGTCGATCCCATTCTTCCATGTGGTTTGGCCTATATCTGATTACATTGGGTCTTCTAGCTTTCTCATCACTGCTGTAAGCATTTACATTAAAGTCATAATCCATTATGTGTTTGAAAAATATCATAATTTATTTACACCATAAAATAATTTTAGGTTAGTTTTAAGCCGAAATTTGTAATACCTCGTAATACCTCGTCTAGAGTTATCTTAACCTCGATTTAACTCGAGGTTTCAAGTTAACTCGCATTTGAAATACGCAACAGTGCGCTTAATCCAGAGTTAACTCCAGTACAAGAGTTAACTCGACATTGAAAAACTGGCTGTAAAACTACTCCTCCTAAGAGAGTCTGCAGGTCAACCCGTTTTATTGCTACCGTCAACTTGATAATCGGTACCGTTGGTGAGTAAGCTCCCCGCTTTCCATTTCCGACGTCAAAACCGACCTATCAATATTTTTAAAACTACCCCTCCGCATGCGCACTAGAGAAGTAGTTGTACTATAGTTGCGCAGTGAGTTGCTATGAACAGTGAGTAGCATCGTATTTAGAAAATTGATAGCTGGAGGTAGTATGTGCAGTAGACAATACTTATGCATAGTAGACAACAATCATGCGTAGTCATGAAGATGTCTGTGGCTCCAGTAAGAAATATTAGCTTTAGACTGACAGTTGGCGGGTATATATCAGTAGGCATCGATCGTGCTTAGTCGCGAGGTGGGTTATACTTTAGCTACCCAGTAACTAAGATTGACTAACTAAGATTGATTAACTAAGAAAATGCATTTGGGGGGGGGGGTGCGCAGTTGACAACAACCACACCCAAGAGAGCAGTACTATAGCTCGACAGTAAGTGTAATTGCTTTGCAAAATCGTTAGTTGTTGAAAGATATGCGAAATAGACAATAATGACACGCAATAGACATTATTCATGCGCAGTGTCCAATCAGTGGAATTGGCTTCATAAAATTTACAGTTGCTGGGTGTTAAAGATGGGAAAGCGGTTCCACTTATGTACAGACAGAAACGAAATGATTCGATTAGTTCCGTCAAACGCAACCCGATTTAAGGAGATCACGTTTGTTGTGTAGCGTTGTCCGAATTCAGTTATTTCAGAGGATAACGTAACCTATTCAGACCTTCAGTCGCCTAGTCGCGTTGGCAATGCATAGAACGCTTATTAGTTTCTATTTATATATCGGTTCTTACATTTTTTGCTAAATGGTAGACACCAATAAGGATATATGTATATGTTATAATGAGAGTACTATTATGTTGAAGGTATAGATAATATATAAATATATTGAACTTGGTTATACACATATTTATAAAACCGCAACTTGGGTTTGGGTGTGGTATACCGAGTGGTTTAGCCAATACAGGACTCTCTTGTAACTTTTGATTGGCATTACTTATATGACATAGAATACATAGTTGTTTCAGAAGTTGAAAGGGGTATGCGCAGTATAGTCAGGGAGTGATACTATTATTGCGCAGTAAATTGGTTGCGCGGTAGAGATTATACGCGGATCAGATTTAGAAAATTGACAGATGATGGGTGTATGCACAGTTTACGACAATTACATGCAGATACCATGAAGTGATAAAACGGTCTGCTTTGACGCCGGAAATGAAAGAGGGGTGCCGCCTCACCAACGGTACCGATTTTCAAGTTGACCGTAGCAATAAAACGGGTTGTCCTGCAGACTTTCTAATGAGGGGTAGTTTTAAAAATAGGGGTAGGTCGGTTTTGACGCCGGAAATGGAAAGAGGGGTGCTTCCTTACCAACGGTACCGATTTTCAAGTTGATCGTAGCAATATAACTGTCCTGCAGAGTTTCTTAGGAGGGGTAGTTTTAAAAATAGAGGTGGGTCAGTTTTGACGCCGGAAATGGAAAGAAGGGTGCATCCTTACCAAGGTACTGATTTTCAAGTTGACCGTAGCAATAAAACGGGTTGTCCTGCAGACTTTCTTAGGAGGGGTAGTTCTAAAAATAGGGGCAGGTCGGTTTTCACGCCGGAAATGGAAAGAGGGGAGGGGTGCATCCACAGCAACGATACCAATTTTCAAGTTGACCGTAGCAAAAAAAAATGGGTTGACCTGTAGACTTTCTTAGTAGGGGTAGTTTGAAAAATAGGGATAGGTCGGTTTTGACGCCGGAAATGGAAAGAAGAGTGCATCCTCACCAACGGTACCGATTTTCAAGTTGACCGTAGCAATAAAACGGGTTGTCCTGCAGACTTTCTTAGGGGGGTAGTTTTAAAAATAGGGGCAGGTCAGTTTTGACGCCGGAAATGGAAAGAGGGGTGCTTCCTTACCAACGGTACCGATTTTCAAGTTGATCGTAGTAATATAACTGTCCTGCAGAGTTTCTTAGGAGGGGTAGTTTTAAAAATGGAGGTAGGTCAGTTTTGACGCCGGAAATGGAAAGAAGGGTGCATCCTTACCAACGGTACTGATTTTCAAGTTGACCGTAGCAATAAAACGGGTTGTCCTGCAGACTTTCTTAGGAGGGGTAGTTCTAAAAATAGGGGCAGGTCGGTTTTCACGCCGGAAATGGAAAGAGGGGAGGGGTGCATCCTCAGCAACGATACCAATTTTCAAGTTGACCGTAGCAAAAAAAAATGGGTTGACCTGCAGACTTTCTTAGTAGGGGTAGTTTGAAAAATAGGGATAGGTCGGTTTTGACGCCGGAAATGGAAAGAAGAGTGCATCCTCACCAACGGTACCGATTTTCAAGTTGACCGTAGCAATAAAACGGGTTGTCCTGCAGACTTTCTTAGGGGGGTAGTTTTAAAAATAGGGGCAGGTCAGTTTTGACGCCGGAAATGAAAAGAGGGGTGCATCCTCAGGAACGGTACCGATTTTCAAGTTGACCGTACCAAAAAAACCGGTTGACCTGCAGACTTTCTTAGGAGGGACAGTTTTAAAAATAGGGGTAGGTCGGTTTTGACGCCGGAAATGGAAAGAAAGATGTATCCTCACTAACGGTACTGATTTTCAAGTTGACCGTAGCAATAAAACGGGTTGTCCTGCAGACTTTCTTAGTGGGGGTAATTTTAAAAATAGGGGCAGGTAGGTTTTGACGCCGGAAATGGAAAGAGGGGTGCTTCCTTACCAACGGTACCGATTTTCAAGTTGACCGTAGCAATAAGATGGGTTGACCTGCAAGCTTTTTTGCTGACCTGCAAATTGCCAAGGCCCCAAAATACGGGAAATTGACGATTTTTCAATTTTTAAAAATGAATGACTGAAAATATCAACTTTACGAAAAAAAGTTATCGAACATTTCTTATTGGAAATCGGTCAAAAATATTTTTAAAGGGTGTTTGATTGAAAAAAATTAATATTTCCTTTTGTTATAAACAAAATTGTTTTAAACAATATCAGACCAGAGGTTACCGTCTGGTAACATGAATTTTCAAAATCGGTAGTGTCCTGATTCCAGCAAACCAACTGCATCCGAAATATATTCGACAGTCATGCCCCCACACCGACCGCCAGCTCCGTAGATATTTTTATTACAAAACCTAAAAATTAGACAATTGAAACACATTGACAAAAAACTGCATTATTTATTCGGTGAAGATCTAGATAGCTGGCTACGTTCGTATACGTCGCACGTCGGCGGCACTTACCTGGATTTTATACGTTTTATATTGCTTATGAATTGAATGAAAAATGACCATGAACTTGACTTTAATCCGTGGGTGTTTCTGACCTAGCCAAAAATATAGGCCGCTATCTGTGGCGTATCCTTGCAGGTTTTAATGCAATGAAATACCTATACCTAATAAATTCCGTAGGATTGCTCTAAAATTTAGCATAGGATTTCTCACATGAGTCACATGGAATCACCCTGTATATAATATTTTACGTGTGTACCTCGTCCTCGCGGGACAGAATATAACGGAGTTAGACTGTTTATAAAAAGGGGGCGGGGGGGTATTTAATAATACGCTTTTAGCGACTACGTCTACACATCGGTCGATTAAGTCCAGTGGCGGCTCGTCAGGGGAGGCAGGGGAGGCTGAGCCTCCCCTTGAAAGAACCACCATACCTTTAAAAGTAATATCTTAAGAAATTTCTATTAGGTATATCTCAATTTTCAATATTTTTTATTGTTTATAATTCATTAATTAATTTTCAGTGTATATATAAAAGTTTTGCATTTCTTTTCCACAAACATACCTATAACGTTACAGTCCGGATAGTCTTTGTATGCATATTTCACGTCGTGTCGCCGGTCTTTTACTGAATGAACACTGCGGTTCGCTGGAGGCTAATACGAAATAGCTTCCAACTTTAACGCATTTACTTATAACATGAATGACCTTGAATTTCTTTGCGCTGTGTAAAATAGCAACAGTTCGAATAGCCAAAGGAAGCTAGCCTCAGATCTCAGTTCTTTATAGCGCATGTGCACAGGTCGTTCAGGACTTCAGGTGATTCACAAAGAAAACGAACTATCAGTTGTGTTTAGCCGGTTATAATAAGATCAACTTGACGTAAAAATACATAAAACATTTGATAGGCGGGCTAGAAATGAGTGCTCTAGGTGAAAATATTCTCAACAACATGTCTTGTTGTCCAGACGTGGTGGATTATTTGTTATTAAATGGATTTACTACTCTTACTTACGACGAAAATGTAAGAATAAAAGGAATGCCAGGCCTACACCAGCAATGCCTTCGTTAGTTTTTAAAAGTGGCACACAAAACAGAGGGTTTTGTGATAACAATTATAAAAAAGTCGAGTGGTTAACGGCATCAACAGTTAGAAACAAATTATATTGTTGGAGATGTTTATTATTTACTAATGATCAATCCTCAATTTGAGGCAGGGCCGGGTTTAATAATTTGCAAAATTTGTCGCGAGGTTTAGAAAGGCACGAAAAATCCCAGGAGCACATTTCATCTTGCATTAAATTCGAAATGTTTGGTAAACAAAATATTGTAAATTTCTTGGTTTCTGCACATAAGAGAGAAATAGAAAATTTTAACGAAAAGGTCCGTGAAAATAGGGAAATATTAAAGAGGTTAATGGATGCCGTTATATATTTATCTTCACAAGAAAATTCTTTCCGAGGACATGACGAAAAACGAGAATCGTGCAATAAAGGAAATTTCAAAGAGCTGATAGATTTTTTAAAAACGTATGACTCAAAATTAGAGAAGTTTTTGAATAACACCACTGTTTTTTCCGGAACGTCTAAATCAATTCAAAATGATCTAATTGAGAGTGTTAAAGGCAAAATTTATGAAGAACTATATAATTGCGAATTTTTCTCGTGGCAAATTGACGAAACGACGGACGTTACTTGTAATCTCAACTTTCCGTAATTTTTAGATATGTAATGCACGGAGAAGTTATTGAAAGGTTTGTTGGTTTTCTTGATGTGAGTAGTGGAAGGAACGCGGAGAGTTTATTTAAATTATTAATCGATGAATTTGGTAAATTTGATTTAAAAAATAAATTAATAGCACAAACTTATGACGGCGCTGCAGTTATGTCAGGGCATCTTAATGGACTCCAAACAAAAATAAAAGATATTGCTCCTCGAGCAGACTTCATTCACTGTTACGCACACCAATTAAATTTAGTTTTGAGTAAAGCATGTAACGGAATTAAAGAAGTTAGAATATTTTTTTCAAATATTACTGGTTTTTCGTCATTTTTTCAAAATCTACCAAAAGAACTGATGTTTTAATAGAATTAATATGAAACATAGAATTCCGACAAACGCTCCCACTCGTTGGAATTTTTCATCTAGAGTTGTTTTCACTGTTGACAAATACAGGAAAGAACTTATTGACGTTTTTAATTTTATTTCGAAAAGTGAAGATTTTTTAAATGACGATCAGACTTTACGAGCAGCTTACGGATTAAAATCGTTATTGTTGGATAAAAATTTCATATTTTTTCTAAAGGCTTTTAAAATTATTTTTGAGCAAACTGATGTTGTTTTCCAAATTTTACAGAATAAACTGATATAACATATTATAAAAATAGACTTAATTCACTTATATCTAAATTAAAAGAATTTCGTAATACCGAAATACATTTCAATACTTTATACAATATTTTTTTAGAAAATGTTGAAAAAGTAGACGATGACGATGAGCCAGAGCCACAATGTAAAAAGAGAAAGACAACGTATAACTTTGACAGGGCAGATATACATTACAAACAAATTTTTATAGAAATTTTGGACACCATTATAGTCCAAATTGAAATGAGATTTTCTGATTTAAATTTTTTGCAATGTTTCGATTTAGTAAATCCCAATAATTTTACAACGTTTTTTAAATCATTTCCTACTAGTCTAATGGAGAAATTAATGGACCATTATCCTTTTTTTGACCGTATTTCGTTAAGAAATGAACTATGCGTGTTGCATTCTGACCAGCAACTTTTAGCAAATTCAAAATCATCTCAAGAAATGCTTACTTTTATATATAATAACAATTTAAAAAGCTGTCTCCCCGAACTGTACAAACTTTTGTCATTAGTGTCAACAATTCCGGTAACCTAAGCTTCTGTAGAACGATCATTTTCAGCACTTAAACGCATAAAAACATTTACTAGAAACAAAATGAGTCAAGACTGCCTCTCAAATGTATCGCTTATTTCAATAGAAAAACGTTTTTTGTCAGAATTGAAGAAACACGATTCATTTTATGATGAAGTAATCAACCATTTTGCCAGTTCCGAAAATCGCAGGTTACCACTCATTTATAAAAATATTTAGGCTTTAAAGCAGAGATTAATGTAGGTAGTTGTTATTTTAGAAAAAATGTTTATTTGTGTTATTTATTTTTTAGGAAATATTTTTTAATTCTCCATAATATAGAGTTCCGCGGTTATATTTTTTTATATAACTTCTTTCTCAAAACTATTTTAATTTTTATTAAAAGTTATAATTTTACACTCCTGGCAGTGATAATGAATACAATTTTTTGTTTGTAGGAAAACACAATTTTTTTACCAAAACTATGTTTATTTTATTAAAAGTTATATAATTTAATTACAAGTGGGACAGTAGGACTCTTTTTGATACCGATACTCGAGTCGTAGGAACGAGAATTTCATGAGAATGATTTTTTCATATCACCATATTTTCTATTTCCTTTTCTTTCTATTGTTTTATTAGTTCTATTCTCTCAAGTCGTGAATCGGTATCCTGACGAACAACCCACGGCAAAAAATGTAACGCGCCATTGTACTACCTCAGGGGTGGTGGGGAAATGTACAAATTGTAGTTATATTGCACATCAGTTGTCTTTCAGAATATCAAGCCTCCTCTGCAGACAATATCACTAGCCGCCACTGATTAAGTCAATAGAAGTTAGATCGAGATAATTTGTCTTCCAATGCTTTCTTTATAGTGTTCTATAGACATGGTGATTTCCAGCTTATAGAAATATACCGATTGTGATCAAATCTGTCCATCTGTCTATTAGTTTATAATAATGATGGTGTATTATTGATAACTTTTAGTACGTCTACATACAAATTGATATAACTGATGAGTACTGATGAGTCTATTGTGGTTTCATCGAGTCGGTTTGTGTTCCAGTGCTTTCTATGGCTATTTATGTAGAATGATGAAAACAGATCGCTTTAGATCGATGTAATTGAGATCAGGGGGCATAGATCTGGAAAAATTGTGTTTCAGTGCTTTCTACGGTGCTTTATCGACATTTCTTAAAATTATGGTAAATATAGACCGATATATTGGGATCAAATCGGGTCATTTTGTATTTTTTTATTTCTTATGGTGTTTTATCGATAACTTTTATTACGCTGCCTACAAATCGATGTAATTAAGTCCAATACAGGGTTAGATGGGGTTTATTTGTGTTTACGTGCTTCTTAGCTATGGCGTATGTGGCGTATGAATTGACTTGCGTATGAACTGACTTGCCACTGGATGATTGGAGCATGCGGTGATATGATGTTGGATGCGGAGTACAGTTGATCAAGAGCAGTTGATGTCTTGGAATCGGTGCCACGAGCAGGTAGAGTTATCTTTTTACTCTGCCGTGGTGAGGGGAACAGATCAAAGCGAAGCACTTTTCGTTGACACTTACCTAGTCCCTGTACGGCGACGAACTCTCTCACTGTCTATAAAGTCTTGCGCGGTTGACCAGTCTATACGAGAGTTCGTATTTCGTAGTAACTATCGGAGTGTCAACTGAAGCGTAGAATCCCTCGAAGACGTTGCTGTTCCTTATCTTCGTGATGGCGGCAGCCTTGGAAAAGGCTATACCGAATACCTTGGGTTTTCGAGTGTCAGTTTAACGAAATCTTTATTTGATAGATTTTGGTGTGTCTAGTTGTCACACCAAAATCTCGAGAGTTTTGGGTCGTGTAAAATATTAATAATATTTTGCCACGAAACTGGGTAAACTGGGCCGTTGCGGTGTATTGACGATACACCGCCGGAACTGGGAATAAATGATAAATAAAATTAAATGAATTGCAGCCTGACAGAATGACAAAGTGGAAATTAAATAACAAAGTGAAAAGTTGAGAACTGGTACGTGAGTGATGCCGCGGCGGCTGCAGGCGATCGACTGACTACCAAGTGCAAAACGCGTTTATTTTGTAGATTCTGGTCGGACCAATGGAGAGCGCGCAAAGTTGCAAGCGCTGAGGGGTGGAGCCTAAGCGGGCTGCGCCGATTCATATTTTTATTTATTTATTTATTTATTTATTTATTTATTTATTTATTTATTTATTTATTTATTTATTTATTTATTTATTTATTTATTTATTTATTTATTTATTTATTTATTTATTTATTTATTTATTTATTTATTTATTTATTTATTTATTTATTTATTTATTTATTTATTTATTTATTTATTTATTTATTTATTTATTTATTTATTTATTTATTTATTTATTTATTTATTTATTTATTTATTTATTTATTTATTTATTTATTTATTTATTTATTTATTTATTTATTTATTTATTTATTTATTTATTTATTTATTTATTTATTTATTTATTTATTTATTTATTTATTTATTTATTTATTTATTTATTTATTTATTTATTTATTTATTTATTTATTTATTTATTTATTTATTTATTTATTTATTTATTTATTTATTTATTTATTTATTTATTTATTTATTTATTTATTTATTTATTTATTTATTTATTTATTTATTTATTTATTTATTTATTTATTTATTTATTTATTTATTTATTTATTTATTTATTTATTTATTACTGCAACAAGATTAACAAAAACAAAGAGTCTTAACCTAGTTTACAATGAAAAAAAAAACGACACCTGAGGAGACCTCGTATTGTGTCAAGCAGTATTTACATTCTCGTAAGAGTATGTTTCATTAATATAACAATAGTAACAAAAGGAATTGCTGTAGTAAGTATCTTATTTTATTATACTAAGTATCTAACCTAATATCTATGTGGTTTGTAACATAATAAAATATAAAGCCTATAATTAATAGCTAGTAGAGTGAGTATAGAAATGCGAGTGAATATGTTAAGAAAAAAAGAAAAAGAGCAAAAAATACAAACAATTTAAGGTGGTCTAGGTTCACTGTAGTGATTTATATACAGAGGCGAGTGCGAGTCATGAACATTTTAGAAAAATGTTATAATATAATAAAAATGTATTGGTGAGCGGTAGATTAATTAGACAATATTAATATGGCAATTATTGTATATTTAAATATAAATTTCTATCTATAGTGAGCAAATAATATCGGTAATTTGTGTTTAATTATGCTAAGATGGGTAGAAGTGTAGTGTAGTTGTCAATCAGATATGTTTTTGTTTCTCGTCTGAATCGCTTTTTCCTCATTATTTTTATGTGTGGTGGAAGTTCATTAAATAATTTGATCCCGTTGTATTTGATACATTTTTGCGAGACATTTTTACTAAAAAATGGTACTTTGTACGCGCTGTTTATCCTAGCCCTCGTTTCATATTGGTGTTCAACGATGGAACCAATAGTCTCTTTTTTGCTATAAGCATATACTGCAGCCGCATGCATGTACAGACCCACCACATCGAGTAATTGATTCTCAGTAAAGATGCTTCTGCAGCTTTCTCTGCTTTTCTTATTAAAGATTATTCTTAAGATATAGTTCTGGGTTATCTGCAACGGTCGTAAAGTTACTTAATAGGCGGAACCCCATACTGTGATACCATATCTAATAAGGGATTCAACTAAGTGGTTAAGAGAGTTTTGTTGTTCAGTATACCTTTTAGTTTATAAAATTTGTAGATCAGTTTACGTATTCTTCTATTTAAGTAGTCGATGTGATTTCCCCATTTCAAGTGCGGGTCTAGTGCCAGCCCTAAATATTTTTTGGTATGGGTGTTATGTACACAGCTGTTAACCGATTCATTTATGAGTATAGGTTCTAATACGGGACATTCCAGATTTTGTTGGGGAAAATGACATAAATTTAGTTTTCGTAATATTTAGTTTAAGAAGATTGTTATCTAGCCAAGTTTTTACTTTGCTAATTGCAGCAGTAGCTCTTTGCCTTGTGGATTCCCAGGTCTCCTCCGCACAAATTAGAACCGTATCATCTGCATATGAAATAATACTGCATCCGTAGTTTTTCTGTAAGAGATCATTTATATATATAAGGAATAAGCTGGGACCTAAGATAGTTCCTTGAGGAACTCCAGTTTTTATTATTTTTGTTGTGCTATGAGCGTTAGCTATTTTAACTTGTTGTGGTCTATTGGCTAGGTATTCTTTGAATAAGTCATATACTTTCCCTCTGATGCCTATTTTGTATAGCTTGTTTAATAGATGACTATGGGATACTGTGTCGAAAGCTTTTTGTAAATCTAGAAATACGGCTAGTACTTTTTTGTTTGATTCGAAATTAGTTAAAATAGTATGTGTTATAGTGGGTGCGGTACGTGAAAAAACGTGGCATTTTGTGATACAAATTTTTTCTTCTGCACGATTGTTCGTGAGACCCAACCAAATGATTTGGCCCGCAGGACACTCAAGATTTTGGATTCATTCACCCCCTAGGGGTAATTTTTGCAGAACTGCTCAAAATTTTCTCAACATTTATTCTCTGTGCCACAAAATTGATCTTGAAGTCGTTTCCGTGTGATTTTGTCATGGTAATAACGAATCCAGTGTCAAAAAGTAGTTTGATCGTCACTTTGAGCAATTTTTAAATATTCTTGAAACAGTTTTGGAACATTAATCTTAGAATAAGTTGATCATTTTTTATCACAAGTAGGTCATATGGGGTGTCATTTCCGAGTAACCAAGGTCGCTAATCTCTAAAATATAGTCAAAAAAAGTTTCATAGATAATTTATTGCAAATCTCTTAAATGTTAATAACAATATAATAATAAATAATAAACTAAAATAATATTTCCAGCGATTTTTTTTAAATGAATTTTCATCGTCACAGTTTCTTTAGTCTTCCTCTGAAAGTGGGTACCTGAAAAAGTAATAAAATTTAGCTGATTTAAAGCACAGCCTTAAGTCTTCCCTATAAATATCTCCTAAATACGTACTCCTTGTTGCTGCATTTTCCGTGGCATCCAGTACACCCGGAGTAGCACGGAAAACCAGTCCTATGGCATCTACATCTCATCGTGTTGCATTGTGTTTTGCACCCACATTTAGCATCAAGCTCCCTGCATGCTTCCCAAATCCACGGCAGATCAGTCCAGTCAGGTGTCCAGGACCCCTCAGCAGTCTTCTTCCAGCCCCACTTCTCAGGAGAAGGCACGTTGGAATCAAAGCTGGAGCCTACGCGTCCCCATATTTGACCTGCCTCGTATGCTGCTCGTAACTCGTGCCTACGGAGGACAGCCTCAGTGGGTGGAAGAAGATGGAGCATGTGCTCTTGGTCAAATAGTGTCCGGCGGAGATTGTCTAAACTTATGGGACCATCCATTTGTTGAATCTCTTTCTAAGAGGCAAATAAGTGTGCTACGTACTCCTGGAGCAGTTGGTGGATGTGGTCGGGTACCTCATCATGGACTTCTCCCAAAAACTTAAATGCTTCAGTTGTCTGAGGAAGAGCCTGCCACGTCTTCCAGTGTGATCTTTTACCTTTAGAGACCAAAAAGGACACCTGGTCGCAACCACTGAACGCGTGAAAGCCCCGCAATGCAGCAGCCTTCTCTTCGCCTAATGCGGTGGCAATTGCATGTACAGGGATAAATCGCCGAATTTTGCTTTGGCCACAGAGCATCCATAATTTATTTAAGCCCACTTCCTGAAGAGTAAAAAAGTGAGAGACGGCAAGGACTAAGATGTCCGTGTCCGAGGCACGGATAAGTACACATTTAGCGCCATGCAAAGCTGCATCTCGAACATGCCAGATGACTCTTCCGTCAGCCTCCTCCATTCCTCCGCATGGAACTTCCCTCAAAGAGGAATCAGGAGTGTTAGACCTGATTATGGGTCCTTTGTTTGTTACTATCTGTAGGTCGTCGGATAGTTCAAGGAATGCCACAGCAAGGTAGTTAAATAATTCCTTCTTGTTTTCTAAATTTCTGAGGTAGTCTTTCCAGTTGGGGGCAATTTGCCTGAAAATGGGGTATGATTAGATATTATTATTTACGTAACAACGGAGTAAATTAACTGAAACATTTTCTTACCCTTTGCTGGCAAGTCTTTTCTACGCATTCCATCTCCCCGTCTCTCACGCGTAGTTGCCTTGGTACTGTCAGGAAAATACAGATCCCAAACTAGATCTAGTCGCTTGACGGTGAGATACTCTGCCTGGGTATGTAAGTGGGGCAACACACGTAGATTAAAGTACTCCTCAAAAGTATTTATATCTTTTGGAACCAGAAAATGCACAAGAGCTGCACCATCTATAACAATAGCGTCGCAGTGGTCTGGCTTTTCCCCCTTGTTGGCCAGGTTTTCCAGAATTCCCATCAAAGGATCCTTCTTTCCAGTACGCATTATCCCGTTTCTGGCCAATGATGGTGGACATTTCTGTAGGAGAAACCAGGCCATTTAGTAAGACGAATTTAAATCAGCCATGTGAAATTTTGATTGCTTACCTGATTTTCATATTTGAAGAAAGTGTCCATATCGAGCTTTCGACTACTTGACACAGCAAATAAACGTGTGAAAAGTTCATTGTTCTTTGCGAGCGTCTCGATCATTGTACCAGCTTTCGACACTTTTTTGGTCTGTTTCTCAGAGAGAAGGTGCAATGGAGACTTTTTAATTGGATCGTGGATGGATTTGGTGGAATTTATAAGTCTATCTCTCACATATTCCTCATACGCTGTAGCACCAAGAGAATTTACGCGTCCAAGGAAGTCCGTGCATTCTTTTGAAGCAACAATACGGTTATCTAATACCAGCAGATCTGAACACTCCAGTTCGAAAGGATTCTGAAATTCTAGGAAACTTTCCTTCACGGCAAGACACTGCTTTAAGAATTTGAGTTGGAACGCCTCGTACTGTTCATGATGGCCCTCTACTTTGTCGTGCTTCCTTTTATTTTCAGCAAGTGTTTTATAGCCCAAATTTCTCTGTGACAGTACAGGATTTGCTGCAGGGCATCTAAGGCTAGTTGTATCACCGGACTGACATATGACACACTTTGACCAATTAATATTTAGGGGTACAGTTTCAAGGGAAACAGGGACCGCCATCCGTACACCTTTACCTCTCTTCGCCATGTCCGCCTGTCCAGAGGAAGAAAGCACAAAACACAGTAACGCAGGAACAAGAACAACACAAAATACCTGAAATTGAGAAAAACTGTCCATTTAAGATGACGTTCAGTGGCGTAGGCAGGGTATAATTGCCCCCCTCCCCCCCCTAGAGCTACGACTCTCTGATTATTAATTATTAATTTATACTTAATTATTTTCCTGTAACTTGCGATGAAGTGTGTCAGGAGCTCGAAAAAGTAAAAAGAAGACTAAAAAAATATTTTACTTATATAGTACGTTTTGTTTCTGTTCCATTCGATAACAGGATTTGTTTCGTTAAGAACTTTCAATTAATTAATTAATTAACGTTCAGCAGCCCAATGAGTTAGCAAAATGACCTAACAAGTAAAAATTAAAAATTATGTCGTCAGATCAGAGTTAACCCCCAGAATTAATTTCTGGCTACGCCACTGGACGTTCAAACTATTTTTTGATATTGAATTCGGTCTTATCATATCGAAATCATATGGAACCGACTCCAAGATCAATTTCGTTGCACAAACAATACATTTTTGGAAAATTTAGGGTAGTTTTGAAAAAATGCACCCTAGAGGGTGAACGATTAGAAAATCTCGAGTGTCCTGCGGGTCAAATCACTTAGTTGGGTATCTAGAGCAATCGTGCCAAAGGAAACACTTGTATCACAAAATGCCACGTTTTTCAAGTATTTGTTGTGTACCGCACCCACTATTAGTAGTTGAAGAGGTTCTTCAGTACCGACGTGCTTTTGAAATCCATATTGATTTTTTTATATTATTTTATTTTTTTCTAGGAAAGACCGAAGTCTATTATTTAAACACTTTTCGAAGATTTTTGAAATATTATTTATTAGAGATATTGGACGATAGTTCGTCGTATCATTTTTATTGCCATTTTTATATATTGGTACGACAACACTTTCTTTAAAAATTTCAGGAATAATAGAGTCTTTAAATATAAGATTAATAAGATAAGCAATAGGCTTACTAATGTGCTTAGATATGAGTTTTAGGGTTTTTGTTGTTATACCGTCTTTCGCTGGCGAGGCGTTGTTTTTCAGGTTGGATATTATTTCCTCTATTTCATGATCGTATACGTCCTCTAAGAACATTTAATTAAGGTTTCGTTTACGTTTTCGTTGTTTATCAGATTTTGCTTTTGACCGGGTATTTCTCGTGCGATTTGTTCACCGATTTCAATAAAAAAATTGTTGAAAGTATTAGCTATCTCTTTTTTATCGGTTATTTCTTTATCGTTATCAATGATTTTGTCAATAATATCAGTGCATTTTTTCTTACGATCCGTTACTTCGTTGATGCAGTCCCAAATTTTTTTGTAATTATTTCCCGAGGCATGAATTTTTTCTTTATAGTAATCGTTTTTTGTTGCTCTAATTATAGTTGTTACCGCATTTCTATAATTATTATAGTATTCTTTTAATTGTCTATTTCCCCTGTCTTTCATAAGTTTTCGCTTAAGTTTATCCAGTTTTGTAATGGAATTTATTATCCCTTGGGTTATCCAAGGTTTAAGTTTATTGTTTCTATTTGTTATTTTAATTGTTATTGTTGCTTCATTTATTTTTAAATTTAAGTTGTTATAGAAGATATTAGTTGCATTGTTGACATTACTCTCTCTATACAATTCATCCCAGTTTATTTTATCGACTCCTTTCAACAGTTTTTTTCATCTAATTTTCGTATTTCTTTAATCTTAATTGATTTTAGTTTTTCATTATTTTCAATTTCCAAATTAAAAATGATTGGGTAATGGTCAGTTATGTTATTATGCAGTACCGCCGGTAAACAATTTATTTGTGTTCTTGTATTTATTTTAGTAAAAATGTGATCTATTATCAAGGGACTGATATCGGTTTCCCTGGTAGGCACATTAATTTGTGATCGAAAACCATTCTGCTCAAACATATTTGCATATCTTAGGGCAGAAAGGTCTGTTAAATCTTTGATATTTTTGTCGCCAACCAGGATTATAACATCATTATCATTCACAGATTTTATATAATCCTCAATATCGTCAATAAACATATTTATATTTGTGTGAGGAGGTCTGTAGATACCTGCGACTATAGCTTTTATTTTATTATAGGTAAGTTTGCATTCTAGGATTGTTACCTCAGTAAGCTTTACAATCCTTACATCTGCACACAGGTCATTTCTTATAAAAATAAAAACCCCATCATTCTTGTTATAGTTTGCTTCATTATAATAAGATTTATAGCCTTCTATACAGAAGTCATTTATATCCGAAATAGACCAGGTTTCCGATAAAACAATTATCCCTACACTTCCGTCGCCATTATTTATTTCAGCTATACTAGCACAAAGTTCATCAAAATTTGCCCTAATACTTCTTATGTTATAATGTACTACTGAAAAATTATTCACACCATTTGGAAAAAAAACTTTAAGTTCGTCAAAATCATTGCATTCTTTAGTTTCAATGTTGTTGTAATTTCCCAATATATTCATCGCTATCTCTATACCCGCCATACTTGTATATTTTATTTTTTATTATCTGTATAACCTATACTACCTATGCTATTAATTTATTCCTACGTCTAAACAGTATTCTAAGATTGCACAAAGAGTACTAATTACCTACATTGCTGCCGCCCTGCTGATATGAGTGTCATCCTAGTTGGTCCAGATCTTCCTTATTTTTTATTAGCGTCCTCTTCTGGTCAATTCGCGCTCGGATTTCCCCTCCAAGTATCCACACATTTTCTTTGCCAAGCTTTTGTTTGGCTTGTAAAAACAGGGCATATTTTCCGGGAGTGACGTCCTCTGTTATGGAGATACCCGTTCCTTTAAGTTTTCCTCGATTTCTCACTACACTTTTTTTAATGTCCTCCCTCGTAAAACTCACTAAGATAAATCTTTTTTCGTTCCTTATTGTCCCTGTTCTGAAATAGGTTTCCAAATGTTCTCTCTTAATGTCCAGTTTCATTTTACCTTTCAGAACGTCTAGGACTTTCTCAGGTACTTCTTCCCCTCTGGATTCGGTCAGTCCGTGTATTCTTATTGTCTTCCTCTTCCGGTGCTGTTCCAACTTTTCCAGTTTGTCTTCTGTTGCTCTATTTTCTTTTTTGAGGTGTTGTACATCCATAGTTAGTTGTTCAATTTGTTTTTGCATTTTATTTATTTCTAATTTCTCCCTTATTGTTTCCACAAAAGTGTTTAAAAACGCCTTGTCGTTAAGCAGTTGTTCGATTGTTTGTTTAATTATCACTTGTATATCACTTAGTTGTTCTCGAGTAAACATATTTTCGGTCGTTATTTTAAGGGATAACCAGAAGGATTTATGACCACGGTTTATTGCAGCTGTTTAAAATGTTTTTCTACAGAGCGAAGCACAGCACGTCTTACTCGGACAGCAGCATGAACAAGAATAGGAAAATATAAATAAATATAAATATGAATCGCAGATCTGTGCCTCTCCATTTGACTGTCGACGTTGGAACCGTGCACATCTACAATGCTTGCTCAGAGGGAGCTTATACCTCCTGGTGCACACCGGAGTGGATGCTTATGGCTTAGAATGAATGTTTATGATAATATGCACTTGTAATTCTAAGAAAATCTTAAAGTTAACTAAAATTACTATACTAAATTTGGCTGAGAGCCTGATATAATATGTTAGAGTGGTAAAGCTGGCCACATTTATATATAATTAATACTAGATTTAAAGGGGAGTATGTTTCTTAGGTCCTAAAAAAAATTAAAGAAATTTTGTGGTTTTCCAAGCTTGGGCTTAGGGCCCGATGACACGCCCCTCTCGAGATCTGTTGTGTGTGTAAGTGTGCAATAATTGTTTAAGTTCTCTTTATTCAAGTAATTTTTTCAAAAAACGTTATAAGGTAGAAAGGAACAATGGATGGGTACTTAAAACTAACAACAGATAGAAACAATACAAAATTTCTTAAAACTAATCCTGGGCCTCATCATCTTCTTCGCCGCTTGTGGCACCGTCGTCGCTGAACGCGTCTCGCGGTTCACGAGCCAGCGGTAGCGGTCTAAGATCGTCTATATGAATGAGGGCCACACGATCGCCCTTTTGTAAGTTGTACACCCCATCCCCGCGCACTGCGACAACTAAGTGAGGTCCTGACCAGGTTCTACCGAACTCGCGTCTCTCCTCGTCGTGTGTTCGCGTTAGCACTCTTTGTCCGACGGTCAGTTGGACTGGAGCTGTACGTGGTTGCGGAAAAAGGTATCTTTGAATTACAATTTGTCGTCGTTGAGCTTGTTCGATGCGGCGCTCGCGGGTTACTCCGCGATTATCGACGGGCTCTCGTTCGGCCGGGTGTTGCCAAGAGCCGGGCATTGGTAAGTCGGCGCCAAGTAATGCCTCTGACGGAGACATTCCCATGGCGGCGTTTCTCCTGCGCCTGAGGGCGAAGAGAATTTCGTGCAGACGAGAGTCCCACGATGTGTGTGGAGCGCGCATGAGTTGGGCTCGCAGTGCTTTCTTCAATTCCTGGTTTCGCCTCTCCACCGAATTAGCTCTCTGGTGGTATATTGGACTAGTATAATGGGCGATATGATATTTTTGAATGAAACGGTCCCAAGCGTCGCTGTTAAATTGTGAGACGTTGTCCGAGATGATGCTCTCCGGATAACCCCAGCGCGAGAAAGCCTGTTCTAAGCAATATGTCATATCCGCGGCCGTCGCCGTTTCGGTCGGGATAGCCTCCACCCACTTACTAAATAGATCTGAAATAACTATGATGTATCTGTTATGTTTAAGCGTTTCTGGGTAAGGACCCATTTGGTCGATGCTGACAGCTTGCCAAGGGCGTGTAGGCGGGCGAGGACGCAAGGCCGGTTGCCGCGCGCCAGCCTTAGTCGAAGCGCAGATTAAACAATAACGTACGTGTGTTTTGATTTGTCTCCACATGCCTGACCAGAAGTATCGTTGCCCCACCTGTCGATATGTTTCATCCCTGCCCGGATGTTCAGCGAGGATAGAGTCGTGATAGGCACTTATAACCCGCTGCTGTAAACCCTTGGGTACCAGTAATAATTTCTTGTCGGTTTCAATGTTATAAAGAAGGCCGTCTTCTACAATGAATTTTTGGATAAAATCCCAATTACCCCGTTCCCCGGCGACATACTGGTGCCAGTGGACGACGAGCTCTTGACAGCGTAGGTCGGCGAGTTGGGCTTGCTTGATGGCCTCGAAGAGAGTCTGTTCGCCCGCATTGATTACACGGAGCTCTCCGGCCGCGTCTCGCTCGACTGGTGGCAAGAGGCGCTCCTCGTCCACAACGTCGGTGATATCCCGTTCAGGTTAGGCTCGGAAGCGTGAGAGCATGTCTGGCAGTTGGTTTTCCCGGCCAGGACAATGCACTACGTCAAATGTGAATTCTTGTAATAGAAGTGCCCAGCGTGTGAGCTTCGCCCTCTCATCTTTATACTTGTCTAACCAAACTAGAGCTTTACTGTCGGTGATAAGTGTGAAACGTTTATCGTCGAGGTGTTGGCGATACCTCTTGCACGCATAAATAACGGCAAGTACCTCCTGCTCATTGATATAATATCGTCGTTCGGTGGCATTGAACTTTGCGCTGCTACATGAAATTATCTTTCGGTTGCCCTCTTCGTCCAACTGAAACAGAACACAGCCCATGCCCAGATAACTTGCATCCGTCTGTAGGTAAAACCGTTCACTCTGGACTGGTCTGTGCAATTTCAGAGGGCGAGAGAGAGCTTCCTTTAATTTAGTGAAAGCCTCGTCGGCCTCTCGAGTCCAAACGAATCTATTTTTTCCTGTGAGGTCGGTCAGTGGGACGGCGAGGATCGCTAAATCCTCGATGTATTCGCGAAGCCACCCTGCTGTGCCGAGGAAACCCCGCAGTTCTTTCATCGTCCTCGGAGTGGGATAATTTTGTGTTTGCAGTACGTGATGTTCTGTTGGTTCATTATGTCGGGCCGTAATCCGGTGGCCAAGATAATCTAACGCATCCGCCCCAAAGATACATTTATCAAGCGCACACCTCAGGTCGTGAAGCCTGAGGCGTTCTAGTAGCATCTGCAGATGAACTAGATGTTCTTCGTGGGTGTCGCTATAAATTATAATGTAGTCCAGATAGACCTTGACGAAATTGTCTAGAAAACCGGAGAGTACTTCTGCCATCATTTTCGTGAAAGTGCCAGGCGCGCCTTGTAGCCGAAAGGCATAACGGTAAATTCATATGTGGCCCCTTCAGGAGTACTAAATGCTGTCAGCGGGATACTTTCAATAGCCGCTTCGCAGGTCTAAACTCGAGAAGACTTGAGCGTCGCCGAGTTCTTTTATGGTCTCCCGCACTGGCGGTAGCTGCGCTACTTCGTCTTCTGTGAGATGCTATTATGGAGTTTAGTTGCCTGTAGTCCACACAAAAACGTGGTTTTCCGTTCTTTTTAGTCACAATAACAACCGGTGACCTGTATTGTGAGTGGCTGCGGCGAATAACACCCGCTGCTAGCATTTTAGTTACCTCCTCTTGTATTATTTGTCTTTTCGTCTGAGAAAATTGCGTACGTCGAATTTTGAAAGGTTTGTCGGTTTTAAGTTTAATCTTAGGGGTACATACCCGAGTGGTAGGTTGGCGAAGCCCCTCTGCGAAAACGTCTGAAAATTTATTTAGAGCGGTCTGATAGATTTCACGTTCTTGTGGGGGGACCTGGGTGTCTGTCAAGACAACCGGCGTCTTGGCTACCTCGGCAGGCCGTCGCTGGGCATGCCAGAACACGCTGTGTCTGGTGGTTGTTCCGAAGTAAAGGCACCGGTTAATAAAATCGAGGACAGCACCTTCCTGTGCCATCCAGTCCCTACCCAAGATAATGTCGTCTGTCATGTTGTCTAAAATGTGCAGAGAGACGTTCGTCTCTACCCCCATAATGTTTATGCTGGAAACGACTTTCCCTTTGGCCTCGACGGCGCATGCCGCGTCCGCGAGTTTGACGGTGAGACTTGCTGCCTACACCGGTAGGTCGTTTACAATTTTTGAGTGTATGAAAGAGTGGCTGGCCACACTGTCAAGGGGGGCTAGTGCATGTTTGCCGTTGAGGAGTACGCTGAGAAGCGAGGGTTCGGTATTCCCCAATGAGGCGTGTTGCAGGCTGCTAATCTGCGCATTTGGAGCAGCGAGGGGTGCTGGTGGAGCACGTGGAGACTGGGGCGAGGAGCGGAGTATTACTCGCCCCTCTCTTAGTTTTCCGACGATGGGCCGGCGATTTGATTGTCTATAACTAAGTTGTTAGCTGAGGCGGTCGCTACTTGAGCGGGGCGGCCTGAGCTTTGTTGCTGGGTTTGATATGCAATGCTAGTTGGTCTTCCCCTGTTAGGGCAGTCCCTATTAAAGTGCCAGTGATCGCCACAGTGCCTGCAAGGCGACGGTGGCTTGTTGGGTTGTGACGCAGAGGCCTGTTGTTGTTGGCCTGCCGCGGCGCGGTTCGCTGCCTGCGGCTGAGGTTCCCTGCGTTGGGATGTTTGCCCGCCCCTCTCTTGATTCGTAGTTACATTCTGACGCGGTTGCGATGGCCTGTCTGACACATCGCGCTCGATTTCCTCCGCAAACTGTACGAAGGAGTCTAAATCAGTGTATGTTCTAGTCCTCAAGAAAGACCTAATCTGAGGTAGAGCGAGTTCGATAATTTGGCGAAGTTTTACTGCCGGATCGTCCGTCAGTCCCAACCTTTTGCCCAGTTGATGTTTGCATAAAATAAAAGATGCAATTCCCTCATTAGCTTTTTGTTTGTCCCCATACCAACGTGATTTTAAATTGCATAAAAGCGCAGGATCGTTAAATTTGTTAATAAGTCGCTGGCTAAATGTGTTAAAATCGGAACGTTCGTACCTATAAATATCGTGCCACGCTTTGGCTTTGCCCCCCAGGTAGCTCGCCGCTACATACCCCTGGTCAGCTTCTGGTATACGCGTTCTATAAAAATATTGACGAAGTTCAGCAATAAATTGGCAAGGATCTTCCCAATCTTTGCCCTCGAAAGTAGGTGCAGGCTCTCGCGGCCTATCAGTATTGTCTACCCTTGAAATTAACTGCGTTAAAGCGTTCACAAGTCCGGTGGTTAACACGGGAGCTTGTGACTGTATTTGTTCAGGCGCGGGCGTTCGCCGATTGAGAACCGTCTCGGCAGTCCCCTGTTGGCTTGTATGAAATGCCGGCGCATGAATTATTCCTATCCCTCCTGAATGTCCAAAAATTTCACAGTAAATCCCCCTGACAAATATTACTGCAGTGTGCTGCAGATAAGTTTCTAATTTGAGTGCTATTTTGTTGGTTTGTTGGGCGCCAAGGAGTTTGGAAAGTACTCCTAATAAATTCGGTATTATTCTCTAAATTTTGAATGTTTACACAAGCCGGCTGGGTCGTTCGAAATTCGGTGAATACTTCTGTATTCGGTTGCCTCACGTTCCGGGCGACATGTCTACGAATCCGACCCCCTGAAAGGAGACCAAACCCTGCCTCTACGGGGACGCCGTGAAGCGACGCCGCCGTGGGAGGTGGAGCACAGCCGTGTGTGCTGGCATTTTACAGATAGCGGCCGTGGTTACCCAACTCATGCGCGGAGCGTTCCCACGTTGCTGGAATCGGCGACTGAGAATGTGCCATTTCCTTAATTTAGATCTCAAAAATACTTAAAAGAAAACCACCTGGGTGTCGTCCGTAGACGAGATAATATCTGCAAGCAAGTTTGTTGCGAGCAGCGACACAACTGCGAGCCAAAAGCAGTGTATCGATAAAATAAAATAATTAAAATATTTTCAAGTCTAAGTCCTAGATAAACAGAGTGGCTAGGTCGGACGTTTGCCGACGTGCAGCTAGACACTCTGTGGTCAGCCCTAATTGAAAATTTGAATAATAAAATACCCTGTCTGAATTTAGGAAGCGTCTGTCATTCGCGTCTTGACAAGAGCAGGGGCCTAATTCCTTCTCAACACTCCGGTACGCTCGTTGAGTCGAAATGCGTCCCTTAGCTTGCTGAATTCCCGACGAGGCGAGTAGCTCAAGAGACCAATGTTGACGAGGACGTCGCCCACGTTGAAGTCGCCTGAGTCGGCCTTTCTCGAACAGTGCTGAATTACACAGCGGAAATCAGGAGCAGAAATGTTTCGTGGAAATCAGGATGGACAGTGGCGTATGAACTGACTTGCCACTGGATGATTGGAGCATGCGGTGATATGATGTTGGATGCGGAGTACAGTTGATCAGGAGCAGTTGATGTCTTGGAATCGGTGCCACGAGCAGGTAGAGTTATCTTTTTACTCTGCCGTGGTGAGGGGAACAGATCGAAGCGAAGCACTTTTCGCCGGAACTGGGAATAAATGATAAATAAAATTAAATGAATTGCAGCCTGACAGAATGACAAAGTGGAAATTAAATAACAAAGTGAAAAGTTGAGAACTGGTACGTGAGTGATGCCGCGGCGGCTGCAGGCGATCGACTGACTACCAAGTGCAAAACGCGTTTATTTTATAGATTCTGGTCGGACCAATGGAGAGCGAGCAAAGTTGCAAGCGCTGAGGGGTGGAGCCTAAGCGGGCTGCGCCGATTCATATAAATATGAATCGCTGTCCACGGAAAAAGTCTGTTTTAGGGTCTTCCGGCTGCGAGACGTTCCGTGCGTGAAGGGGGACCATCGTGGTTGGCGGTTGCCAGACGTTCCCTGCTTGAATGGGGACCATAGTGGTCGGTTGTGACGATGCTTGCCCTACAGTGTAGGGGGCTGTGGTGGTAACGATCGTGGGAGACCGGTACGCTGGTCTCGAGGTTCCTGGCTGCTGTGGGTCGAAGTCTCCTGGCTGGATGCCAGGGTGTGGTGAGACGCACCCGACATGAAGGGGGGCCGGCGTAATTGGTGCGACGTCCCTGTCAGGAAGAGGGTCCCATGTGGTTGGCTTCGGTGTGACGCTTCTGTCAGGAAGGGGGTCCAATGTGTTTGGCTTCGGTGTGACGCTTCTGTCAGGAAGGGGGTCCAGTGTGGTTAGCGGCGGTGCGACGCTCTCGTCAGGAAGGGGAGCCGGCGTGAAAAGGGACCACCCGAGCCAGATTATCTCTCGAGGCGAGCTCTGATTGGTCCGCGCTAGTTGTGCCGAGGTCATAAATATAACCGCGGCGCACCTAGCCGTTCATTTCACCGAGAGCAGCGCTGACGATGACATCGCAGATCTGTGCCTCTCCATTTGGCTGTCGACGTTGGAACCGTGCAAATCTACAATGCTTGCTCAGAGGGAGCTTATACCTCCTGGTGCACACCGGAGTGGATGCTTATGGCTTAGAATGAATGTTTATGATAATATGCACTTGTAATTCTAAGAAAATCTTAAAGTTAACTAAAATTACTATACTGAATTTGGCTGAGAGCCTGATATAATATGTTAGAGTGGTAAAGCTGGCCACATTTATATATAATTAATACTAGATTTAAAGGGGAATATGTTTCTTAGGTCCTAAGTAAAATTAAAGAAATTTTGTGGTTTTCCTAGCTTGGGCTTAGGGCCCGATGACACTAATGTCACTATGACACTAAGCCATAAGCATCCACTCCGGTGTGCACCAGGAGGTATAAGCTCCCTCTGAGCAAGCATTGTAGATGTGCACAGTTCCAACGTCGACAGCCAAATGGAGAAGCACAGATCTGCGATGTCATCGCCAGCGCTGCTCTCGGTGAAATGAGCGGCTAGGTGCGCCGCGTGTCATCGGCAGGCAGACAGGTTCTGACCTGCGATGCGCGCCGCTACCCATATAAGTAACCTCGGTTACAAACACTCTGGCCAATCAAATGCTCGGATTCTGGCTAGCAGTTCTATAAAAGAACACGCCTGTCCACGGAAGTAAGCCTTTTCTTGGTCGTACGGCTGTGATGCACTCCGTGCAGTGATGGGTGGCCAGCAGTTTTGTTGCTGCTGGGTAATGGAGGCTAGATTTGAAGTGGTCAGAGCCAGGAGTTGTGCTAATTGTTCGTAAGAGGGTAGTCCCAAGCTCGGTTGGGATTGGTCCGTCATGGCGGCAGAGGGGACTGGGATCGTCCCGGGCGTTTGCCCTTGAAGCACTAATTGTCTTGTTGGTGTCGCACTAGGTATTGCCGTCTGGTACGGTGGGGTGACGTGGTAGGCGCCGGCCGACGAGGTAGGCGTGACGAAGTACTGTGCGTTTGGTGGCGTGCTTGGACTTGGGCTGGTTGCTGCTGGTGGTACCATGCAGTGAGGGGTGGCCAGCTGGCGGCGAGGTGTCAGCGAGGCGTCGCTGAAGAGTTGAGGCCAGTCGGGTGTGGCAGCAATGGTGTACTGACCGCTGGGTAGCCCTGAGCCAGAGATGGAGGCTTCCCCATGGGTGGAAGCGAATCCGGCGAAGCGGTGACCTCCCAGCGTCGAGGAATCGTCACTGGCCCGGGATGCTGTTGGGTCCACCATACAGCGAGGGGGCATCACCATATCATCATCACCATCCAATCTCCGTTCCATCGGGGGGCATCGCCTGGGAATCGTTGCTATTCCATCCCACATTTGTTGCCTAAGTTTCGTGCCAGGTGGCTGCGCTGCGTGCCATGCAGCGAGGGGCACCGTCGTGATGACGTCGTGCGTGACCCCAATGTCGTGTCCTATACTTGTGGCGAGTCCTGCCTCGCTATGCCTAGGTGCTGAGCCCGGCGACGCACAGTATTGGGGCGTCGTCGTCGCGACGCCATTCGGAGCACTTGTGCCTGTGGAGAAATCAGAGGACATGCTTACCTCGCCGTGCCGGGTTGCTGTGTTGAGTTCCATACAGTGTGGGGCCACCGTCGTAGAGACGTCGGGCGTGACCCCAGTGCCTACTGCCTTGCCACTACGGGTGTGCATCGTCACTTGTCACTCAACAAATAAAACTCAAATAAAACACTATGTCACTTAACAACACAAGAGGAAGGGATAACCTCATCAGCTTTGGCGTTGGCTTCTGTGCTCAGTGACTTCAGTTTCGGCAGAAGACTGTTGGCTGCTGAAGGCTAGAACATTACTACTTGAAGGATCGATCACTACTTGCTCGCTGAGAATTTGTCTTTTCTTATATAGACTTTTTTGAAAATCCCCGGCTTTTGATTGGCCAAAATATTTTACTATATAAGAGAAATTTTGGGCTGAGTTTATAAATATGAGCACAGCGCGCCAGACAAGTCATAACTTGTTCGACGCCGACGCCGATGACACCACCCCCCTTTTTTGTGACTTTATTGAACATTAATAAAGGCATACAGGTTATGTTTCAGTTCAATAATTTCAATTATATAAAGTAAGAGTAAGTAGATAAGATATTTTCAAAACTATAAACTAAGAACTAGTGTGTTAAGATATTTCAACATAAACAGACTAAGATTAAGTGTGGTAAGATATTTTAACTAAGTAACTAATAATAGGTCCACTAAGATATTTGAGGTAAAACAGGATATTTAAAATTAAAGTACTTCATGTAACATTTCATAAAACTTAAGATAATTTGAACAAAATTCTGCCCTGTGGCGATAATTTATTTACATATGTACATATTCGACAGTTTCGTTTTTCTGGACGTCGTCTCCGCGACGCCCGGGGCTGCCTGATCCTGTTGTGAATTGGGGGCTGCTAGGTCCTGCTGTGCTGAGTGCTACGGCAGCGGGATTCTGGAGCGAACCTTTGAGGCTGCAACGTCCTGCTGTGTTGCTTGCTAAGGCAACGGGAGACTGGAGCGATTTATTGAGGCTGCAACGTCCTGCTGTACTGCGGGCTAAGGCAGTGAGATACTGGAGCGCCTCGTGGGGGCTGCTAGGCCCTGCTGTGCTACGTGCTAAGGTAGCGGGATTCTGGAGCGGTGCGCCGGAACCGGCTGAGCTCGGGCTGGCGTCTGAGTTGACAACACTCGTGTCCAGACTGGGACAGGCATCTGGCTGGCGGATGGCTGCTGTCGGTCGTGGCCAGGCGTGGTCACGGCCTTCGCCCAGAATGGCATCGGAAACTGTATTGGCGTCGTGTCGAGCGGCTGCTCTTGTCTCGACGTGGAAGGCCCAGGGTCTGCTGGCGGCGGCGGTGCGGCTGACAGCGCCGGGGACTTCTTATCTTTTTGTGTTTGTTTCCTCTTGGCAGAGGTGGATGGGCCAGGCACGACTGGGGGCAGTCGGCGGGCTGGTAATTTTGGTTCAGCGGCGGCTGTGGTGCCATGTCCACGGAAATAGTCGCCATGTCCATGGAAATAGGCCTGTGATAGTAGGCGTGACTGGCTTCGGGGCAGCGGGCACTACTGATCCTGTGATAGTAGGCGTGACTGGCTTCTGGGCAACGGGCGCTACTGGTCCTGTGACAGTAGGCGTGGTTGGCTGTTGGGCAGCGGGCACTACTGATCCTGTGATAGTAGGCGTGACTGGCTTCTGGGCAACGGGCGCTACTGGTCCTGTGACAGTAGGCGTGGTTGGCTGTTGGGCAGCGGGTGCTGCTGGCTCTGGGGCAGCGGGCGCTACTGGTCCTGTGACAGTAGGGGCTGCGAGCCTTGGTGGGGCTGGATCGCCTGGATCCTCGGGATCGTCATCGTCGTTGTTGCTGTCGTCATCTTCGGTATCGTCATCTTCGGTATTGTCATCTTCGGTATCGTCATCTTCGGTATCGTCACCATCGGTGTCGTCATCTTCGGTATCGTCATCTTTGGTATCGTCATCATCGGTGTCGTCATCTTCGGTATCGTCACCTTCGGTATTCGTGATTTGTTGCAGAGGTTGTCTGAGTAGGTCAGTCTGGCTGGACTGAATCCTGGGAGGCGGCTCGGGGCCTGGCAGGCCGAGTGGAGGTGACCTCGGGGGAGATGGCTTCGTGCTGACATCTCGGGTATGAGTTGGCGGGAATACCTTGTCCAAAAATACAGAGGCTATTAGTGGGGCAGTGGTTGGCAATACTGACCTTTTATCCTTCCAGGAAAGTCCAGCGTCCTGCTGCTCCGGGAAGGCGTCCATACTCGCCACTTCCTTGGGTTCCTGTTCACCTGGCTGAGGCTGAGGAATGAGCGTGGTTGACTGATCTGGGCCGAGGGAGGTAGCATCTTGCGTCACGGTGTTGACTGGTGACCGCCTGTCCGGGCGGCCCGGGCAAAGGAAAGCAAAGGCGGCGGCTCTGTTGCTTTGTTGCCGTGGTGTCAACGGGCGTGGTTGATACGTGTCCTGCTCCTGCTTGGCTGTAGCTTCGTCAATCTCATTCTTCTTGGTCGGTGGTGGGGACACCAAGGTTGTGGCTTGTTGCTGGGCTTGTAGTTGCAGCACTGCGTCCTCTGTCTTGGTCGGTAATTCTAGGCTGTTAATTTCCAGCTGTGGGGCCGGGCGCCCTAGTTCTGCCCGACCCATTGGGAGTTTCCCGATGGCGGTGCATTGCGGGGTTCTTGCCGTGTGGTTGACTGACTTCTTTGCCGTGGTGGTGCCGTGGATGTCTGTCCTGGGCCTGGGTTACTGGTTAGACCTGCTTGTTGGCTAGGGTTGTTTGAGTTGGTGCCATGCCCTCGGAAGTTACTACCCCCTGTCTGGGCATTTTGTCCACGGAAGTTGGCTCGCTGGTTGGAGTCATGTCCGCGGAAATTGGAATTGCCTTGCTGGGGCTCTGACTGAGTTTGGTTCGTGGGGCAGTCTCGGTGATAGTGGAATCCCGGGCACTTGCGGCACTTTGGTAGACTGCTAGTATTATTGCTCGCAGGCGGGATGGTGGCTGGCCTCGGCAGCGGTCGGAGTTGCCTCTGAAATTCCCTGTAATCACCCTCGGCGTTTTCAGCCACTCGGCTTAGGCTTTCCATCGTGGTCACTGGGACATTTCTAGTTGCAAATCTTAATTCCGGTCGCAGGAGCTCGCGCACCTCCATGACCATCTCTTCTTCCGGCGTATACCGTTCTACTCTCAGCCAGAGTCCTATTTTACGTTGTATAAAAACGGCGGCGGGTTCGTCGTCTTTTTGCCTCTCCCCATGCAACCTGGAGCGTAGCTTCCCCAGGGTGGCGGTGTCGTTGAACTGCCGCAGGAGCTTTTCCTTCAAGAATTCGTACGTAATATTGTGGGACTTCCACATCTACAGGGTGCGTCTGGCCTGACCCTCGAGCTGTTCAATGGCCACTCTCACTTTATCTCTGCCGTGGATGTCTTCATGGAGCATCGCCTCCTCGAGCTCGTCCAGGAAGTTGACTGGATCTTCCCATTCCAGGCCTGAGTAAGTGGGCAGCGCTCTCATTCTTCTTGCGGGCATCCTGTGATGACCTTGCATTGCGTGTATTGCGGCTTGAACGCTTCCCTCCATTAATCTTGTCATGCTCTCTGCTAGGTTTTGTGTTGGGCGCCACTGGGGGTCCATTTCCCCAGAATTTGTATATTCGGGTCGTCGTGGATCCTCTTCTCTCCGGAAAGATCTGGCCTCACGCTGTTGGTCGCCATGTCCACGTATGTTAGCCTTTTCTTGGTCGTACGGCTGTGATGCACTCCGTGCAGTGATGGGTGGCCAGCAGTTTTGTTGCTGCTGGGTAATGGAGGCTAGATTTGAAGTGGTCAGAGCCAGGAGTTGTGCTAATTGTTCGTAAGAGGGTAGTCCCAAGCTCGGTTGGGATTGGTCCGTCATGGCGGCAGAGGGGACTGGGATCGTCCCGGGCGTTTGCCCTTGAAGCACTAATTGTCTTGTTGGTGTCGCACTAGGTATTGCCGTCTGGTACGGTGGGGTGACGTGGTAGGCGCCGGCCGACGAGGTAGGCGTGACGAAGTACTGTGCGTTTGGTGGCGTGCTTGGACTTGGGCTGGTTGCTGCTGGTGGTACCATGCAGTGAGGGGTGGCCAGCTGGCGGCGAGGTGTCAGCGAGGCGTCGCTGAAGAGTTGAGGCCAGTCGGGTGTGGCAGCAATGGTGTACTGACCGCTGGGTAGCCCTGAGCCAGAGATGGAGGCTTCCCCATGGGTGGAAGCGAATCCGGCGAAGCGGTGACCTCCCAGCGTCGAGGAATCGTCACTGGCCCGGGATGCTGTTGGGTCCACCATACAGCGAGGGGGCATCACCATATCATCATCACCATCCAATCTCCGTTCCATCGCCGAGGTTTCGTGCCACGATGCTGCGTTGCGCACCATGCAGTAAGGGGGCATCGCCTGGGAATCGTCCCTGCCCAGAGGTACTCAGCGACCGCCAATACAACATAGAAACCACCCCGGATTGGCCGCAGCTATTCAGCGACGCCTCGCTGACTCCTCGCCGCCAGCCGGCCACCCCTCGCTGCATGGTGCCATCAACCGCCGCCTGCCCAAGCCGAAGTCCGTCCCCGGAGGGCAGCAACTCGTCTCGCCGACCTCACCGACCAGTGCCAACCCCTTCACCGCCACCACACAAGGACTGGCCTTCCAGGGGAGGACTACCCCGCTGTACCAGACAACAGCACCTGTACCAAAAGACGCCGCTCGGGGAGAAAAGGATTATTTCATGCCCCAGTGCCAAGTTTACCGGACCAGAGAACCGCTATCATGTCAACGAGCAAGAAACACTCGCCGTGGTCTGGGCTTGTCGCAGATATCGCCATTGCTTGGAAAATGAACATTTTACCTTAGTAACCGACAGTCGTGCACTCAGTTGGTTGAACCAGTTCAAGGATGAAAGGGCGAAACTAACTCGATATGCGCTCCAACTCCAAGAATATAACTTCGTGGTGGAACACTGCCCTGGTCGACTCAATCAACTACCAGAATTCCTGTCACGCCACCCCCAAGATGAGATGCCCACCAAAATAAGGGATGAGTCCAGAATGCTGCCCCCGGAGGAGACCACCAGTTCCCAGCAGCTTTTCCCCATCGCCGCTGTAAGTATGCAGCCCCACACCGAAGAATCCGATACCGAAGCTGATGACCAAGATGCCCCGACGGAGATAACCACGGCTGAAACTCCACCTCCTGTCGTCTACCTAATGGAGGGAGAACGAGAGGAGCTCACCACGTTGTACGAGGAGGTCAAAGAAGCCCAGCTCGCAGATTATTCCGTCGAAGGAGCCATCGCCCATTGCGCAGAACTTCAGCAGAGGGAACGCGGACTCGAGCCCTGGGAAAAGCGACTAAAAACATCGAATTGTAAATAAATTGTATATACGTTCAATATTTAGGATAGTTAAGCCGTATGGCATGTTATGTTAGTTTAATTAGGATCTGTTATGTATTTAGTTTGAAATATTTTAAAAATATCTTAAGGCATTCATTTTCTGTAATCTTATTCTGTGACTTTATTAAATCTTGATGTTCAATAAAGCCAAAAACAAGGGGGGTGGTGTCATCGCCAGCGCTGCTCTCGGTGAAATGAACGGCTAGGTGCGCCGCGGTTATATTTATGACCTCGGCACAACTAGCGCGGACCAATCAGAGCGCGCCTCGAGAGGCCGCAAACATATATAAACTCGCCGGTGTCCACGGAAGTTAGCCTTTTCTGCGTCGTACGGCTGTTGTGCACTCCGTGCAGTGATGGGTGGCCAGCAATTTTGTTGTTGCTGGGTTACTGAGGCTAGGTTGGAAGTGGTCAAGGCCAGCAGTTGTGCCAACTGCTCATACGTAGGTAGTCCCAGGCTTGGCTGGAGTTGGTCTGTCATGGCGGCAGAGGGGACTGGGATCGTCCCGGTCGTTTGCCCTTGAAGCACTAGTTGTTGTCTATGTTGCGTTGCACTAGGCGTCGTCGTCCTGTAGGCACCGGCCGGCGAGGTAGGCGAGACGAGGTACTGTGCATTCGGTGATAGACTTCGATTTGGGCAGGTTGCTGCTGATGGCACCATGCAGCGAGGGGTGGCCGGCTGGCGGCGAGGCGTCAGCGAGGCGTCGCTGAAGAGTTGTGGCCAGTCGGGGGTGGTAGCAATATTATACTGGCCGCTGGGTAGCTCTGAGCCAGAGGTGGAAGCTGCTCCATGTATGGGAGTGAATCTGGTGAAGCGGCGGCCTTCCGACGACAGGGAATCGTCACCAACCCTGGATGCTGTTGGGCCTACCATACAGCGAGGGGGCATCACCATGGAATCGTCGCTATCCAACCTCTGTTCCATTGCCGTGTCTTCGTGCCAAGTTGCTGTGTTACGCACCATGCAGTAGGGGGGCACCGTCGTGGAGACGTCCTTCGTGGCCCCAGTGCCTAGTGCCATATTTGTAGCGGATCCTGCCTCGCTGTGCCTAGGTGCTGTGCTCGGTGACGCACAGTAATGGGGCGCCGTCGCGGCGGCGTCGTTCGTAGCACTAGTGCCTAAGGAAAAATCGGTGCTTATGCTTACCTCGCCGTGCCGGGTTGCTGCGCTGGACACCATGCAGTGGGGGGACGCCATCGTGGTGACGTCGTTCGTGACCCCAGTACCCCTGTCAGGGCGTCGTGGTGGCGGAGCACTTCGTGACCTGATGCTGTCAGTGGCACCGTGCAGTGAGGGGGGGCCGTGACCCCAGTGCCTACTGCCTTGCCACTACGTGTGTGCATCTTCACTGCCACTTGTATCTTCTGGGTGGCTAGCCCAGAGAGGCGCCTTGGACGGGCGAGGGTAATAAAACACACTTGTCACTTAACAACACAAAAGGGAGCAGCCTCATCAGCTTTGGCGTTCACACTTGTGCTGAACTGATCGATGCTACAAGACTTCTGGCTGACTCGTTGAGGGCTGATGAACTACTGGTTTGCTGGATTTTTTCCTGTTCTTTTATAGAAGTTTGGGAAAAATCCAGGCTTTTGATTGGTCAAAATTTTTAGTATATATATAAGATTTTGGACCGAGGTTATATATATTGGCTGCGGTGCGCCAGACAAGTCATAACTTGTCCGACGCCGACGCCGATGACACCACCCCCCTTTTTTGTGACTTTATTGAGTATTAATAAAGACATACAGGTTATGTTTCAACATTTCAATTATATAAACTAAGAGTAAGTGTGCTAAGATATTTCAAATATATAAACTAAGAGTAAATGTGCTAAGATATTTCAAATATATAAACTAAGACTAAGTGTGGTAAGATATTTCAAATATATAAACTAAGACTAAGTGTGGTAAGATATTTCACATATATAACTAAGAGTAGGTATTAAGATATTTCAGGTAAAACAAGATATTTTAAAATTAAAGTATTTCATGTAACATTTCATAAAACTTAAGATAACTGAACAAAGTTCTGCCCTGTGGCGTTAAGTTATTTACATATGTACATTTGGCGATTGCGAATTTTCGTTCTTCTGGGCGTCGTCTCCGCGACGCCCGGGGCTGCCTGATCCTGTTGAGAATTGGGGGCTGCTAGGTCCTGCTGTGCTGCGTGCTACGGCAGCGGGATTCTGGAGCGAACCTTTGAGGCTGGCATTCGACTGGTGGATGGCTGCTGCTGGTCGTGGCCAGGCGTGGTCACGGCCTTTGCCCAGAAAGGCATCGGGAATTGTATCGGCATCTGGCAGGACGGCTGCTTTGCCTTGGATGTCGAAGGCCCAGGGTCTGCTGGTGGCGGCGGAGCGGCTGACAGCGCCGGGGGCTTCGCATCTCGTTTGGTTGGCTTCCTCTTGGCAGAGGTGGATGGGCCAGGCACGACTGGGGGCAGTCGTCGGGCTGGTAATTGTGGGTCAGCGGCTGCTGGCGGCTGATGGGCAGCGGGCACTACTAGTCCTGTGACAGTAGGCGTGACTGGCTTCGGGGCAGCGGGCGCTACTGGTCCTGTGACAGTAGGCGTGACTGGCTTTGGGGCAGCGGGCGCTACTAGTCCTGTGACAGTAGGTGCTGCTGGCTCTGGGGCAGCGGGTGCTGCTTGCTCTGGTGGGGCTGGATCGTCTGGATCGTCATTATCATCGTTGCTGTCGTCATCGTCGGTATCAGCTACGATGGCTCGTACAGCTGGAGGCACTGGAAGTCGCTTCACTGGCTTCTGACCCGGCATGGGCCTGATGTCATCGATATGGACGGGCACTGGGATCTCGTTTCTGAGAATTTCATAAGTGTTATCACCCAGGGCTCGAATGATAACGAAGGGTCCCTCCCATGTGGGTCCAAAGCTGGTCCTGTGCTCCTTGAAGCCTCGTCACATCACTTGTTGCTGGGGTCGATACTCGATCGGGGCTCGTCTCGGTTCTGGGAAAAGATTTCTTTGATAGACTTGCTGTCGTTGCGCCGCTTTCTCCTGCCTGCTCCTGGCTGCTCGTCGGGGTTCTGGTAGCGGGCGGCGTTGCTCTGGGTGTTGCCAGTCTCCTGGGCGGGGTAGCTCGGTCCCAAGCAGCAGCTCGCTGGGTGAGTAGCCGGTGGCAGCGTTTTTTCGATTGTGCAATGAAAAAAGGATCTGCGGCAGCACGACGTCCCATCTGTTTTGTCTTTTTCCCATCAGCTGTCGTTGCGCCGCTTTCTCCTGCCTGCTCCTGGCTGCTCGTCGGGGTTCTGGTAGCGGGCGGCGTTGCTCTGGGTGTTGCCAGTCTCCTGGGCGGAGTAGCTCGGTCCCAAGCAGCAGCTCGCTGGGTGAGTAGCCGGTGGCAGCGTTTTTTCGATTGTGCAATGAAAAAAGGATCTGCGGCAGCACGACGTCCCATCTGTTTTGTCTTTTTCCCATCAGCTTCTCTCGTAGGGCCTTCTTAATTTCCTGATTACGCCTCTCTACGGGATTGGCTCTCTGGTGGTAGATCGGAGATGTGAAATGGCGGATTTTATTTCGCTTGCAGAAGTTAATTATCTTCTTAGCGGTGAAGGTGTTGGCATTATCGGTAATGAGCTCATCGGGATATCCCCATCGGAGGCAGACTCGTTCCAAGGCCCCTAATATGTGGTTGGCATCAGCTTGGGGAGCAGCTTCGGCTTCGATCCACTTGGAACACAGATCTGTTATCACGATGATTACTCGGTTGTGAGTTGGTGTCTCTTCGTAGGGTCCCATGACGTCTAGAGAGAGTACTTGCCAGGGTTTGGTGGGTGGTCTCGGGCGGAGTGGAGCGGCAGCTTGAAGGGGTCCTCGTTTTGTCGCAGCACATACCATACACAGTCGCACATGCTTCGTGACGTTCTGGCGGAGTTGGGGCCAGTAATAGCGATTATTCACTGCCCGGTACGTCTCGTCGCGGCCTGGATGACCGGCATGTGGGGCGTCGTGGTAGTGGTGCAGAATGCGGGGCCGCAAGTCTTCGGGCACAACGAGGGCGGTCCTTCCTTCTGTGACGTGCCATAGGCGTCCATCTTCTACCCTAAACTGCTCCTTCAGGCGCTTCTCCCAGGGGTCTAGGCCTCGTTCCTGGTCCTGGATTTCTCCCCAGTGTCCGATGGATGCTGAGACTGCATAGTCCGTGAGTTGGGCTGCCTTGATTTCGTCAAACAGGGTGGTTAGCTCCTCGGGTTCGGCTTCCATCATCTGGATTTCTTCCGTGGTGGGGGTATCGATGATGGCCCTTGGAGTGGTTGGCTGTTCGGCTGAGGGTTCCTCGTCAGGAGGTAGCAAGCGGGAGTCATCGCCGGTATCAGCTGGCATGGCTTCATTGGGATGACGTGACAGGAAGTCGGGCAGCTGGTTCAGTCGTCCTGGACAGTGTTCCACGGTGAAGGTGTATTCTTGCAGCTGCAAGGCCCACCGGGTGAGCTTGGCCCTCTCATCCTTAAACTGATTCAACCAGTGGAGTGCTCGGCTGTCTGTGACGAGCGTGAAGTGCTGATCCTCCAGCCAGTGGCGGTACCGACGACAGGCCCATACAACGGCGAGTGTCTCCTGTTCGTTGATGTGGTAGCGGCGCTCTGGTCCAGTGAACTTCGCGCTGGAGCAGGAAATTATCCGTTTCTCCCCCTCTGGCGTTTTTTGATACAAAGCTGCACGCATGCCATGGTTGCTTGCATCGGTTTGGAGGTAGAACGGCAGTCCTGGCTCCGGTCTGCAGAGGGCTAGAGGCTGGGATAGCTTCTCTTTTATCAATTTGAACGCTGTCTCCGCTTCTGGGTTCCACTGAAATCTCTCCTTCCCTGTCAGGTTAGTTAGCGGGGCTGTCAGCTCGGCAAACTCGGGGACGAACTCTCTCAGCCAGTTGGCGGTGCCTAGGAATCCTTGGAGTTCCTTCTTGGTGCGAGAAGTGGGAAAGTCTCGTATTTGGATCACATGTTTCTCCTGGGGTTGGTTCTGAGTAGTGGTTATCCTGTAGCCCAGGTAGTCCAGCTCGGAGGCTCCAAATCGGCACTTCGGGAGTCCACAGTGCAAACCATGTATTCTCAAACGCTCGAGTACCAAGGCTAAGTGACGAAGGTGGTCCTGATGATCTTCGGAGTACACGATAATATCGTCTAGATATACTTTTACGAAGACGTCAATGAAGTCGGCCAGCACTTCGGTCATTAACTTTTGGAACGTTGAGGGGGCGTTGCGTAGCCCGAATGGCATCACTAGGAACTCGAATGTTGCTCCGTCTGGGGTACTGAAGGCTGTCAGGGGTACACTATCCTCGTGCATCGGGACCTGCCAGTATCCACTCTTGAGATCCAAACTTGTAAATACTTTCGCCTCACCTAGCTCCCGGATTGTCTCCCTTATCGGCGGCAACTGGGACACTTCTTCAAACGTCTGGGTGTTCAGCTGGCGGTAATCGACACAAAAGCGGGAACTTCCATCCTTTTTGTTCACTATAACGATGGGTGAGCAGTAACGGCTGTTACTGCGGCGAATTACCCCGGCTGCCAGCATTTTCTTCACTTCCTCAGTGATTATCCTCTTTTTGTTTGCTGAGTACTGGTAACGTCGGATTTTAAAAGGCTTATCGTCCTTCAAACGGATTTCGTGTGTGGTAATCCTGGTGGTGGGCTGCTTAAGTGTTTCCTGGAACACGTCGGAGAACTTGGCGATGACTTCCTCGTACGCACGGCTGTGCGCCTCTGGTAACTGCTCCGGGTTGGCTGCTATGGTGCGGGCCGAGTCCTCGGTCCTGGCTTCCATATCCCAGAACAGGGTGTGCCGTTCTGACACCCCTGCGTGAATGCAGTGCCGTGGAAAATCTATCACCACCCCCTGTTGCGCTAGGAAGTCTCTTCCTAGGATTACGTCCTTCGTCATGTCCTCCAGAATGTGCATCTCGACCGGAACTGTCCAGTTCCCGATCTGTAGGGGTACTTCCACGCTGCCTTGGGTGTGCTTGATTTCCTTGGCGGCAGCCAAGAGCACGGGCATCGTCGGACGGTTAGTCCTAGGAAGGTCTTCTACATAGTTGCTCCGGATGGAGGAATGCGTTGCCCCGCTGTCCAGCAGGGCCAGTAGACGGCATCCGTTGGCCTCGACCCACAAGTGGGATGATGGGCCGGGACCGGCCGTCAGTCCAATTGACGCACTTAGTTCTGGAGCCGGGCACCCTGGCTTGGGCCGGCTCGCTGGTCGTTTCCCGCCTGGGGCTGACTGCTCACCTGCTGCCGGGGGGCTGCCTGACTTCTCTGTTGTGGTGCCTGGGATGTCTGTCCTGGGCCTGGGTTACGGATGGGACCTGCTTGCTGGTTAGAGTTGTTTGGATTGGGGCCATGTCCACGGAAGTTGGAATTGCCTTGCTGGTTGGGATCATGTCCACGGAAGTTAGTATTGCCTTGCTGGTTTGGGCGCCACTGGGGATCCATTTCCCCAGGATTTGTGTAGTCGGGTCGTCGTGGGTCCTCTTCCCTCCGGAAAGATTGAGCCTCACGCTGTTGGTCGCCATGTCCACGGAAGTTAGCCTTTTCTGCGTCGTTCGGCTGTTGTGCACTCCGTGCAGTGATGGGTGGCCAGCAATTTTGTTGTTGCTGGGTTACTGAGGCTAGGTTGGAAGTGGTCAAGGCCAGCAGTTGTGCCAACTGCTCATACGTAGGTGCACAACAGCCGTATGCCGACGCACAGGCTTACATCCGTGGACATGGCGACCAACAGCGTGAGGCTCAATCTTTCCGGAGGGAAGAGGACCCACGACGACCCGACTACACAAATCCTGGGGAAATGGATCCCCAGTGGCGCCCAAACCAGAATTTACCAGAAATAATGACAAGACTGATGGAAGGAAGTGTTCAAGCCGCCATCCAAGCAATGCAAGGCCATCACAGGATGCCCGCGAGGAGAATGAGAGCGCTGCCCACCTACTCAGGCCTGGAGTGGGAAGACCCGGTAAACTTCCTAGACGAGCTCGAGGAAGCGATGCATCACGAAGACATCCAAGGCAGAGACAAAGTCAGGGTAGCCATCGAGCAACTCGAGGGTCATGCCAGACGCACCCTAGAAATGTGGAAGTGCCACAATATCACTTATGAATTCCTGAAAGAAAAGCTCCTGCGGCAGTTTAACGACACTGCCACCCTGGGGAAGTTACGCTCCAGGTTACACGGGGAAAGGCAGAAAGATGACGAGCCCGCCGCCGTCTTCATACAAAGAAAAATAGGACTCTGGTTGAGAGTGGAAAGGTATACACCGGAAGAGGAGATGGTAATGGAAGTGCGCGAGCTCCTGCGACCGGAGTTGAGGTTTGCAACAAGGAACGTCCCGGTAGTCACAATGGAAAGCCTAAGCCGAGTGGCTGAGAATGCCGAGACGGATTATCGGGAGTTTCAACGGCAACTTAGACCCCTGCCGAGGCCAGCGACCATTCCGCCAGCAAGCAACAACACCGGTAGTCTACCCAAGTGTCGCAAGTGCCCAGGCTTCCACTTTCACCGAGACTGCCCCACAAACCAGACCCAGGCAGAACCCCAGCAAGGCAATACTAACTATATCCGTGGACATGATCCCAACCAGCAAGGCAATGCCAACTTCCGTGGACATGACTCTAACCAGCAAGGCAACACTAACTTCCGTGGACATGGCCCTAACCAGCAAGGCAATACCTATATCCGTGGACAGCAAGCAGGTCCCATCCGTAACCCAGGCCCCGGACAGACATCCCAGGCAACCACTAGGCAAGAACCCCGCAACGCACCGCCATCGGGAAACTCCCAATGGGTCGGGCAGAACTAGGGCGCTCGGCTCCACAGCCAGAAATTCACAGCCTAGAACTACCAACCAGGACAGAGGATGCAGTACTACACCCCCAAACCCAGCAACAAGCCACAACCTTGGTGTCTCCACCACCAACCCGAGAGGACCTCAGGAAGAATGAGATTGACAAATCTACAGCAACGCAGGAGCAGGAAACGCATCAACCACGCCCGTTGACACCACGGCAACAAAGAAACAGAGCCGCCGCCTTTTCTTTCCTCTGCCCGGGCCGCCTGGACAGGCGGTCACCAGTCAACACCGTGACGCAAGATGCTACCTCCCTCGGCCCAGACCAGTCAACCACGCTCATTCCCCAGCCCCAGCCAGAGGCAGGATTTTCCAGAGCAACCCTCCACACGCCAGGTGAAAAGGAACCCAAGGAAGTAGCTAACATGGACACCCTCCAGGAACAGCAGGACGCTGGACCTTCCTGGAGCGATGGAGGACAAGTGTTGCCGACCACTGCCCCACTGACAGCCTCAGTATTCCTGGACAAGGTATTCCCGCCAACTCATACCCGAGATGTCAGCACGAAGCCATCTCCCCCGAGGTCACCTCCACTCGGCCTGCCAAGTCCCGAGCCACCTCCCAGGATTCGGTCCAGCCGGACTGACCCAATCCAACAACTTCTGCAACCGACCCCTGATACCGACGATGACGACAGTAACGATGATAATGACGATCCAGACGATCCAGCCCCACCAGAACAAGCAGCAGCCGCTGCCCCAGAACCAGCAGCACCTACTGTCACAGGACCAGTAGCGCCCGCTGCCCCAAAGCTAGTAGCACCTACTGTCACAGGACCAGCAGCGCCCGCTGCCCCGAAGCCAGTCACGCCTACTATCACAGGATCAGTAGTGCCCGCTGCCCCGAAGCCAGTCACGCCTACTATCACAGGATCAGTAGTGCCCGCTGCCCCGAAGCCAGTCACGCCTACTATCACAGGACTAGTAGCGCCCGCTGCCCATCAGCCGCCAGCAGCCGCTGAACCACAACTGCCAGCCCGACGACTGCCAGTCGTGCCTGGCCCATCCACCTCTGCCAAGAGGAAACCAACAAAAAAAGATGCGAAGCCCCCGGCGCGGTCAGCCGCTCCGCCGCCACCAGCCGACCCTGGGCCTTCGACATCCATGCCCATACAATTTCCGATGCCCTTCTGGGCGAAGGCCGTGACCACGCCTGGCCACGACCAGCAGCAGCCATCCACCAGTCGAATGCCTGTCCCAGTCTGGCCACGAGCAATTGTCAACTCCAACGCCAGCCCGAGCCCAGCCGACTCCGGCACACCGCTCCAGTATCCCGCTGCCTTAGCACGCAGCACAGCAGGGCCTTGCAGCCCCCACGAGGCGCTCCAGTATCTCACTGCCTTAGCCCGCAGTACAGCAGGACGTTGCAGCCTCAAAAGTTCGCTCCAGAATCCCGCTGCCGTAGCACGCAGCACAGCAGGACCTAGCAGCCCCCAATTCTCAACAGGATCAGGCAGCCCCGGGCGTCGCGGAGACGACGTCCAGAAGAGCGAAAACTGCGAAAATGTACATATGTAAATAACTCGATGCCACAGGGCAGAACTTTGTTCAGTTATCTTAAGTTTTATGAAATGTCACATGAAATACTTTAATTTTAAAATATCTTGTTTTACCTGAAATATCTTAATGGACCTACTATTAGTTACTTATTTAAAATATCTTAGCGCACTTACTCTTAATTTATATGTTTAAAATATCTTAGCTCACTTATTCTTAATTTATATGTTTGAAATATCTTAACACACTTATTCTTAAGTTATATATTTGAAATATCTTACCTACTTACTCTTAGTTTATATAATTGAAATATTGAAACATAACCTGTATGTCTTTATTAATACTCAATAAAGTCACAAAAAAGGGGGGGGGTGGTGTCATCGGCGTCGGCGTCGGACAAGTTATGACTTGTCTGGCGCACTGTGCTCACATATATAACCTCGGTCCAAAATTTCATATATATAGTAAAAATTTTGACCAATCAAAAACCTGGATTTTTCCCAAACTTCTATAAAAGAACAGACAAAAATCCAGAAAGTGAGTCAGCTCAGAGTCTTCTCCCGAAACTGAAGTCACTGAGCACAAGTGCCAACGCCAAAGCTGATGAGGCCATACCGCCTCTTGTGTTGTTAAGTGATATAGTGTGTTTTATTACCCTCGCCCGTCCAAGGCGCCTCCCTGGGTTAGCCACCCAGCAAGTGCAAGTGATAGTGAAGATGCATACACGTAGTGGCAAGGCAGTAGGCACTGGGGTCACGGACGACGCTCCGGCCACGGCCCCCCCTCACTGCACGGTGCCACTAACAGCATCCAACCACGAAGTGCTCCGCCAACACGACGCCCTGACAGGGGGTACTGGGGTCACGCACGACGTCTCCACGACGGCGTCCCCCCACTGCATGGTGTCCAGCGCAGCAACCCGGCACGGCGAGGTAGGTTTGGTCGGTGGCCTGGGACGGAGTGGAGCTGCGGCTTGTAGTGGACCCCTCTTAGTGGAAACACAAATGAGGCACTGCCTGACGTGGTTGGCTGTCTGGCGTCGGAGGGTTGGCCAGTAGTATCTTCGGTTGATGGCTCGATACGTCTCATCTCTCCCGGGGTGTCCTGCATAGGAGGCGTCGTGATACTGGTGAAGAATCTTGTCTCTCATTCCTTCGGGGACTACCAGGGCGGCTCGGTCGTCGTTCACATGCCATAGATGTCCATCACTGACTTGGAAGTGGGTTTTGAGTCGCTTTTCCCAGGGCGCGAGTCCGCGTTCCCTTTGCTGAAGTTCTGCCCAATGGGCGATGGCTCCTTCGACGGAATTATCTGTGAGCTGGGCTTCCTTGACTTCTTCGTACAACGTGGTGAGCTCCTCTCGCTCTCCCTCTATGAGGTAGACGACAGGAGGTGGAGTCTCGGCCGTGGTTACTTCCGTCGGGGTATCTTGGGCAGTTTTGCTCTTTCATCCTTGAACTGATTCAACCAACTGAGTGCACGACTGTCGGTTACTAAGGTAAAATGCTCATTCTCCAGCCAATGGCGATACCTGCGAGAAGCCCAGACCACGGCGAGTGTTTCTTGCTCGTTGACATGATAGCGGTTCTCTGGCCCGGTAAACTTGGCACTGGAGCATGAAATAATCCTTTTCTCTCCCAGCGGCGTCTTTTGGTACAGGACAGCGCCCATTCCTCGGGCACTGGCGTCAGTTTGCAAGTGGAAGGGTAGCCCTGGCTCTGGTCGGCATAGGGCTAGGGGCTTCGACAGGCGATCCTTGATGTCTTCAAAGGCTTTGGCTGCTTCTGACGTCCATTGGAAACGTTGTTTGCCGGTCAAGTCGGTGAGTGGAGCTGTGAGCGTCGTAAACTCTGGCACGAACTCCCTAAGCCAGTTGGCCGTCCCTAGGAAGGCTTGCAGCTCCTTCTTGGTTTTCGGCGTCGGGAACTCCTTGATCTGAATTATATGTTTTTCCTGTGGCTGGTTCTGTGTAGCTGTGATCCGGTACCCCAAGTAGTCCAACTCAGCGGCTCCAAAGCGACATTTCGACAGGCCACAGTGCAGTGCGTGCACTCGCAGTCGTTCCATGACCAAAGACAGGTGTTTCAGATGTTCTTCATGTGTTTCGGAATAGATGATGATGTCATCCAAGTATACTTTGACGAACTCGTCCACGTAATCAGCGAGTACCTCCGTCATCAGCTTCTGGAAAGTAGACGGGGCGTTTCGGAGTCCAAAGGGCATCACCAAAAATTCATAAGTTGCTCCATCAGGAGTGCTGAACGCCGTCAGTGGGATACTTTCTTTAGCCATGGGAACTTGCCAGTAGCCGCTCTTGAGGTCCAGGCTGGTAAATATTTTGGCGGCACCTAGTTCTCGAATCGTCTCTCGGATTGGTGGGAGTTGGGATACCTCTTCGTACGTCTGCAGGTTCAGTTGGCGATAATCAACACAGAATCTGGAGCTTCCATCCTTTTTCCCCACGATTACTATGGGTGAGCAGTAGCGGCTGCTACTGCGGCGGATTACTCCTGCGGCAAGCATCTTCTTGACTTCCTCGTTGATTATGGCTTTCTTGGCTGCTGAATACTGGTATCTTCTTATCTTGAAGGGTTTGTCCTCCTTGAGGCGGATTTCATGTGTGGTGAGCTTAGTAGTGGGTTGACTAAGAGATTCCTGGAATACGTCCGAGAACTTCCTGATGACTTCGGTGTATTCGGGTTGATGAGAGGCGGGCAGCTGCTCCGGTTTGGGATCCAAGGCTGGGACCGAATCTGATGTTTCGGGATTTTCTGACCAAAACAGGGTGTGTCGAGCTGTTACTCCGGCGTACAGGCAATTCCTGCGGAAGTCCATCAGTGCATGTTGCTGGTGGAAGAAATCTCGTCCTAGGATGATGTCTTCCCTGATATCGTCAAGTATGTGGAGGAAGGCGGGGGCAGTCCAGTCCCCGAAGTTCAAATCCAATTCCACACATCCTCGAGTTTGCACCAATATTTTCGGACTCGCCAGTCGCACAGGCATCGTCGGGTGGTGATTCCTGGGTATCCCGTCGCTGTGTGATCCCTTGATAAATGAATGAGTAGCCCCACTGTCCAGTAGTGCCAGTAGACGGCATCCATTAGCTTCGACCCATAAGCGTGGTAATGAGCCGTAGCCGTCCGTCATTAGGATTATTGGGTTGTCTATTGTTGGGGTCGAGCGCCCTGGCTCGCCTCGACCCGTCGAGCGTTTCCCGACGGTTGGTCGCTGGATCGACCGGGCTGGTGGTTGTTGGTGTTCTCACGGGGGTTGTTGTTCCCCGCTGGCCTGCTGGATGCGTTGCCCGCCCTGGGCGCTGCAATGGGTGCCTGTTCGGTGCCTGGTTGGTTGGTTGGACAATTCCGGTGATAATGGTAGCCGGGACATCGCTGGCACTTGGGTAGGTTGGATGTTCTGTCTGGCGGCGGTGTTGCTGGACGTGGTAACGGCCGTAGCTGCCTCTGGAACTCCTTGTAGTCCTGTTCCGTGCGTTCGGCGATACGGCTGAGTTCCTCCATGCTATGAATCTCCGTATTCCTGGTGGCAAACCTTAGCTCTGGGCGCAGCAGCTCCCGGACCTCTTCCACCATTTCCTCTTCTTCCAGATTTTTTGCGACTCTGAGCCATAGCCCAATTTTTCTTTGGATGAAAACAGCAACCGGTTCCTCTTCTCGCTGCCTCTCACCATGTAGTCGGGAGCGTAGGTTCCCCAGCGTGGCTGTGTCATTATATCGGCGTCTTATCTTCTCCTTGAAACACTCGAAGGTGATCTTCGTTGTCTTCCACATCTCGAAAGCTTTCCTCGCTCCTCCCTCCAATTGCTCGATGGCGACTCTCACCCTATCTCTATGCTTGCTCAGCGTCAAGGAATCGTCACTGGCCCGGGGTGCTGTTGGGTCCACCATACAGCGAGGGGGCATCACCATATCATCATCGCCATCCAATCTCCGTTCCATTGCCGAGGTTTCGTGCCAGGATGCTGCGTTGCGCACCATGCAGTAAGGGGGCACCGCTTGGGAATCGTTGCTGTCCAAGCCCACATTTGTTGCCTGAGTTTCGTGCCAGGTTGCTGCGCTGCGTGCCATGCAGCGAGGGGGCATCGTCGTGGAGTCGTTACCATCCACCCTCAATCCTATCGCCTGGTCTTCGTGCCAGGTTGCTGCGCTGCGTGCCATGCAGCGAGGGGGCACCGTCGTGATGACGTCGTGCGTGACCCCAGTGTCGTGTCCCATACTTGTGGCGAGTCCTGCCTCGCTATGCCTAGGTGCTGAGCCCGGCGACGCACAGTATTGGGGCGTCGTCGTCGCGACGCCATTCGTAGCACTTGTGCCTAATGAGAAATCAGAGGACATGCTTACCTCGCCGTGCCGGGTTGCTGTGTTGAGTTCCATACAGTGTGGGGCCACCGTCGTAGAGACGTCGGGCGTGACCCCAGTACCCCCTGTCAGGGCGTCGTGTTGGCGGAGCACTTCGTGGTCAGATGCTGTTAGTGGCGTCGTGCAGTGAGGGGGGGCCGACGTGGAGACGTCGCTCGCGACCCCAGTGCCTAGTGCCTTGCCACTACGGGTATGCATCGTCACTTGTCACTCAACAAATAAAACACAAATAAAACACTATGTAACTTAACAACACAAGAGGAAGGGATAACCTCATCAGCTTTGGCGTTGGCTTCTGTGCTCAATGACTTCAGTTTCGGGAGAAGACTATTGGCGGGCTGAAGGCTGGTACACTACTTTCAAAGACTCGATCACTTCTGGCTCGCTGAAATTTTTCCTGTTCTTTTATAGAAGTTTTAGGAAATTTCAGGCTTTTGATTGGTCAAACTTTTTGACTATATAAGAGAAATTTTGGGCTGAGTTTATAAATATGAGCACAGTGCGCCAGACAAGTCATAACTTGTTCGACGCCGACGCCGATGACACCACCCCCCTTTTTTGTGACTTTATTGAACATTAATAAAGGCATACAGGTTATGTTTCAGTTTCAATAATTTCAATTATATAAAGTAAGAGTAAGTAGGTAAGATATTTTCAAAACTATAAACTAAGAGCTAGTGTGTTAGATATTTCAACATATATAGACTAAGATTAAGTGTGGTAAGATATTTTAACTAAGTAACTAATAATAGGTCCACTAAGATATTTTAGGTAAAACAGGATATTTAAAATTAAAGTACTTCATGTGACATTTCATAAAACTTAAGATAATTTGAACAAAATTCTGCCCTGTGGCGATAATTTATTTACATATGTACATTTTCGACAGTTTCGTTTTTCTGGACGTCGTCTCCGCGACGCCCGGGGCTGCCTGATCCTGTTGTGAATTGGGGGCTGCTAAGTCCTGCTGTGCTGCGTGCTACGGCAGCGGGATTCTGGAGCGAACCTTTGAGGCTGCAACGTCCTGCTGTGTTGCTTGCTAAGGCAACGGGAGACTGGAGCGATTTATTGAGGCTGCAACGTCCTGCTGTACTGCGGGCTAAGGCAGTGAGATACTGGAGCGCCTCGTGGGGGCTGCTAGGCCCTGCTGTGCTACGTGCTAAGGTAGCGGGATTCTGGAGCGGTGCGCCGGAGCCGGCTGAGCTCGGGCTGGCGTTTGAGTTGACAAACACTCGTGTCCAGACTGGGACAGGCATCTGGCTGGCGGATGGCTGCTGTCGGTCGTGGCCAGGCGTGGTCACGGCCTTCGCCCAGAATGGCATTGGAAACTGTATTGGCGTCGTGTCGAGCGGCTGCTCTTGCCTCGACGTGGAAGGCCCAGGGTCTGCTGGCGGCGGCGGTGCGGCTGACAGCGCCGGGGACTTCTTATCTTTTTGTGTTTGTTTCCTCTTGGCAGAGGTGGATGGGCCAGGCACGACTGGGGGCAGTCGGCGGGCTGGTAATTTTGGTTCAGCGGCGGCTGTGGTGCTATGTCCGCGGAAATAGTTGCCATGTCCACGGAAATAGGCTTGTGCGTCGGCTGGTAATTTTGGTTCAGCGGCGGCTGGCGGCTGAGGGGCAGCGGGCACTACTAGTCCTGTGATAGTAGGCGTGACTGGCTTCGGGGCAGCGGGCTCTACTGATCCTGTGATAGTAGGCGTGACTGGACTCGGGGCAGCGGGCACTACTGATCCTGTGATAGTAGGCGTGACTGGCTTCTGGGCAACGGGCGCTACTGGTCCTGTGACAGTAGGCGTGGTTGGCTGTAGGGCAGCGGGTGCTGTTGGCTCTGGGGCAGCGGGCGCTACTGGTCCTGTGACAGTAGGTGCTGCGAGCCTTGGTGGGGCTGGATCGCCTGGATCCTCGGGATCGTCATCATCGTTGTTGGTGTCGTCATCTTCGGTATCGTCATCTTCGGTATCCGTGATTTGTTGCAGAGGTTGTCTGAGTAGGTCAGTCTGGCTGGACTGAATCCTGGGAGGCGGCTCGGGGCCTGGCAGGCCGAGTGGAGGTGACCTCGGGGGAGATGGCTTCGTGCTGACATCTCGGGTATGAATTGGCGGGAATACCTTGTCCAAGAATACAGAGGCAATTAGTGGGGCAGTGGTGGGCAATACTGACCTTTTATCCTTCCGGGAAAGTCCAGCGTCCTGCTGCTCCGGGAAGGCGTCCATACTCGCCACTTCCTTGGGTTCCTGTTCACCTGGCTGAGGCTGAGGAATGAGCGTGGTTGACTGGTCTGAGCCGAGGGAGGTAGCATCTTGCGTCACGGTGTGGACTGGCGACCGCCTGTCCAGGCGGCCCGGGCAAAGGAAAGCAAAGGCGGCGGCTCTGTTGCTTTGTTGCCGTGGCGTCAACGGGCGTGGTTGATACGTTTCCTGCTCCTGCGTGGCTGTAGCTTCGTCAATCTCATTCTTCTTGGTCGGTGGTGGAGACCCGCATCCCCAGGTGCCTAAGATGCGGTACCTCGCATCCAGGCTCATCATGCATCGCAGAGGCATGTAAATGTGCAAACTGCGGTGCAGACCATCCTGCTAACTACAAAGGCTGCCCCGCCTAATGCAAGTACTGCATGCACTCAACAGCGACCACTACCCGGTCAAAACCACTTTAACTTTAAACCAAAAAATACCAATCACTGATAAGAAACTGTATGAAAGCGACTATAACTGGGATTTATTCACACAGTATATTAACACCAACATTACATACAACCCAGTCTGCAATACCATCCAAGAGATCGACACATCAGTCGAACTACTCACCGATTATATCTTAAACGCCTTAACATTAAGCCAGAAAAGATTCCCGTCCACATCCTACCATTTTAAATTACCCCGGCAGCTAGTTGAAAAGATCAGATATAAAAATAAGCTGAGAAAGAAATTCAACCACACTCATTGTCCACTACTTAAAACCAATATTAATAAATTAAAAAAAGAAATAGACTCTGAGATTAAATTATTTCGACAATCATTCATTACTAAACTAGCTGTTTCCCATCCTAATGATCCCCATTTTGTCCCCCGTCTTTTCATTAAAAAATCTACTAAACTACCACCCCTTGAAACTCCGCAGGGGGTAGTTCAAACTGACGCGGAAAAAGCTGACGCTTTTGCCCAACATTTACATTCTGTTTTTCAACCTAATTCTATACCTAACTCTACGCAGCAACTTGTTAATCCATTAATTGACAGACTCACTAAATTAAACCTACTCCCCGAAAATGACCCCCAGTTTTTTACCCCTTCAGAAATTCGAGCGGCCATCCTTAAAATCAACTCTAAAAAATCGCCGGGGCTTGACAAAGTCCCCAATTTTGTCCTTAAATACTTACCACCTAAAACCTACCTATACTTAACTAAAATATTTAATGCCTGTCTGCAATTCACCTATTACCCGCTCAAATGGCGCTCCGCTAAAATTGTAAATATCCTAAAAGTTAATAAAGCTGCTCACCAAATCACCAGTTACCGTCCCATAAGCATCCTATCAGCCCTGGCAAAGGTATTAGACACACTTTTGCTACAAAAAATTCAATCCCAACTTACCCAAGCCGAATCTGAAAACCAGTTTCAGTTTGGGTTTCGTCAGAGTCACTCTACTACCCAGCAATTATTCCGCGTCAGTGAAATATCCACCACCAACAACAACCAAGGTCTACTCACGGGGTTTGTCGCCCTAGACCTCGAGCGGGCCTTTGACAAAGTCTGGCACCCTGGACTGCTTTATAAACTCCTCATCTCGGGAATTTCCACTCGTATTGTGAAAACAATACAGTCATATTTAACCGATAGAACATTCCGAGTTGCGGTCAATCAGGCGTGCTCTCCTACTACCCCCATATTTTCTGGCGTACCTCAAGGCTCTGCACTAGGGCCTGTGTTATTCACCACCTACATCCATGATCTTCCACCCCCTATTGACCATCGTATCACACAATGCCTATATGCAGATGATACAGCAATCCTTGCCACATCCAAAAACTCTAACATTCTCACCCAACTACTACAAGAGCAAACTGACATTACCACAGAATTTTATCGTAACTGGGGCCTCCTTGTTAATACAGATAAGACTCAAATTGCCTGTCTCACTACAAAATTTACCACACCTACTGACAAAATTAAAATAAACGACACTCAAATAGAATGGTCTAAATCTTTTCGTTATCTCGGTCTACTTATTGACCGTAGAATGCATTTCATTCAACATGTCGATCACATCAGCAGAAATTTCTTTGCACGGCTTAGACAACTTTACTCTATTCTCAAGAATTCCCCCCCTGATATTGCCACACTTCTGTACAAGTCATATCTGCGTCCTATCATCACCTATGCCTCCCCATCTTGGTATCCACTACTCACTAACGCGCAGAAACATCGACTGCAGGTCTTACAAAATAAGGCCCTCAGAATCTGTGGTAACTTCTACCAGGGTACACACACTAGTATCATTCATAATCTCACTGGCACTCCCACACTTAACAATTTCATTTACCGTCGTCAGATTCCCAACTTTGCAGCAGCCCTCCAACTATCTGAAAACCCAACTCTCAAGGATCCGCTCACCCCCAAATTTCTCGACCCTCCCAAACATCTCTCTATTAACTACTTTTACTCCCCGGCCATTACTTAACATGCTCTAACTAATTTGTTATCTGAAAAAATATAAAAATTCAAAAAAAAAAAAACAAAACAAAATATCAAACAAATACTAAAACAATCCATGCACAACACAAAAATTCAAAAAACAAAAATAAAAATCAAAATACACACAAAACATTAGAAAAACATACAAAACACAAAATAACACATAGTAAAACAAAATTATCTCAACAAGGAAAAGTTTCAAACACAAAACCAAATTCACGTGACAAAAGAGCCATCGGTCACCCAATTAACACCAATTGTTCAAAAGATGCCACCAAACAAGAATACATGTACACTACCTATTCCCCATATACTAACCATTTCAAACAACGCCACCCAGCTGTATTTCCAAGCACAAACATATTTCAACACATATTTCAGCCTGAACAACATATAGTCCCATCAACAGTTAGCCCACACCAGGGCAAGTCCAGTATTAAAACACCATCAACCTACGGCAAGCGCCAAAGAGGCACACGCCGAGTGCATCCCTCCCGAGGGGCACACACTGAAGTATCGCAGGTCATTTCATGTCTGACTGCCGATGACACCGCAGCGCACCACCCGTTCATTTCTAAGCGAGCAGCGCTGGCGATGACACGATATCGGAAACAGGATTATATTTAGGCTTTATTCCGTTGAAGGTTTGAGGGTAAATAGGGCTAAATAAATAATGCAAGCTATTAAGAATCCAGAAACTTGGACTTGGTGTAAATATTAGAAGCAAAGATCTCACTTTTTTGGCAGCCACTCCTACTGTAAAGATTTTTTAAAAGTGCCTCTACAGTCTACAATGTGTAAGTTAAGATGACGTAACGATTTAAATTAAGGAGTGATTTTAGATAATGTACAATTATGATTTCCCTCAATTATTTTAAAAACTAAAAATTCAGATCAATTGGTGCACAAAGTTTCTTTAAAATTTTCCCTACTAATCCCACTTTCTAATTTTTATAATAGCGGAGTTAGCATGCAGTCATAGATTTATATTAATTTTATTATAAAGGTGATCGTACTCTGAGCAACTTTCAAAATGTCCGTCTGTACGTCCGTCTGTCTGTCAGCCCGTCCGACACATTTCTTGTAAGCACTATTTCTTATGAACGAATAGTTCGATTGCATTGAAATTTGGAAAGTACAAAGAGACCATTAAACTAGTACAAGATAAACCCGAAAGAAAACCGGAATACTGCATTATCGACGGAAACCTGTACCGCCATATATGGAGCAGTAACAATTTTACAGACCCCGAATTTTCCAACCCATGGAAACTTTGTATCCCGCAACCGCAACGAAAACAAATCCTGAAGGAAAATCACGATGCACCATGCGCAGGACACCTAGGTATAACAAAAACTATAACCCGAATTGCCGATAAATACTACTGGCCTAGGATTTACAGAGATATTGCAAATTACGTAAGACGCTGCCCGAACTGTCAAAAATATAAATCATCTCAACAACAGACCGCAGGAAAAATGCAATTCCCTAAAATAAACGGATGTTGGGATACTGTCAGCATCGACATTGTCGGACCACTTCCTAGGTCTAGCAAAGGCAACAATAATCTCATCGTGTTGCAAGATAGATTCACTAAATGGATAGAATGTCACCCTGTAAGAAAAGCAACAGCAGACACCGTTTGCAAAGCATTAAAGGAAAAAATTATCGCCAGATTTGGATGTCCAAATTACATTATCACCGATAACGGGAAACAGTTTACCAGCAACGAATTCACTTCGCTGTTATCTGAATATGGTATTACACACCGTACAACGACGTCGTATTCACCCCAATGTAATCCAGTAGAGAGGACAAACAAAGTAATAAAGACGATGATTGCCCAATATACCGAAAACGACCGCCGAAAATGGGACCAATTTTTACCAGAATTTACGTTAGCCATAAATTCGTCCAGACATGAATCCACGGGATTCACACCGGCAATGCTTAATTTCGGTAGAGAGTTAACACTACCTAGCTCTCTCAACAAAGAAAACCAGAATAATAACCCAACAAATCCAGATACCCCGAAGAAACACATTGAAAAGTTGCAGAAAATGGCCGATATATTTGAACTTGTACGAGTAAACCTAGCCAGAGCATACCAAACACAGAGTCACCACTACAACCTGGGTCGCAGAGAATGGACCCCCCGTGTGGGAGACAGGGTCATGAAAAGGGAACACCCTTTGTCCTCAGCAATCCGAAATTTTAACGCAAAACTGGCACCTAAATTCTCAGGACCATATATCGTGGTGCAGACTATATCACCAGTTATCGTCGAAATCAGATCCCCCACCGGTCGCAGGAAGCTGCGCGTACACGTAAAAGATTTGAAAGCGGCGCATGTCTAAAACATATAAATTAACATGCACTCGCAGCAAATATTCAGTCGACCAGAATCATCAGACCAAGATGTGGCCACGAACTCCACCCTGGTACCCTGAGTCAGACGACCCGACGCCGTCTCCTCCACCACGCCCGATGTCACCGCCCGGACCAGGTTTGGAAAACCTGTACTTATACTATGATCCTCCCAGGACGATCAACCCACAGACGCCGCCACTCACAAAAATTAGGGCAGAAACCCAGATACCAGCCCTACTGTCACCCCTACCCCCGACGCCGGAAGCCAAAAGCCTCCCCAGCCAGGGAAACGCCAGAATACCATCGTCGCCGCCGGGGTTAGACATGCCGTCCATGCTGCCGTCCCCGAGCTGTCCCTCAACCTCCAGAGCTGAGCCGCCCCCCTCACCGCCAGTCAAATATGTGCCATCCCCGATACCGTCCCCTGGGCTACAAACGATGTCTCCACTGTCCAGGTCAATGGAAGTGAAGTTCAGGGAGTTATTTGGTGAAAGCCCTAGCCCCCCAAAGCCGCCGACCCCAGGTAGGTCAATTCCCTGCCTTCGGACCTTGTTTCAGATAGACGACACAAAGCCGCCTCCTGCAGTACCAAAACGGAGACGAAAGTTCAGGCACCGCAGCAGCGACGGAACGACCACCCGAATCCCGGGAATCACCGGGCCCTGTGCGTCAACTCCCCTGCCGCAGACGTCCACTAACGCAACCCCAGGAGTGCGCGGGAACGTCTAAGTGCGCGGCAAACGAGTGCGCGGAAAACTTTATGAGGCCGAATTTGTTATTTTATTTTATTTTCCGATATGTAAATTTTGTTAATTTTGCTTTGGAATCCATGTGTTTTATCTTTTATACCAATGCTTTCTTACGGTTTATTTCGATTTATGCCATACCTAAAGTTATTTTTTGCATAGTACATTTTATTTTCCCTGTTATCTCTACCGTTGTTTTACAGATAGATTCCTGTTGACAACTCTTCAAATTTTATATTCACATGTTTATACAGGGTGTCTACGAAAATTTAACCATGCTTTCTTTAGTTGGATAAAAATATGTAATAGGTTAGGATTTATTTTAAAATGTTTAAAAATTGGATGTTCACATGTTTATACAGGGTGTTTACGAAATTTTTACCATGCTTTCGTTAGTTGGATAAAAGTATGTAATAGGCTAGAGTTTGTTGTAAAATGTTTAAAAATTGTTCCTGATGTCAAATTTTTTTCACCCGAAGAACGAGGGGAGTGTAATGAAGCATCCTAAAGTCATACCTCATTACTAAGAAGTTTCAGTGTAGTGCCGTGTGCACATTTGCCACACGAGGGCGATTCATACTCGATATACTAAATTTGCACACCACCCGACTACGACCGTCTCAAAAAGGAGGGATAGTTTCGTGTATAAAAGCCCAGCCGCGGATCGAGAAGAGCACTGGGTACATCTCTCCGTAAACTGCCGATGGCGCGCTGAGCCGAAGACGAAGTGACGTGACTCTCCGGAGCGAATATATCTTGACCTAGAAAAGTTCTACGGCGCGCTGAACCGAAGAACGGACCTTGTGCCAAATGTTATTTAGTCCAGCGACGTCCCGTCGTCCCGACGAAACCGACACGGAGCAAATATAAATTAACAGGGGAGTGACCCGGCGAGCTGAGCCGATAGCTTGCTCGGGTTGACGGTTATTAGCCCGCCGCCGTTTCCTCCGTCAAAACCCCTACTCGTCGCATCACTGCATTACGCTCTCGTCGTCTCTCTCACTCATACGATTTAAATGTCATCTGATTACCAATAACCGTAAAAGATACGGACCTGAAAACCAATAACCTGTAACTATTGTATATCATGTAAATCGGTACGGTCGGTTATAACAGCAAGCAAGCAGTGGATGTTAAGACAAAACAAATTAATGGCAAAGCAGAAAGCAATTAAATTTTTAGTAAAAGTAAACAACTATTCTCGGACAGAATTTATCATATCTGTATACATGTCAGATAGGAATTGGCAGCATGTGGTGTAAAGAACTTGGTGAAATTGTGGAAAACTGATACCGAATAAAACGGCAATCGGATTCAGTATCAGCTCCCTCGGTAAAGATCATTCTGCCTGGACGGACAGCCAGAATTAATCTTGGCGGTGTCGGTTCGATTCAGAGAGATTCGCCAAGCGCCTCAAACCACATAGTTGAGTACCTCTAGTTGCATTCGGTTCGAAAATAAAATTTACCACGTGTTTCTTGCCAGATGTACAGTGAGAAGGCTTATGTATCAAAATATAAATATAATTTATTTATTCAGAGTATCTCCTAGATTTTCCCCTGAACTCTCGGACTATAACAAATTACTGAAAAGAAATTAACGGATTTTATCCTAATTCGCTAATCTACGAAATAGTTTAAAACAAAATAAAATAATAAAATAGCCGGAAAACGGAGTTCTACCAATCCGACAACATGTCGGATATTATTTTAACCCAATAAATTATGAAACAACGGTTAAGTTAAAACAATAGGCTTTGGAACGGTTTTACACGGCAAAATTCGGTTTAATAAAAACAAATTTACGGACGGCGGGTTTCTATCATCCCAACCAACTTGGCGGATATTATTTTGACTCCACAGTCTGAGACAAAATAATAATTCTCTCGAAATATCTTCTATGTCCATTTTCCCTTGGAAATTATTTGGGACATAGCTATCTGGATTAAATCTTGAGAATCTAACAGGGCCCCCGATTGGACAAACATTAACACAGAGTAATTTTGTTATGTCTATGATGTGCGACGGTATTTCGGAAAAATATAATTATATTCTGATACATCAAATTTGAAATCGTTTTAAAGTTTTGTTGTTAATCACGCGTTTCAATGTTTTATTTCTTATCTGGTAATAGCGAGTAAAAACGCCGGGCAAGAAACAACGGCTTATCTCGGATGAAATAATTTTTATCGTACACTTCTCTAATATAGACAAATCGGACCATGAATATTTAACAGAGATTTGCTAGTTTATCATGAAAATGTTATTTATGAAGTGTATCAAATAAAATAAATTGTGAATTTACACTGCTGGTATACGGGGCACAGTTAAGTAAACTCGCACGGGGTGTTCTCCGGGTGGACGGTCGATACGGTATTTTAGAACCCCCACGTGTTAATTTATTTAACTGTTAGAGGTGTTTCAAAATCTCATGAGCTGTGACCTTCATATGCGCAGAGGCAAAATCCCGCTCGTGGACTCAGTTACGCTTCTCAAAAATATTAGATTAATTGTTTACAATTTATCCCGAGCTCTTGTTTATGTATACAGCAAGGCAGCTGTCAGTGTTTTCAAAATACAGTTATAAACCCAGAACAAACTTTGCCTTTTGCGCATCTCGCGGTTCATAAGATTCTGAAATACCTCTAAGATGAAACTCAGTTTTAAAATTTACGGAAATACTAAGAAATGTTTTAAAACTTACATTGCTGTTATGTTTTACGGCGATGGTAGAGACTATCGAATTACACACGTGGTGATCTCCAGGTGAACGGTCGGTACGGTATTGAATCCCCACGTGGTAATCCTTTAGGCTCTCCGAAGTGAACTCTCGTTTCTGTCTCTTTGACTAGCTGGTTCCCCCAGAAAGCAAAAATCCCCTCCAACTTGGTGTTGAATACCAAGTGGGGAATAATTTAACTGTGACTAACGCCATTCGGAATAATTTATCGGAATCAATTAAAATTTTATTTTAGAAAACTTCTCATCGCTGCGGAATCTTACATTATTTTCCTATAGAAAACTACATGTCGCAGGCTTAATAAAGCTGAACAGAACAATTTCTAATCTTTCGGCCGTAAGATGGGAAAAGTGGCGAAGTCTATGATTAAATTAAATTACATTTTTGTCTGCAAAAATTCACTTCGTCACACTATTTTATATTTTACAGGTGTTTGATACTTATGAGGTCGCCAGATTTGTTTTTATTTTCAGTATGACCGAATCTTCATAAACAACTAGCAATGAAGATAAGATTTATAAATAAATTATTTTTTGGTTACTTATAGTTATGAAGTAAATACCGGGTCTGCCACCACCAATTATCCCTACCGTTTATTATGGGGGTGGTGGGGTGGTAGATGTCATAAAAAGTTTGAGAGATTCACTTTTAGTTTGCACACCAAATTCTATGTTTCTGGACACTTATTATACTTTTTATCGAAAGTCAGTTTGAAAATCATTAAACATGACCGACAAAGGAATAGGTGATATAATAAGCGATGTCGTGAAGTCGACCGACAATTTTTAGAATCACGCTCTTTAATTATTGTAAATATTATTTTACTACTTTATATTAATTGGTAGGCGTGATTTAATTACTTATTTATAACGTGTAATTTATTTATAATAAATTGTGTAATTTTAATGAACAACTCCATAAATGATTCAATTAAAATAAATGAATATCATTTAACCTACGGCTGTGCTACCGCCAATATTAGGAATGTACCAGGAGCTTTTAAGTTATAACAAGGGACCTGTAATGGTGAGTCAGGTAAAAAATCGACTACTTCTGTTTGAGATAAGCGCATAATATAGCTGGTTAACTATATTCGTATATGAGTATCGTTTGCAATATTCAAGTACGCGGTCTCGGGTGTTAGTCTATCACAAACAGGCTTTGCAATGACTTATCCTGGTATCAATTCTTTAGACTGAACTTCGCATTGACAATACAAATACTATAACTTGCTTTACTTATTTACCTCTATTTACCCCCAACCTTTCAGTTTCAACCTTCTCATTGTTTTGTTAATGCGCGAATAACCTGGGTTCTGATTGTACGAGATTTTGATCAGCTTTAAAATGTTTTTACATAAACGTTTCCGTAATATACTAAATATATACATTCATTTATCAAAATATCAATTTTCAGGCTATGCACTACCTTACTAACTGTATCCTGGAATGAGATCTGAGAAGAATTTATTTTGCAAATATAGGTACTTACACCGATCCAAAAATCTTAACATATAAGAAGGCTCCTATCGATCTTCATCTTATAAATATTTCATGATTTCTAAATAGCGTTTAGCTATTGAAACATAATTTTTAAATGTAATTTAAATTGGTTGAATGGTACTATTGGGGTCCTTTTTGAGCGGCAAATTCAAAGTTTGACATAGAAATTGGAATTAAACTTGTTACATAACGATACAATTGAGCACCTATTTGATATTTTATAGCTGTTTGATACTTATGAGGTCGCCAGATTTGTTTTTATTTTCAGTATGACCGAATCTTCATAAACAACTTGCAATGAAGATAAGATTTATAAATAAATTATTTTTTGGTTACTGATAGTTATGAAGTAAATACCGGGTCTTTCACCACCAATTATCCCTACCATTTATTATGGTCGTGGTGGGGTGGTAGATGTCATAAAAAGTTTGAGAGATTGACTTTTAGTTTGCACACCAACTCCTTTGTTTCTGGACTCTTCTTATACTTCTTATCCAAAGTCAGTTTGAAAATCATTAAAAAAGACCGACAAAGGAATAGGTGATATAACGAGCGATGTCATGAACGTCGACCGACAATTATTGTAAATATTGTTTTACTACTTTCTATTAATTGATAAGCGTGATTTAATTATTTATTTATAATTAATAGATCAATCGACTTACCTGAAGGAAGTTCGATCTTAATTTTTCGAGCAACTTCGTCGAACCTTATTACATAATGTAGTGTACAACTCCGTCCGGGTCTGGCACGATTTAAAGGTGGCTGTTAAAAAACTGCTGCTTATGCAATCCAACGCTGGGTCTTCATTATAATTTCGATAGCTTGGTATGGTTAGTTCGCGGGGTTGGGTGCGTATGGCGCTACTTCGGGCGGGCCCGTAATAAGGTTCGACGAAGTTGCTCGAAAAATTAAGATCGAACTTCCTTCAGGTAAGTCGATTGATCTATTAATTTTTCTTCGCAACTTCGTCTCCCTTATTACATAATGTAGCTGTTTAGAGTACTGCGAACTAACCTCTCTAATCGAGGCTGTAATAGTTTAATACTATTATCATTATACCACAGTATTTTGTTTGTAGATTCACCAAAGTTTGGGACTAACGATTTATCATATAATGTTGCAAAACTTTTCTATTTAGCTAGTAGTTTTATGAATTAATTCAAGATTCAACTTTCCTCTGAGAGCTGTTGATATTGTAGCGTGCTATACGTTGCTGTGGCTATAGAATCTACATCTACTGATTATTTTGCTCATGACTGGATAAAATTGTAGTATAAATTAGGTTCTCGTTTGACTACTTATCGCTAAAGTTTTGATAAGGTAATATCTTAATGTCGATGTTACACAAGAAACAGGTAATAGAGAATTACTAAGTTTGGTCTCAGTCTGTTAAGATCTGACTTTTTTTTTGTTTTTTTTTGCTCTTTTCTGATGACATTTTTAAAATTGCTTGATCTTTGTGGTACCTGCCAAACCGTTAAAGATAGAAGTTTTAACTTTTTTTTTTTTATAATAATTTTTCCAATACTAGGGTTGTAAGAGAATAAAGCTTTTGCATATAATCGAGGGCCTCAAGTAAGAGCATGTGCCAATTTTCAAATCTGATGTTGAAGAATTCCATAATAACTCTTTTGAGTAATGTCTCGTCAGTGAAGTGGGAAGCTAAAATTAGATATAGCGCTGACTGTTAAAAATTTGTTGTTCAGTAAGATGCGCCACTGCCTGCTGTGCTTGATTTTATACATTTTAGTATATGACAAATATGTATTGCTTGATGGTTCCTTTATATATATTATCAGGAATGTTGGTTTTGATTAGTGCGTTCTTCTGCCTGACTTATTTCCTCGGAAATTTCACTGCCCTTATGGTCAGTGAGTAACGCCCTCTCAATTGTGGAAAAATAAAGAGACGGGGTAGAAAAAAAAATTATATGCAGTTTCAAGTTCACTGCGAACGCATCAACTTTTACAGAATGCGTATCTGAGCCCCAAAATATAAATGTTTGATATTTTAGAGGAAATACCTGAATATTTAACTATTTTTGTTTCCTTTTTAATTTGTTTCCAACAATTGGTATTCTGAGCTCATTGGATGTCTTTGCTGTTCCTTGTTCATTTTTCCCCCGATTAAATGCAGAATGCGAAAAATTTAAGGGTGCCTTTTCTCACAATAATGCTAAAGTCGAAAAATAATATTTTACCTGGAGAATCGGACACCCCCTATGGTTAACGCAGGGAATAGCTGTGATATTGTTAACAGTATAAATTTCTCTAATTTTTTTTAGAAATGCTTGAATCCATAGAAGGCCGTTTCTAATTTCCAAAAGTTAATCTTGTGGTTATTTATTTATTTAAAATGAAGTACTGATATCTGTATTTTAATGTCTCCAGAACCAGACAAGAGTGATTGATTTTGAAGCTTATAAAGACGCATCCTTGAGTGGGTTTTTGTAGATTGGTAAATGTTCCCAATGATTTTAAGAGAAGGAAATATCTAGAAAATATTTCCTTTTTTTTCCCATTTTTATTTTCTTATTTATTTATTTCTGTTATTTTAGTAAGACAGGAAATAATCCTTATGGATATAAGTAGGTAAAGAATGAGAGAACTAGAACCCCCTACCACAAAACCCCCCACCACACCACCCCCACCAATCGGAGATTGGTAAGTGGGGGTGGTGTGGTGGGGGGTTTTGTGGTAGAGGGTTCTAGTTCTCTCATTAATAAATAAAGAAGGAGGGTGGGGTGGTGGGGTTTTTTGTGGTAGGGGGTTCTAGTTCTCTCATTGCTCTAATTGGGGTAAATTGTAGTGGGAGGTGTTCTAGTTCTCTCATTGATAAGTAAATGCTCTAATTGGGGTAAATTGTAGTGGGAGGTGTTCTAGAATTCTCACCGAAATAAAAGTATGCTGCTAAGCTCTCATTAGGTTTAGTATTTACCTCCACTCTCTCCAACGAGATCACTTTCTCCAACTAGAGAACTTCCTCACACAAAAATATCAAACTTCTTGACCAATTAACATTTAAGAAATTATATATATATATATATATATATATATATATATATATATATATATGCATTTTTCTTCTTGTTACTGTCTGGCTCAAGTACCCATTATACAAAATAAAATATCTTCTCACAGAAGTAATGTGCCTTGAAGATTTTTCAGGCATATATAGTTATCTCTCATATAATACATTTAATGAACGTTTACTGTCATTTGATGGATGGACTGGTGTTTTACCCCCTGTTGAACTTGCATTAGCAGGTTTTTACTATACAGGTGAAAGTGATATTGTGCGATGTTTCTGGTGTAAAGTAGAAATTCATAGATGGATAATTGGTGACATGGCCATTAAAGATCATTTAAAATATAGTAAGAATTGCCTGTATGCGAAGTTAATCAAAGAAAAATTCGATTTAAATACTATGAAGGAGAATTCATTTGCAACAGATGTAGGCTCTGGTATGATGACTTCACATCCCAATAAAATGACGGTAGTTACATGCTCTTGTCAAAGTACCTTTCTTAAATCGGGTAATTCATATTGTCAAAATTAAGAATTAACGTCCCTCTGTCGCTCTGTAAAGCCGGCGAGCTAGAAAAAACACTTTTTACATTATTAGAATAATTCGAAAAGCAAGCCTTCGCTGCTGGAAAATATACACGAGCCACTCTCCCCTACCGATCGAATTTTCGGGAACGCCGAAGAGACTGGAACGTCTAGAACGACTGGAACGCCTGGAGTCTTCGATTTTCGAACACTTCCAGAAGCTTTGATTTATCTTATATAAACCGAGACGCGCTCAACGCATTCAGTCGGGCAAATCGATTCAGTCGAGTCGAGTTAGTGGTGTGGGGCAAATCGAATCGAGTCGAGGCGAGCCAGTAAGTCAGTCAGTTCGGGATCCAGCCACGCGACAAAACAACAACAAAAAGCAAATTTCTACTCTAAAGTGTTACTCATCAACATAATTAATTAATTTAAACATACTTAGTGATAAATAAATGTATTGTTAGAACGTGAATAGTAATATATCGCTATTTTGACTCCAGAAAATTTGACTTTTAATCATTCGTGTAAAATCGATACAGGGTGTTACTTTTTCGCCGAGCCAAGTAAAATAAATTTATTCAAAATTAAATTGTGCAGTTTTCTTGTGCGCGAATCTGACAAAAACGAAAGTCACGTTCGTGTTCACTCTCACGGATCAACATATTGTAGATGTTTCAAGAAAACCAATCGTGTTTTATACATTCTGATAGTTTTAAATATAATGAGTAATATTTATAGTACTTTTTATTAATATTTGTATCAGATATGCAAAACTTTTATTATTATAGAAAATAATGTATTTAAAAACAGATAGTACAGAAATTATATTCATTAATACCATCGAAATAATATGTCTTGTACTTATTTGAATATATATTTGTAATATGACTTGTATTTAAAGCAGATAGTACAGAAATTATATTCATTAATACCATCGAAATAATAGGGAATTATTGGACGTGCAATAAGGATAAGCAGTATTAAAGTAAGCGTTATTTTGACATGTACGCCTGCGCAGTTTGAACCGCAAATAAGGGATCCTTTATTAAGGATAGTGCTTGTCCTTATTTGTGAAGGAATACTGCAATGCGTTAAATTTACAGTATTTTGACATTTGGCAACTTTCAACAATACATAGATAATATAAGTATCTGATTCGATTCCATATTGAATTTTAATAAAACAGTACACGCGCACCAGAGCACAAAAAATAGAAAAAAATATATACAAAAATTATTTATTTATTAATTTTGTAAGGTTAGGGAATGAGTGCGCAAGCGTCGAATTGCACAGAAATAATGACACGAAAAACGAAGCAGGTGTTCCAATAACTAACATTTCGTTGATAAAATAAGGATGATGCGCTAATAAAATAAGGTAGCCCCTTAATACTGCCTGGCAGTATTTGAAATTTCCAATAATTCCCTATTATATCTTGTACTTATTTAAATATATATTTGTAATATGACTGAATAAAAAATTGAAACTTACTGCTGTCTTTTATTATTATTAATCATGACTTTATTTTAGAAGCTACTATAAAAAATTAGAATTGTTTGGTTTTATTTGGACCATACTGAAAATTAAATAAATTTGATATAACTGTATGTGATATGGTAAATATGTGGTAAGTATAACTAGCCCTACAACCTAGTATGAATTCTTACTAGAAATATGAAACGAGTGTGAACTTTATGCTTATCAAATTGTCTACAGTTTTAAATCGGGTAATTAAATAATTAATATTTCAAAATGAACTACCATGTTATTATTCTTATTGCAAATATATTATTGCAGAATATTTTCATATATTACATTAAAAGTTGAATGCACATTTATAAAGTGTGTTATCACACTACATATTTATTTTATTAAATCATAATATTCAGAAAATATGCAGATTAAATTAAAATAAAATAGAGATAAATATAAAATATTTATTAAAAATAAAAAATATGGCGATTTTTACAAAGCTCTAAAACTAATATTTTTAAACATATGTAAACTTATGCTACGCTTATATAATATATAAAACATTTATTAATAACATAAAAAAATTGACGATTTTACAAGGTACTAAAATTAATATTTACAAACATGTGAAATTATGCTACTTACAGTATTTAAATGCTAAAATATACTACGAACCTAAGATTATTTAAAAAATCATTTCTCAAACGGGAAATTTTTCACAAAATAATCCACGTAGTCAATGTCACTCAAATATTTTTCCTCTTGCGCTGATAGCACTTTAATTAAATTGTCTATATTTTTTCTGTGCTGCCTCAATTGCTTCAGTTTGTGGGTAATCCTATATTCGTAGATGATTTTAGCTTACCCACGTAATTATCGGACTTTGTTTCAATATACTTCTGCATCTCGTCTAAAAATTGGGTCTTATGTACAGCCATTTTATCCTTTATTTCTACCGCGTCGCTTTTTACGGTTTCCAAGTATGCTTCCATCTCCATCGATAGCAGCGCATCCTCCTCGGCCTCCCTATCTGGGGACGACATGATACTCGGGTTGAAAGCCATATACTTAGGTAATGCCGATATCACCTTGGACCCCTTTGCTGACGCAGCCATAACAGAAAACGGCACTTCACCCGCCGCCGAGGATGATGCTGTAGCCGAGGATGATGCTGTAGCCGAAGATGATGACCTAGCCGTAGGGGGCGTTGTAGCTATCGTGGGACCTGGTGGACACACTATTGGACGCACCTCCGAGAAGGTACCCTCCAAAACACATATCTCCGACGTCACGGAGTCGTCCAGCTTCGCAGTGTTCAAATGTTTAACTACTTTTTCATCAAAGGATATATCTTCATACAACTCTTGACACTTTTCACTGTTGTCTTTTTTCAAACTTAAGCGACTTGGCTTTTTTGCAGGGTATACAATTTTGTTTATGATTTTAGAACTCATGTTGAACTGTTCTGTAGAAACTGTGGTGCTGCAAACACGGAATCGTATTTAAATAATAATCGATCTGAAACTGATGCGGTGGGAGACTAGCGTGCCTATTGATGCAGTTGGGTACACTGATCATATCTAACCCACGCTGTTCAAGCTAAATTAAACTTTACTGCATATTGCGGGGACTAGCATTGATGTGAGTAGGTATGGGGTCGGTTGGGACAGACAGTCCAGATAGTCCAGACAGTCGTTAAGTAGGGAATCTGCATTACCGACCGGAAATTCAAAATGGCGGCGACAGGAAGTTCAAGATGGCGGGAAATTCAAACATGTAATCTGCATTACCGACCGGAAGTTCAAGATGGCGGCGACCGGAAGTTCAAGATGGCGGCGACCAGGAAGTTCAAGATGGCGGCGACAGGAAATTCAAGATAGCGGGAAATTCAAACATGTAATCTACATTACCGACCGGAAGTTCAAGATGGCTGCGACCGGAAATTTAAGATAGCGGGAAATTCAAATACGTAATCTACATTATCAGCCGGAAATTCAAGAGGGTGGGAAATTCAAATATGGAGTCTACAATACTGACCGGAAGTTCAAGATGGCGACGACAGGATATTCAAGATGGAGGGAAATTCAATATGTAATCTACATTATCGACCGGAAATTCAAGAGGGCGGGAAATTCAAATATGGAACCTACATTACCGACCGGGAGTTCAAGAAGGCGGCGACAGGAAATTTAAGATAACGGGAAATTCAAACATGTAATCTACATTACCGACCGGAAATTCAAAAAGGCGACGACCGGAAATTTAAGATGGCGAGAAATTCAAATCTGTAATCTACATTATTGACCGGAAATTCAAGAGGGCGGGAAATTCAAATATGGAATCTACATTACCGACCGGAAATTCAAGACGGCGGAATTTTCAAACATACGGCCTGTATGATTGGAGGGAAATTTAAATATGGAATCTACATTACCGAAAGGGAATTCAAGATGGCGGTAAATACACATAGGGAACCTACACTACAAAAATGGGGGGATAATCAAATCGATGAAAAATTTAAATCTAATTGAAAATTCAAGTTGACTGGAAATTCAAATAGTAAAGGAATTCAAATTTAGATGGACAATCCTACTTTCTACATCGAATATATGAGTATATTAAGTGTTAGGTGGGTTATGTTATTTAGTAATTAGGTAAGGAAAACACTGAATTAAATTAAACTATTTATTGATCAAAGAATATATCAAGCGTACAATTTCAATACATACAAAATAAATATCCACTACTACTACAGAAATATGTTAACACCCAAATAAATACGTGTGAACATACTGTCATAAAATTAATACATAGCTAATGATTTACAGGAGCTAACTTAAATATTTTTATATATAGTACCACCATCAGACATAAAATTAAGAAAGGATACAGGTCTTAAACATATATCTTCATACAAGTTCTAAATACACATAATATCAACGCGAATTATTTCAGCGAAACATAGGAAACTGAAGTAGGATAGATCTAAGGACAGGTTATCTACCCTAGAAAAATCATTTAACTAAGACAACTAAGAGTAACTACATACAAATAATAATAAATAGCTTTATAGAAAATATGGTATACAAAATATATAGATATAACAATATTATTGTTGTAATAGGAACCTTAAGAACCTAGGTTAAATATAAATCTAAAAAAGTAAATGACGCTAAAAAGATTAGATTAAATTATTTATTAATCAAAGAATATATCAAGCGCGCAAATTCAATGCAAAATAAATATTAATTACTAGAAATATACGGCAGTGTTATATAAATATCCGGTAGGTACCACAGAAAATATGCTAGCACTCAAATAAATAGGTGTGAGCATGCTGTCATAAAATCAATACATAGCAATTGTTTTACAGGAACTAACCTAAATAATTATATACTACCGTACGTTATAATATTAAGAAAGTATACAAGTTTAAACATATGTTTTCATACAAGTTCTAAATACACATATAATAATAATACCATGAATACCGTTAGTTATTTCGGTGAAATATACGAATACGAAGCAGGACAGATCTAAGGATAGGATATATACCCTACAAAAACAGTTAACAAAGACAGCTAAGGGTAAGGACATACAAATAATAAATAGCTTTATAAAAAATATTATTGTTATAATAAGTTAAATATAAATCTAAAAAAAGTAAATGACACTAACAAGGTTTGAATTTTTTATATCCATAGGGAACAGAACTGTGATCGTCAAAGAATTTTCTCTTGGTTGAGTTAGGACGGTAAATTTTTGTTTCCTCTCTCGTAACCACTTCATGCTCTTTAGTTCTTCGAATATTCCTCGAGGTAATATAAATGGGTTCTGATGGTTTTAGAACCATTTCCTTTATAGATTCGAAGTTTATCAGTTGGGAGGTAGTATAATTAAGAGAAATACCCTTTACTTTGCACAAAACTTCTTCTTTCTGACTTTTCGTAGAGAATACTTTATATGCATAGTTTTTGGGGCCCCCTGACACAAATTCCGTAATATATGATCCAGTACCGTAAACCTCGAGCTCATCCGTCATGTCACCAATAAATTCACCAGTGGGGACGTCAAATTCATTCGGTCTCGACACATATATGACAGAGTCGGTGTCATAATACAAAACTTTCTCACCTAACTGTTCCAGATAAGAGTATAATTTTAGGCGAGCCTGAGCGGTAACATATGCAGCTATTACTACGTTAACAGTTGTTAAAGGATCAGCGGCCTCTTCCCTATGCTCCCAATTAACAATAAGTGTATCTTCATTTACGGGTAAGGCTGAGTTTACATAAATCCCAGGGTTTGATAACATATTGAAGAACTCGCAAGGATCGTTGACAATTTTTGTTTTTGGCTGGTTCTCTCGCTGTCCAAACTTACCCCAGAACGAGTTCAAAATTAGTTTGGCTAGGGATCTTAGGCCGGGATTTTCAGCAATCTCGTCAATCTCTAACTGAACATCCTCCCTCTCGAGGAACTGTTCTATATATCGTTCTCGTAATTCCTGAGTAGTGCAGAAACTAGGCCAACCCGAAGCCTGCTGTTTAATTTTTATAAATTTGTTCATCATCTCGGTGAACAAACCGGGAATATTTGTAACTTTGTCATATTGTTCTACGTCATACTCCCAGACTTCATAAATTTCCATAATTCTATATCCTCTTTCTACAGCCTTTATCACCTCATCCATCACCCACGTACCGGTTAAAGCCCTCTCTTCATCAGTGTGATCGCATTCTCCGGGGTTCATTATTAATCCACACGAAAAACAAAGAACAAATAGTAATTTATTGTTCATCTTGACTGGTAGTACAGGATGGTATAAATTCGTTGGCGGTAATATTTTACATTTAATTACACCTTCAATTTTAGTAATATCTTTTGGGCATGCTTCACCCACATACACCTTAGGATGTCCAATGGGAAATTTACCGTATTTACACGCCCAAGGATAAAGGCTGCAAATATCCGTGTATCTGACTCTCTCGCCTACTTGACACTTATAATATTCAATGGTATTTCCAGTTCGACCACCGTAAAAAACATCTCGTGGATTTAGAGGTGAAGACATGATAAGTGGGTGTTTTTCCGTATATAACGTAACTTCATCATTTTCCCTTAACATTTTTCTAAATGCACACTCCCACATTTCAATAACTTCGTAGCCCAGGTCTTTTAATCTATCTGACTTAGCAATTGTGTCCTCATATCGTAAATTCAATGTAATAGAAGGGTCCTCATGTAGTGGGGCGTCTCTGTTGTCTTTAAAACAGACCGGGCATCCATGATAATAACATCCATGGAATTCAAAAATCTGATTGGTGTCGGAACAGTAACCATCGACCTTGACTCCATGAATTCTGGCTTCTTGTTGCTTTGCGGCATGCTCTATATTAATATGACATAGTTTCTCTTCCCAAACAAGCCACTGAATAGCTATTTTACTTTGGTTATCCCTCCAACGATAACCGCCTTTTGGGATGATACCAATGGTGTCAGGTTTTAAAAAATTGCGTCTATATACTTTGCTGGTTGTCGAGGCTATGGTACAACTTTCAAAAAATGGTTCTACGTTTCCAGTTTCCAGCAGTTGTCGGCGAAATTTCAAACATGCTTGAGTCAGAATATTTACATCCGAAATACAATATTCCACCAGATCGCGCTGCATATTGAATTCATCATTTTTGTGTTCCGCGTACCACTCCAGAAACTTGTCTCTATCCTCCTTTTTCAAATTATCAGTGTCGTAAAATTCTAAGGATGGTAGAGGACCAATATAATTTTTATTTTCCTCTGTGTTGAAGAGGTGGGGGAAGTAACCTTTCTTAAACCCATCTCCCAGGCCAAACGCTTTTGGCAGTTTGGAGAGTGGCATGGGGAAGTAGTTAAGCGAATCCAAAAATTTAACATTTCCCACAGTCATCATAATAATTTTTGTTCCGCGCATAATCGGTTCGGGCTTCAAGTCGGTCTGAGTTAGTATATAATTTAAAACAAATTGGTGATCAAACGCCTGTCCATTGTGTGCTATAACTACAATGTTCTTGAAAATTTTTCTTTGATTTAAAATATATTCAACAAAACGTTCAATAGGTGAAAGCTTTAATACTTGTAATCTAGGTCCGCATTTATTACAAATTTCCGTATCGATATCCATACAAACATCACAACACTGCCTGAATACACATAGATTTGGCTCATGTATAACGGAGCTGTCCTCCAAAAATTTCTCTTGCCTCGTTTCTAGATCGTAAAAGACAAATAAATAGTCATTTGTTCTTGGCTTTCCACTGTCAGGCTGCATAAAACAGAAATGGTCTAGGGGTACATGAGCATTGCAAATTTTACAATATATTTCCCCGCATGTATGTTGTCTGTCACTCTGTACTGTTTTGCAACACTCATCGCATCGTCTTATTTTTTCACACACGGTACTTTTTCCCATAGACCCTGCCTCCTTATGGTTACCGTAACATATATCTCCTCTGAACGATCTTTTGCAATCCTGACACGTAATTTTTAAAGCCTGTGAACAGACTGGACTCTGCAAACAACACGGACATTCTCCAACACATCTGTGTTTATTTTTTACATTGTAAGGTACATGGCACTCTTCACAAAAGTAAACATACGAATGAAGCTGTAAGAGAACTTATTACATTGTAATGCCCGTTATGATATAGCAGATTTAATGAGGGGCCGTCTGTATGACCCTTGAAAATAATATCTCGACCTTTAGTACCATATTTATACACCACTATTTTATATGTTTTCAGATACTCTTGGAAACGCTGTAATTCTGGAATACCGCACCCCGCATCCGGTATAACAACACCAGTATCGGTACACAGCTGTAGAGCTCTTTGAGTTTGTATCTTGCCGACATCTCTACGTATTTTACTTTGGTCCACGTCTCTGGTTACACAAGCAATAGCTACCACTAGAGCCCGAGGCAAACACATATTGTCTTTATTGTTAATAACTATGATTCCTCGACGCTTGGAGCACTCTTCGTTAAAGGTACTGAATTTTCTGGATCTATCTTTTCCTTTGCCTACGGGCAATCTTATTGAGGTGAGTTTCAAGCAGAAAGTTTCGGTATTAAGTCCTGAAGAGTTAGACTGGTAAACACTACATATTACGTCCCAAACATTATCGAAGGTCACCTCTTCTACAGGACGAAAGCGAAGCCACCCTTCACCTCGCTTAAAATCTTTACAACGAAATGAAATTCCCACTTTATCACCAGGCTGAAGACCCTCCGTACCCTTTTCAATCACTTGATTGATAGCTTCACGTATCCAGCCTACAGGTTCTTTATCCTCTGGCACGGACTTCAACTTAAACTCTAGAGACCGACCATACAGTTTGAAACGCCTATTTTTTTCGACAATGTCTTTGACAATAATGAATTTTTCCATTTTACCGGGATGATATAGATCTGGTAACACCGTCTTAGTGTACTGTTATCAAAAGATTGATCAAAAGCCGATGTAAAGCCAAAAGTTATTATCACAGGGACGATCTGTGTCGGTGAGATGTAATCTGAAACAACGGCTACTTTTAGAAAATCAGAAAATTACAGAAATGTTTAAAAAACCATACGTCATGGACTTAAATTTTATATAACATAAGTAGCTAGTAAGAATAAATAAAATATAATTCTTGACGCTAAATTAATTTTCACTAATAGAAAATATTTTCAAACTCTAAAATACATCTAAATTATACTACGTTCAAGTCTATGGATTGTGCTGTTTAATTTGATATGCGACATGTCATATTTTGTATTAAACTTACCTCTTCAGTAAAACAGGTAAAAGAGAAAAATGAAAAAAGCGAATAACCGATAAACTGTTTAGTTAACAACACCAAAGGACAACTATTAAGATAGACGACTATCAGCAGACTAACAAGCTTTCATTGTGTTCGTGATTTTATAACAATCGTAAATCCCGATAAGACCCGATTCGATTCTAAACCTAAAAGAGACCCCTTCATTATGCTAAATTATGCGTGTTTTCCATATGAATCAATGTATTTTTATGTACTTCGTTTCGTTTGAAACAAATTTCCATTTAATTATATGTGAATCGAAACACATTTAATTTATTTCGTTTTTAGAGGAGTAGGTACATGTAACCATCTAGTTGGTTCCTGGAAATGATTAGGTGGTGCTGAAATATTATAAATTGTTGTGCAATGCAGTTGTCTCGAATGTATGTATGTACGTATTTGAATTTATTATTCTATTAACGTTTTGCGTTATCCTCACCTTGAAATCTGTTACCGCCCGATACAGACTTGTTAAAGCTTGTGGTTTTTATAATCAACAACAGTGTAATTATGTCATCTCCAGATAAAAATACTATTTTCAAGTTTATCGAACTCATTAGTTTATAATTGAAACAATGGGCTTATTCATACGCATAATATATTAGCGAGAGGTGCCCTACTGTTGTAAAACTTTGAATAGCAGGTATACGGCTTTGATTAATTATAGAATTTTATACTATAATGTAAAACTTTCTATCATCACGATATTTTAGGAAGGTCCTGTTTTGTTCTACAGAATTAACCTTTGTCTTAGCTTATGTAATATTATTTGTCTGAAAAATTAAATAATATACTTACCGTGTGTTTCCTGAAATCGGTTGTGGAATGATGCCTTTTGTATTTGACATAGGTATTATCACTGATTTATTGAGGTGGTAGCTTATTGTACGGCTTGGGGAAATAGTACAATTTTATAATAAGTTACCAATTTATAGGTGAGCGATAAAATTATTTTTAATCTAAAATACTTTTACACACAGGAATAAATTATTATTGGTCTGTTAATAAGAAAACACTTTACAAGAACTACAGGGCGTAGTTTCATTGGTTAGACAATTTCGAGTTCTGGATAATCATTAATAAACCTATCTGGAATATTATTTGATACGTAGATACCGATATTGTTTTACTCCGACACATGGTCTAGTATCCATTGTGAATAAGATTTTGATTCTAATCATCGAGCTGATAACCTGTTCATAGTTAGATTTTTTATCTAGATAAATTATTTTCCTGAACTACTTCTCCTAAAGTTCCTTATTATCAAAAGTTTTTATTTTTCGCGTTTTTATTATCGTTACTTGAGGGTCACTGGTCGATGCGTCCCTTAATTTATAAAATCTGTAAATTTGCTATAGTATATAAGTATATATATATATATATATATATTTTATATCACTTATTTACTGTTTCACTTTTTAAAAAAATTTATTTTCACAAAAAGTTACAATTGAAAAACTTTTATTTAACTTTAAACATTTGAATTAATTATACAATGGTATATAAAGTTGAGTACAATAATATGTGTAGACTGACTCTGATAACGTTGCGAGTCGTATTTATAACATTCTATTTGCTGACGCTGGCATAAGCATTTCTTGGAAATTAATGCTATGCAAGCGTTTCACATGGGAATGGAATAAAATCCAGGAAGCTGTTATCGCTTATCTCAGATAAAGATATCGAATTACTTAGCATATAACAACTCCCCTTTTTTTTGAAAAGTCGGTGTTATTCGCCGACTTTTTGGGGAAAATCGGGCATTTCGTCTTCTTCTGTGTGTAGATGGGGTCTTCTTCTCAGGAGGGTGTTAATTCTGTTCAGCATCTCGTTAGGAGTTGCGTCGTTGGATTTACTACAGGAACAGCATCTTCTTTTGCACTTCCAGGCGATGTAGGAGGTGAGGATACAAATTCCGAGGCCAATAACTATGTACATGGTAATGGAAAAGTGTTTAGTTATAAATGGCTCGTTTATTAATTTGTCCAAGTCTCTGGAATATTGTTCGAGTTTGTGGTTGGCTATATCCAGATTTTCGACGTTTAAATGATCGAATTGAAGAGGTTCCAATTTGGGTAGTTGCATTTTTTCGGGGATGTCACTACAGCAGTCATAGGGTATAACCACTGGGTGTGAATTGTCTGTAATGTTGATAGTATTACGGCCTTCTGCTTGCACTTTCGTTATACCGACAAACGCGTAACAGTCCGGGTGAAGTTTTAATATAGAGTTCTTATTAACACTGGTGATTTTTGTGTCCATTTGGTTACAGTTTATGGTGATATGAATGGGTTCAGAAACAATTATTAACCACACATTGTCTTGTAATTTCTGAACGTTATAACCTTGTCCGTACACGAGAGAACTTTCACAATTTTCGGGAACTTTCCTGAAGTTTTTTAGTAACTGGGCCTCGCATGCTGCACTGCTGTCGATCGGGTAGGCGTAAAGGTCAGAGCATAGCTTCTTGCGAGCATCTAGTTGTTTGCATGTGCTCAGATCTTTGACGGGGATGTACATTAAAGAATCATCGTTACGTGCAATGAATTTTTGAGAAAATGACAAAACGTGGTGTAGGCCAGTTCTATTGTCTAGAATCGGGATGGGATATAAATGATACAAAGTATAGAGTTGTTGTTCTACTAATGGTATTCTTAAAACAAAAACGAGATCTGATTTTGACTGAAAGGCTTCCAGTTCGATAATTTCCAAGTATTGGGGAATTTCTGAATATTTCACTGGAAGGGGTAAATTGTTTTTAACTAAATTTTGAGAGATTTTTTGAAGTGCAGTAATCAAATTTTCGGGTGTAATGATTGAAGAGTGTATTATTTTTAGGCGGGCAAAGGTAATTGAATTTAAAATGTCATCTAAGTTATTCTGAAGGTACAGGTAACTTTCAGTTAATTTCTCGCATGTTTCGACAAATTTTAGTTCGGCTTGAACCAGTGCAACTCTATCATTTACATTATGTAATGCAATTTGAATTTTTCTCATGTCTTCGTTAAAGGTTTTTATATTGGTTTGCATATCTTGAAATGTTTCGTTAAAAGTCTTTATGACGGTAGAGGTAACAGATATTTGATTTTTCAGAAGGTTTTCTATTTGATGTTGGTCATTATTTAATTTATTGATACTGTCTGTGAAGAATTGTCCATCTTCAGCATCTAAATTACCGGTAATGGCTTTGAATACGCTACCCACTCCGTTTAGTATACCGCGTTTGAATCGTTTAGTGTTAACAAAGACTTCCTCAAATTTTACATTAAGGGAGTTCGATATCTGGTTTAAAAGCGTTATGTGCGTTTTGACTTTGACTAGGAATTCTTTTGTTTCGCGTGTGTCAACGGCGAATATATCGACAATTGATTTTAAAATTTTGTTGTTGTTGATGAAGGCTTCTTCAAGGCTTGATAGATTTTTATGGACTAGCAGGGTCCATTTATCATTGGAAATTACTATCCTTGTTTCGTCGTGGTAATAGACTCCGACGGTGTTATTGATCGGTGTTATTTGGTACTGGGATATGGCTGCTCCGATCAGCAAGGTGAACCTGTAAGGCAATTTAGGCTTCAAAATATGGTTTTAACCTGTCAAAATTGGCTTTAGTTTTTTGTTATGTTTTTTTATTAAGGAGGGTGGCTGAATTTTTATGAAGTTCCAGAATCTCAAACGGCCCGTTAAATTTGTTACTTAATTTATCGGTAATTTGGGATTCCTTTACGTATACCTTTTGACCAATTTGATATTCGGGGGTTTCTTTTGAAACATGGGCGTCAAATCGAATCTTTGCTCTTTGTTTTTGATTTTCAGTCCTTTCGCGTGCGACTTTATAATAGTGAGAGAGGCGATTATTTAAGTCTCTGACGTATTTCGTGACTAGTTCCTCTTGATTATAGAGTGTCTCGGGCGGTCTGCTAGACGTGTGTCCGAAGACTAACTCGTAGGGTGTAAATCCGTGAGTTTTATTAGTGGAGGTGTTATAACATATTATCGCGTAAGGTAATATGTTGAAGGGGTGTTCGTCAGGATGCTCCGTCATATGTATTCGGATCATTTCTAGTAAGGTTGCATGAAACCTTTCCAAGGAACCATTCGATTGCGGGTGTCCTACACTAGAATGTGTTATTTTGATGTCATAGAGGAGGCATAAGTCTCTTAAAATGGCGTTATCGAATTCTCGACCGAAGTCGCAATGAATTCGAAGAGGTGTTCCGAAGTGCTGGAAGTAAACGAGTAGAGTGTTTGCGATCGACTTCGCTGATTTATCTTTGATGGGATATGCTTGGCTGAATTTTGTCAGTTCGTCGCGTATTGTAAGCGCGTAATTTCTTGTAGGAATTTCTAGAAGATCAATGTTAATACGTTCAAAAGGGGACTTAGGCGTTTCCGTAATTACTAGGGGTGAGTCTAGGTTTTTTCGACAGATTTTTGTTTCTTGGCAACATTTGCAAGTTTTTACGAATTTTTCAACGTCCTTTGTCAGTCCTTGCCAATTGTATTTTTGTCGAATGCGCCTAATGGTCTCATTTATTCCGCGGTGAAGATGAGCTTTGCCGGTATGGTATTGATCGATAATAATCGGAATTTGGTCATCACTAGGTGTCTTAGTAACGTTCTGGCATATTTTGAGTTTCACGTCTTTTTCTGCTAGGAGAAATGACAAAATTTCGAGGATGGGGAGATCGATATTGTTTTCAATATGATACGTTTTGGAGTCATCGAATTCTTCCCGACCGTTGTATAGTGAGATAAACAAGTTTTGGATTACAGTTTCGGGGTCGTATGGTAGAGCTACGATAAAGTAATTTCTATGTCGCACCGACTTACTGGATAATTTATTTATTGTTAAATTCCGAAAGTCTGCGTTTTCTTCGAACAAATCTTCAATGATTTTGTAGTGAAAATCTTTGAGATTGTTTTGTTGGAAAAAGGTCACGATATTTTTGTTAGTTTTGTCTAGGAGTTGCCCGTTCAAGAATTCAATTTTGGAATAGTCGATAAGCGACTTTGTTTTGTATAGTTTTATGAAAGTTTCGAATTCTCTTAGGGTGTCCTCTTGTTCGTTGGTTTCTGTATCATCACTTTGACTATCAGAATCGGCTTCTGCTGAAGTCGAGGGCCTTTGGATAGGGTACGTTAATAATTTGGATTCCGCTTGAAAGTTAGAAAAATTTTGTATGTGATTTATTTTTATGCGGGAAAGAGCGTCTGCGTTTTTGTTAATGCGACCGGGTTTATATTCAATTTCATACTCGTATTCTTCGAGTTTCAGGCGCCAACGTGCTAGGCGACTACCGGGGTCTTTTATTGAGAAAAGCCACGTTAGTGGTCTATGGTCGGTTATTAGTTTGAATTTTCGACCAAAGATGTATGGACGGAAGTGTTTTACAGCCCATACGATGGCTAAAAGCTCGCGCTCGATAGTTGAGTATTTGGTCTCAGCTTTGCAAAGTGTTCTTGAAGCGAAAGCGATCGGTAAATCTTTTCCGATGGGGCCTTGTGAGAGAACAGCGCCAATGGCGAAGGCGCTTGCATCAGTGGTCAGTAGAAATGTTTCGTCGAAATTTGGATAGATAAGAACTGGTGTCGAAGTGAGTGCTTGTTTTAATTCATCGAAAGACTTCTTGCATTCTGAGTCGAAAACAAAAGGAACATCTTTTTGTAACAATTTGGTGAGAGATTTGGATAGCTTTGCGAAATTACTTATAAATCTGCGATAATAACCTGCCAGACCTAGGAAGGATTTGATTTCCTTCTGGTTAGTAGGCTGCGGGAAATTTTGAATGCACTGAATCTTATCGGGGTTAGGTTTCACTCCTTCTTTGGTAATGAGGTGACCTAGATATGCGACCTCCTTACGAAGAAATTCGCATTTATCAGGCTGGATTTTTAGGTTGGCATTTCGAAGACGTTTGAACACTTCTGTGAGGCGAGAAATGTGTTCATGGACTGTTGGGGAATATACGATAATGTCGTCCATGTAGACTAGACATCTCTCGTTCTGTATACCCATGAGAATGTTGTCCATAACTCTCTGGAAGGTGGAAGGGGCGTTTTTAAGACCGAAAGGCATACGAACGAATTCGTAGTGTCCATTGTCTACACTGAAGGCACTTTTTGGTATATCTTTTGGATCTATCTCTATCTGGTGGAATCCAGATGCTAAGTCCAATGTTGTAAAGTATTGGCACTTGCCTAATTGATCCAAGAGATCAGAGATATTTGGTAAGGGGTATTTGTCTCCTACAGTTACCTCATTGAGTTTCCTGTAATCCACGACTACACGCCACTTTTGCTTACCAGAAGCATCGAGCTTCTTTGGGACGACCCACACTGGGGATGACCAGGGGGAATTTGAGGGACGAATAATATTTTGGTCTAACATTTTGGATACCTGCATTTTGACCTCTTCTTTGTGTATCTGGGGGTATCGATACGATTTTGTGAAAATTGGTTTCGCGTCATTGGTATCTATCGCGTGTTTAATCTCGTTAGTGAAAGTTAGTTGATCGCCTTCAAGATAAAAGATGTCCGCGAATTCTAAACAAAGTTGAGTTATTAAATCGTTTTCCTCCTCGTTTAGGTGGTCTAGACGGAGTTGATTTTTTATTTCATACTCTCTGTCGAGGCAAATTTGGGAGTTTTCTTCGCCTATATTATTTAATGAGAAATTTTGGATCGGTTCTAATTTTATATTTGAAAAATTAACAGTTTTTGGTACTGCGTTTGCGTTTAATATAGAGGTAATAAATTCGCCTTTGTCATTTATTTGGACTATCGCGTTCGGAAGTCTTACTTTGTCTACTTCGGTAGCTTGCAGTATAGCTTCCGTGTTTGTTAAATGACATTTGAGTTTGGTAATTTCTTCCGTACGCGGTTCAACTGAAATTATATTTGAAATGTTACGAATAGTATCTTGATCGTCAGGGTTTGAGTAGTTTTGTACATTTGATAGACCCTGATCTGTGACTTTATGGATTGGAATTGTTTTGAAATTTGTTATAAGTTTTTTGTTTTTTATATCCACCATGCAATCATAACGTTCTAAGAAGTCAGAACCTAAGAGTCCATCGAATTCTATGTCGAGATCGCATATGTATATTTTGAACGGTTTGTTGTTGTCAAATGGGATAAAAACAGATTCATTAATAATTATTTTTTGTTCGGTTATGCCTTGGATCGTAACATTTTCTGGGCATCTCCTACTATAATTTCTACAAATTTTTGGTTTAAATATAGACAATCCGGCTCCCGAGTCGATTAATAGTCTATGGGTGTTAGTAGCATCATAGATATAAAATAAGTTTTTATACTTGACAGACAACAAGGGGCTTATAGAAACTGTTGTTCCGGGAAATTGAGATTCGGGTTGAAATTGTCCAAGTTCATGTTGCCGAATTGGGTTTGCAATACTGTCATATTGGAGTCCCTGGTTTTGTGATACGGTGGGTCCGACTGGGCATGAGGGCCTGATCGAAAATCCCGATTGTATACAGGGGTTGTGTCGAAAGTTGGTTCCTCTGTGTAATAATTCTCGGAGGGATTATTAGCAGTATAATAATCATCATTAGTGTTGCTATATTCCGAAGTATTAGCTGTATAATAATTCGGACTCGCGTGGGGGTCATTATCCGTATAATATCCCTCATTACTATTTTCGTACGAGTTGTCAGAGTAATAATTTTGATTTTGTTCTAGATTTTCTGGTTCAGTATTTTGATTGAAATGAAGTGTTTTCCTATTTACATTTGGTTTAAAATAGTTCGGATTCGGTTGAATCGCAGGGGGTCTCGCATTATTAAAATTTGGGTTTGGTGTAATAACCGGTGGTCTTTGTTGCTGAAAGTTTTGAGAATTTCCGGGGTTTTGGTTATAATAGTTAGGTCTTTGTTGTTGGAAATTTTGCGAATTTCCAGGATTTTGATTATAGTAGTTAGGCCTTGGGTAATTTTGGGGGATGCCAAAATTTGGAGGTCTAACATTTTGTTGTCTTTGACGGCATTCGTTCGCGATGTGTCCCGCACGTTTACAAAATGAACATTGCTTTACTGCTAAAGGTGAATTTAGGTTGCGCATAGGTGTAATGGCATTATTGTTACGATTGGTTTTTTGTGTCTCAAAATAATTTAATTGGAGCTCCCTTCGAACTCTCGCTATTGCCGTTAGCATATCTGGGGGATCACTAGCCCTAACAACATGCGCGATTTTAGGTTCTAATCCCGTGAGTAGAGTGTTCAAAACCATACCTTCAGTTAACTGTATTTGAGCTTGTTTTTGCATCGCCGTTAGTCTTTGTTTCTGAACAGAAGCATGCATTTTTGCTTCGTGGGTTTGTAGGCGTGCAATAAAAGTAAGCGGGGATTCACTAGGGAGCTGTCGCATCCTTTGCAAATCCTGTATTAGTGAAGTAAGGTCTCTACTATCTCCGAAATGATTTTCTAAGAGTGTTTTAATTTCGTCCCATGTAGTGGGGTTTCTAGAGTTCACTAGTTCAGCTGCACGACCTTTTAATTTGTTTTTTACATGAACAGTTAAAAGAACTGTTTGATTGCCAATTGACATGTCGTAAGCAATTTTGCATGAATTTAAAAATGTATTTAAATTTATTTGATTACCGTCATATTCGGGGACAATTGAAAATATTTCGCTCAACTTATATGGTTCAACAACATCTGGTTGAGGTTCATTTGGTTGTTGTTGTTGTTGTTGCTGCTGTTGGTGAGCCATATTTCTAGTGGTTACTGGCATAAACTGATTTGAATTATGAGGACTTATTTATTTTACTTATAATTCAGAGACAACAGAACTGTTTTTACCACAATAACGAGCGAGAAATAGTACGATTAATAATTAAAATTAGTTTTGCACTTGAATGATTCAATAAGTACTTACACGTAAATCTTCATTTAGACGTTGGTTCTTTTTCTGTTTTAAGGGATTGGAATCCGCCACCTGTTGTCAAAGGTCTCCTTGTTCCGGCGATCCTTTCCTGAAGTTAGGCCCTTTTTGGGGTGCTCCTTGTTCTTCGGGGAGGTTTTCGTCAGTTAGGCTTTTCTACCAGGTGTTTTTCCAGATCCTACCGACTGCGCCACTTTTATATCACTTATTTACTGTTTCACTTTTTAAAAAATTTTATTTTCACAAAAAGTTACAATTGAAAAACTTTTATTTAACTTTAAACATTTGAATTAATTATACAATGGTATATAAAGTTGAGTACAATAATATGTGTAGACTGACTCTGATAACGTTGCGAGTCGTATTTATAACATTCTATTTGCTGACGCTGGCATAAGCATTTCTTGGAAATTAATGCTATGCAAGCGTTTCACATGGGAATGGAATAAAATCCAGGAAGCTGTTATCGCTTATCTCAGATAAAGATATCGAATTACTTAGCATATAACATATATATATATATATATATATATATATATATATATATATATATATATATATATATATATATATATATATATTGCTGTATATCCACACTGTGGAACACTACCTAAGTGTTGTGTTTGAAATCATAAATAAAATTCACAAATTTGTATGTATTTTAGGAATTAATCATAACAGTTTTACTTTAACGGATCATACAGAAGCAGGAGTATCTGTGGTTTATTTAATTGATTCAAGTTCACTTATTCTCATCGAGTAGGATGCAGAGAATGAAACTTGATATTGAATACGAACAAAATATTTAAATAAACATAAAATGAAGTTATTTTAGTTTAACAAGGTTATTCTAAATAGTATATAATAAAACATGAACTGATAGAGAATCACAATCTCATTTAAAATGATTTAGAATGAAATTGGAAAACAAAAAAGTAAATTTTATAAAATCTGACATGCATGTCAATACTTAGGGCTGAAAATCATATTTTGTGTAGAAACACTGTAAATCTACACAAAATGAATATTGAATTGAAGACTAATACCAGTAGTTGCTTTGCAGCGTGATTATTTTAGAAATAGTAAGTCCATATATTACAAAACACTGAATGACATTTTAAGTTTTCAGATATTTTCAAATATCATTGCAGAAAGGTGTTTTGTAAATGATATTTCACATCATGCAGAAAGAAAGGACTAATAGTATGATGTTAAATGTTTGTTGGCGTATCAATTTCTTGTTTTAGTTTATAATATCAGTATTCTGTCAGTATGTAAAACTGCAGTACGTTTTTAACTACTAGCATTTTGTGTTTATCATTGCTATTCATCTAAATGTATGAATTAGTATTTATTTGAGATTGGAATTGTTAATTGTAGTTATAAGTAGATTTTAAAAGGTATTTGTAATATGTCAATATATTTCGAGTAATTACAATTATTCACTTAATCCTGAAAAGTAGAATAAGAAATTCATCAGGAAAATTAAAGAATTAAAAACAGTATTCAATTAAGGTAAAGAACAAACAAAACTGAATAGTTTAAATTTTAAATTAAAATTAAATTTTGAAATATTAGATCAAAATAGAAAAAAACAATTGAAATATTGGAAATTAACCCATTGAAACGACTAAAAATAACAAATCAGTTGATCACACACCGCTGAACAGCGAGCTGCGAAATATATTCATCCAAGAATAAATATTAAATTGAAAAGAGAAGAAAAGTGGTGAATAAGTTGAAGGTTACAATCCAGATATATTGATATCAAGAAAAATTTGTAAAGTATATTAAATATAAAAGTGAGTAAACTTTAAAAGTATTAAGAAGTAGATTATCCGGAAAGCAGATTTAGAAGTATTTGTTAATCCAGTTAACAAATTTATATGGTGAAGAAATTTCAAACGTCAATCAAGTGATAGAAATATTTCAAGGAAATCAGTTGAAAATAAATTGGAGGTTATAAACAAACGTCAATCCAGAAAAGAAGAAGAAGAAGAAGCCTTGAGAGGTTTAAAAAGTCAGTCAAGTGACATTATATTTCAAGGATCATAATAACCAGTTAGAGGTTACAATATAACATTACTCGAGTCGAAAGAAAGACAAGGTAAAGCTTTACAATATCAGAAATCCATGGTACATATTTATTTTAAATAAAGGCCATATTTATCATTTTAGTTAAGTTAGATTTTGTTATTTAAATTTGTTAATTACATTCCAAGTTCAAATTTGTTAATAAATTAATACTTTGTTCGTTCAATACTGAGTTTGATTTATTTAGATTGTTATCTTGATCGATGAGCATTTATTGAACCGACTTCGTTGGACCCTGAGTAAGAGTCATTCTATAGATTGTAGATGGTCATGCTAATGGTGTTCTATAGTCTATAATATTAACAGCTTTTAAGAAACTGTTTGGCGCTCAATAAAATCATTTCAATTTACTTTCAAAAAGTAATTTCGAACGTATAAAAAATAAAAATAGATATCAGAATATAGAACAATATATATATATATATATATATATATATATATATATATATATATATATATATAATTTTATTTTTCGTATACGAATTTGTTTATAATTATTACAACAACGAAAAGCTCAGGTAAAATTCCGCGTCTGCTTCATTGATATGAGATTATAAATTTGCTTTTGAACGTAATAAACAAAGATGTTTGTTTAGAACAAGGAGTATGCATTATCTGATTTGGTCATCGGATCTAAATATACTTATTGTTACACGTTAGAGAATTGAAATAAATTTCATTACGATAGACACCACAGCGCATGTGTTTTTTTATAAATGTCTGTATGACGTTATTACTTATACTGTTTCGTGTATATCATTATAAACGTTAAACCAATCATAGCTCATAGGTTAAGATGTCGTACTTTCCACTCAGAATTCGATGGTTCGATTCCTGAAGACCGTGGGATTTTTCATTGAAAATAATTACAGGAGAATAATGTATCGTAGGATGATGATAATATACCATGCATGTATAAAGGGAGGTTATATATCTAAAATATAATTACTATCGATTCACAGAGACGCGTGATCGGGTATTCAATATTAATTAATGATAAATAAATATAAGTCCTATATTACAGGAAATTATAAATATATAGAGTATTGATGTGGGTATTCAATAATAATTAATGATAAATAAATACGACTCCTATATAGGAAATTATAAATATATAGAGTATTAAGGAAATTAACTATGTTAAATGGTATCACGTGGCCCCTCTACGGGAAAATATAAGTATTAACAGTATAAAGAAATTCGGGGTCTTCGAACTAGATGGGCCATCAGCTGGTGACTTAGGAGGAGGGCCGGCTGACGAAATTAGGGTGGACCTATGGGAAATATAAGTATTCGGAGTTTAAAGAAATGACAGCACTGTCGGGATGTTACAAGAATTGAACTAGGCGAGGCAACAACCGAAAACTTAGGGAGAGCGTCTGCTCTCAAATTAAGGTGAGCCATCTGCCAAAAATTTTTCAGCTATTCCAACATGTTAGGTTATGTTCGACGCGCGTTGAATATAACCTAACATGTTGGAATAGCTGAAAAATTTTTGGCAGATGGCTCACCTTAATTTGAGAGCAGACGCTCTCCCTAAGTTTTCGGTTGTTGCCTCGCCTAGTTCAATTCTTGTAACATCCCGACAGTGCTGTCATTTCTTTAAACTCCGAATACTTATATTTCCCATAGGTCCACCCTAATTTCGTCAGCCGGCCCTCCTCCTAAGTCACCAGCTGATGGCCCATCTAGTTCGAAGACCCCGAATTTCTTTATACTGTTAATACTTATATTTTCCCGTAGAGGGGCCACGTGATACCATTTAACATAGTTAATTTCCTTAATACTCTATATATTTATAATTTCCTATATAGGAGTCGTATTTATTTATGATTAATTATTATTGAATACCCACATCAATACTCTATATATTTATAATTTCCTGTAATATAGGACTTATATTTATTTATCATTAATTAATATTGAATACCCGATCACGCGTCTCTGTGAATCGATAGTAATTATATTTTAGATATATAACCTCCCTTTATACATGCATGGTATATTATCATCATCCTACGATACATTATTCTCCTGTAATTATTTTCAATGAAAAATCCCACGGTCTTCAGGAATCGAACCATCGAATTCTGAGTGGAAAGTACGACATCTTAACCTATGAGCTATGATTGGTTTAACGTTTATAATGATATACACGAAACAGTATAAGTAATAACGTCATACAGACATTTATAAAAAAACACATGCGCTGTGGTGTCTATCGTAATGAAATTTATTTCAATTCTCTAACGTGTAACAATAAGTATATTTAGATCCGATGACCAAATCAGATAATGCATACTCCTTGTTCTAAACAAACATCTTTGTTTATTACGTTCAAAAGCAAATTTATAATCTCATATCAATGAAGCAGACGCGGAATTTTACCTGAGCTTTTCGTTGTTGTAATAATTATAAACAAATTCGTATACGAAAAATAAAATTATATATATATATATATATATATATATATATATATATATATATATATATATATATATATATACTTATATACTATAGCAAATTTACAGATTTTATAAATTAAGGGACGCATCGACCAGTGACCCTCAAGTAACGATAATAAAAACGCGAAAAATAAAAACTTTTGATAATAAGGAACTTTAGGAGAAGTAGTTCAGGAAAATAATTTATCTAGATAAAAAATCTAACTATGAACAGGTTATCAGCTCGATGATTAGAATCAAAATCTTATTCACAATGGATACTAGACCATGTGTCGGAGTAAAACAATATCGGTATCTACGTATCAAATAATATTCCAGATAGGTTTATTAATGATTATCCAGAACTCGAAATTGTCTAACCAATGAAACTACGCCCTGTAGTTCTTGTAAAGTGTTTTCTTATTAACAGACCAATAATAATTTATTCCTGTGTGTAAAAGTATTTTAGATTAAAAATAATTTTATCGCTCACCTATAAATTGGTAACTTATTATAAAATTGTACTATTTCCCCAAGCCGTACAATAAGCTACCACCTCAATAAATCAGTGATAATACCTATGTCAAATACAAAAGGCATCATTCCACAACCGATTTCAGGAAACACACGGTAAGTATATTATTTAATTTTTCAGACAAATAATATTACATAAGCTAAGACAAAGGTTAATTCTGTAGAACAAAACAGGACCTTCCTAAAATATCGTGATGATAGAAAGTTTTACATTATAGTATAAAATTCTATAATTAATCAAAGCCGTATACCTGCTATTCAAAGTTTTACAACAGTAGGGCACCTCTCGCTAATATATTATGCGTATGAATAAGCCCATTGTTTCAATTATAAACTAATGAGTTCGATAAACTTGAAAATAGTATTTTTATCTGGAGATGACATAATTACACTGTTGTTGATTATAAAAACCACAAGCTTTAACAAGTCTGTATCGGGCGGTAACAGATTTCAAGGTGAGGATAACGCAAAACGTTAATAGAATAATAAATTCAAATACGTACATACATACATTCGAGACAACTGCATTGCACAACAATTTATAATATTTCAGCACCACCTAATCATTTCCAGGAACCAACTAGATGGTTACATGTACCTACTCCTCTAAAAACGAAATAAATTAAATGTGTTTCGATTCACATATAATTAAATGGAAATTTGTTTCAAACGAAACGAAGTACATAAAAATACATTGATTCATATGGAAAACACGCATAATTTAGCATAATGAAGGGGTCTCTTTTAGGTTTAGAATCGAATCGGGTCTTATCGGGATTTACGATTGTTATAAAATCACGAACACAATGAAAGCTTGTTAGTCTGCTGATAGTCGTCTATCTTAATAGTTGTCCTTTGGTGTTGTTAACTAAACAGTTTATCGGTTATTCGCTTTTTTCATTTTTCTCTTTTACCTGTTTTACTGAAGAGGTAAGTTTAATACAAAATATGACATGTCGCATATCAAATTAAACAGCACAATCCATAGACTTGAACGTAGTATAATTTAGATGTATTTTAGAGTTTGAAAATATTTTCTATTAGTGAAAATTAATTTAGCGTCAAGAATTATATTTTATTTATTCTTACTAGCTACTTATGTTATATAAAATTTAAGTCCATGACGTATGGTTTTTTAAACATTTCTGTAATTTTCTGATTTTCTAAAAGTAGCCGTTGTTTCAGATTACATCTCACCGACACAGATCGTCCCTGTGATAATAACTTTTGGCTTTACATCGGCTTTTGATCAATCTTTTGATAACAGTACACTAAGACGGTGTTACCAGATCTATATCATCCCGGTAAAATGGAAAAATTCATTATTGTCAAAGACATTGTCGAAAAAAATAGGCGTTTCAAACTGTATGGTCGGTCTCTAGAGTTTAAGTTGAAGTCCGTGCCAGAGGATAAAGAACCTGTAGGCTGGATACGTGAAGCTATCAATCAAGTGATTGAAAAGGGTACGGAGGGTCTTCAGCCTGGTGATAAAGTGGGAATTTCATTTCGTTGTAAAGATTTTAAGCGAGGTGAAGGGTGGCTTCGCTTTCGTCCTGTAGAAGAGGTGACCTTCGATAATGTTTGGGACGTAATATGTAGTGTTTACCAGTCTAACTCTTCAGGACTTAATACCGAAACTTTCTGCTTGAAACTCACCTCAATAAGATTGCCCGTAGGCAAAGGAAAAGATAGATCCAGAAAATTCAGTACCTTTAACGAAGAGTGCTCCAAGCGTCGAGGAATCATAGTTATTAACAATAAAGACAATATGTGTTTGCCTCGGGCTCTAGTGGTAGCTATTGCTTGTGTAACCAGAGACGTGGACCAAAGTAAAATACGTAGAGATGTCGGCAAGATACAAACTCAAAGAGCTCTACAGCTGTGTACCGATACTGGTGTTGTTATACCGGATGCGGGGTGCGGTATTCCAGAATTACAGCGTTTCCAAGAGTATCTGAAAACATATAAAATAGTGGTGTATAAATATGGTACTAAAGGTCGAGATATTATTTTCAAGGGTCATACAGACGGCCCCTCATTAAATCTGCTATATCATAACGGGCATTACAATGTAATAAGTTCTCTTACAGCTTCATTCGTATGTGTTTACTTTTGTGAAGAGTGCCATGTACCTTACAATGTAAAAAATAAACACAGATGTGTTGGAGAATGTCCGTGTTGTTTGCAGAGTCCAGTCTGTTCACAGGCTTTAAAAATTACGTGTCAGGATTGCAAAAGATCGTTCAGAGGAGATATATGTTACGGTAACCATAAGGAGGCAGGGTCTATGGGAAAAAGTACCGTGTGTGAAAAAATAAGACGATGCGATGAGTGTTGCAAAACAGTACAGAGTGACAGACAACATACATGCGGGGAAATATATTGTAAAATTTGCAATGCTCATGTACCCCTAGACCATTTCTGTTTTATGCAGCCTGACAGTGGAAAGCCAAGAACAAATGACTATTTATTTGTCTTTTACGATCTAGAAACGAGGCAAGAGAAATTTTTGGAGGACAGCTCCGTTATACATGAGCCAAATCTATGTGTATTCAGGCAGTGTTGTGATGTTTGTATGGATATCGATACGGAAATTTGTAATAAATGCGGACCTAGATTACAAGTATTAAAGCTTTCACCTATTGAACGTTTTGTTGAATATATTTTAAATCAAAGAAAAATTTTCAAGAACATTGTAGTTATAGCACACAATGGACAGGCGTTTGATCACCAATTTGTTTTAAATTATATACTAACTCAGACCGACTTGAAGCCCGAACCGATTATGCGCGGAACAAAAATTATTATGATGACTGTGGGAAATGTTAAATTTTTGGATTCGCTTAACTACTTCCCCATGCCACTCTCCAAACTGCCAAAAGCGTTTGGCCTGGGAGATGGGTTTAAGAAAGGTTACTTCCCCCACCTCTTCAACACAGAGGAAAATAAAAATTATATTGGTCCTCTACCATCCTTAGAATTTTACGACACTGATAATTTGAAAAAGGAGGATAGAGACAAGTTTCTGGAGTGGTACGCGGAACACAAAAATGATGAATTCAATATGCAGCGCGATCTGGTGGAATATTGTATTTCGGATGTAAATATTCTGACTCAAGCATGTTTGAAATTTCGCCGACAACTGCTGGAAACTGGAAACGTAGAACCATTTTTTGAAAGTTGTACCATAGCCTCGACAACCAGCAAAGTATATAGACGCAATTTTTTAAAACCTGACACCATTGGTATCATCCCAAAAGGCGGTTATCGTTGGAGGGATAACCAAAGTAAAATAGCTATTCAGTGGCTTGTTTGGGAAGAGAAACTATGTCATATTAATATAGAGCATGCCGCAAAGCAACAAGAAGCCAGAATTCATGGAGTCAAGGTCGATGGTTACTGTTCCGACACCAATCAGATTTTTGAATTCCATGGATGTTATTATCATGGATGCCCGGTCTGTTTTAAAGACAACAGAGACGCCCCACTACATGAGGACCCTTCTATTACATTGAATTTACGATATGAGGACACAATTGCTAAGTCAGATAGATTAAAAGACCTGGGCTACGAAGTTATTGAAATGTGGGAGTGTGCATTTAGAAAAATGTTAAGGGAAAATGATGAAGTTACGTTATATACGGAAAAACACCCACTTATCATGTCTTCACCTCTAAATCCACGAGATGTTTTTTACGGTGGTCGAACTGGAAATACCATTGAATATTATAAGTGTCAAGTAGGCGAGAGAGTCAGATACACGGATATTTGCAGCCTTTATCCTTGGGCGTGTAAATACGGTAAATTTCCCATTGGACATCCTAAGGTGTATGTGGGTGAAGCATGCCCAAAAGATATTACTAAAATTGAAGGTGTAATTAAATGTAAAATATTACCGCCAACGAATTTATACCATCCTGTACTACCAGTCAAGATGAACAATAAATTACTATTTGTTCTTTGTTTTTCGTGTGGATTAATAATGAACCCCGGAGAATGCGATCACACTGATGAAGAGAGGGCTTTAACCGGTACGTGGGTGATGGATGAGGTGATAAAGGCTGTAGAAAGAGGATATAGAATTATGGAAATTTATGAAGTCTGGGAGTATGACGTAGAACAATATGACAAAGTTACAAATATTCCCGGTTTGTTCACCGAGATGATGAACAAATTTATAAAAATTAAACAGCAGGCTTCGGGTTGGCCTAGTTTCTGCACTACTCAGGAATTACGAGAACGATATATAGAACAGTTCCTCGAGAGGGAGGATGTTCAGTTAGAGATTGACGAGATTGCTGAAAATCCCGGCCTAAGATCCCTAGCCAAACTAATTTTGAACTCGTTCTGGGGTAAGTTTGGACAGCGAGAGAACCAGCCAAAAACAAAAATTGTCAACGATCCTTGCGAGTTCTTCAATATGTTATCAAACCCTGGGATTTATGTAAACTCAGCCTTACCCGTAAATGAAGATACACTTATTGTTAATTGGGAGCATAGGGAAGAGGCCGCTGATCCTTTAACAACTGTTAACGTAGTAATAGCTGCATATGTTACCGCTCAGGCTCGCCTAAAATTATACTCTTATCTGGAACAGTTAGGTGAGAAAGTTTTGTATTATGACACCGACTCTGTCATATATGTGTCGAGACCGAATGAATTTGACGTCCCCACTGGTGAATTTATTGGTGACATGACGGATGAGCTCGAGGTTTACGGTACTGGATCATATATTACGGAATTTGTGTCAGGGGGCCCCAAAAACTATGCATATAAAGTATTCTCTACGAAAAGTCAGAAAGAAGAAGTTTTGTGCAAAGTAAAGGGTATTTCTCTTAATTATACTACCTCCCAACTGATAAACTTCGAATCTATAAAGGAAATGGTTCTAAAACCATCAGAACCCATTTATATTACCTCGAGGAATATTCGAAGAACTAAAGAGCATGAAGTGGTTACGAGAGAGGAAACAAAAATTTACCGTCCTAACTCAACCAAGAGAAAATTCTTTGACGATCACAGTTCTGTTCCCTATGGATATAAAAAATTCAAACCTTGTTAGTGTCATTTACTTTTTTTAGATTTATATTTAACTTATTATAACAATAATATTTTTTATAAAGCTATTTATTATTTGTATGTCCTTACCCTTAGCTGTCTTTGTTAACTGTTTTTGTAGGGTATATATCCTATCCTTAGATCTGTCCTGCTTCGTATTCGTATATTTCACCGAAATAACTAACGGTATTCATGGTATTATTATTATATGTGTATTTAGAACTTGTATGAAAACATATGTTTAAACTTGTATACTTTCTTAATATTATAACGTACGGTAGTATATAATTATTTAGGTTAGTTCCTGTAAAACAATTGCTATGTATTGATTTTATGACAGCATGCTCACACCTATTTATTTGAGTGCTAGCATATTTTCTGTGGTACCTACCGGATATTTATATAACACTGCCGTATATTTCTAGTAATTAATATTTATTTTGCATTGAATTTGCGCGCTTGATATATTCTTTGATTAATAAATAATTTAATCTAATCTTTTTAGCGTCATTTACTTTTTTAGATTTATATTTAACCTAGGTTCTTAAGGTTCCTATTACAACAATAATATTGTTATATCTATATATTTTGTATACCATATTTTCTATAAAGCTATTTATTATTATTTGTATGTAGTTACTCTTAGTTGTCTTAGTTAAATGATTTTTCTAGGGTAGATAACCTGTCCTTAGATCTATCCTACTTCAGTTTCCTATGTTTCGCTGAAATAATTCGCGTTGATATTATGTGTATTTAGAACTTGTATGAAGATATATGTTTAAGACCTGTATCCTTTCTTAATTTTATGTCTGATGGTGGTACTATATATAAAAATATTTAAGTTAGCTCCTGTAAATCATTAGCTATGTATTAATTTTATGACAGTATGTTCACACGTATTTATTTGGGTGTTAACATATTTCTGTAGTAGTAGTGGATATTTATTTTGTATGTATTGAAATTGTACGCTTGATATATTCTTTGATCAATAAATAGTTTAATTTAATTCAGTGTTTTCCTTACCTAATTACTAAATAACATAACCCACCTAACACTTAATATACTCATATATTCGATGTAGAAAGTAGGATTGTCCATCTAAATTTGAATTCCTTTACTATTTGAATTTCCAGTCAACTTGAATTTTCAATTAGATTTAAATTTTTCATCGATTTGATTATCCCCCCATTTTTGTAGTGTAGGTTCCCTATGTGTATTTACCGCCATCTTGAATTCCCTTTCGGTAATGTAGATTCCATATTTAAATTTCCCTCCAATCATACAGGCCGTATGTTTGAAAATTCCGCCGTCTTGAATTTCCGGTCGGTAATGTAGATTCCATATTTGAATTTCCCGCCCTCTTGAATTTCCGGTCAATAATGTAGATTACAGATTTGAATTTCTCGCCATCTTAAATTTCCGGTCGTCGCCTTTTTGAATTTCCGGTCGATAATGTAGATTACATGTTTGAATTTCCCGTTATCTTAAATTTCCTGTCGCCGCCTTCTTGAACTCCCGGTCGGTAATGTAGGTTCCATATTTGAATTTCCCGCCCTCTTGAATTTCCGGTCGATAATGTAGATTACATATTGAATTTCCCTCCATCTTGAATATCCTGTCGTCGCCATCTTGAACTTCCGGTCAGTATTGTAGATTCCATATTTGAATTTCCCACCCTCTTGAATTTCCGGCTGATAATGTAGATTACGTATTTGAATTTCCCGCTATCTTAAATTTCCGGTCGCAGCCATCTTGAACTTCCGGTCGGTAATGTAGATTACATGTTTGAATTTCCCGCTATCTTGAATTTCCTGTCGCCGCCATCTTGAACTTCCTGGTCGCCGCCATCTTGAACTTCCGGTCTCCGCCATCTTGAACTTCCGGTCGGTAATGCAGATTACATGTTTGAATTTCCCGCCATCTTGAACTTCCGGTCGCCGCCATTTTGAATTTCCGGTCGGTAATGCAGATTCCCTACTTAACGACTGTCTGGACTATCTGGACTGTCTGTCCCAACCGACCCCATACCTACTGATGTGATTGGAGACTCGGACTATAGCTAACCTACGCCGTTTAAGCGAAATTAAATCTTATTGCAAGCTAAGCGTCAACACGCCTCGAGGACAAGCTCTTTGTCCTTAGCTGGTTGCATGATTATTTCAAACTCGTTGAACTCACGTCAACTCGGGTGCTGGTTCCCGGTTATGTAGACAAAAATAAAAAAAGCTGAGCCCACCTTAAACGCAGGCAACATTCTTTGTCCCCTCGAAAGACGACATGTTACAGAGATAGCCAGACAAAAATAAAGAATTCAAGCAAGGCTTCAGAGGCCAGCACAGGGTATTCACATTTTATATTCGTAACGACGTTCGTGTTTTGTGTTTGAAATAAATACAAAGCAAAGAGCGGTCACCGTACCAGTATCTGCCTGGTACACAGACAAAAATAAAAGAATTAAATTCTTCAGAGACCTGCACAGGTCATTTTATATTTGTAACGACTTTCACGTTTTAGTCACCGTACCAGTATCTGCCCGGTACACAGACAAAAATAGAGAATTCAATTCTTTAGAGACCTACGACTTTTACGTTTTATGTTTGAAGTAAATACAAAACATACTGAGAGAGTGATCACCGGTACCATCTATCTACCTGGAACCCAGACAAAAATAGATGTTTAGTTTCGCTTTAGATATAGACTTTAATAGTCTATATCTTCTTTCGATGCTTGGATTTTCATATTATACACCATATTTACAAATTGTTAATTAGTAGTCATGAAATTATGCGTAACTTATGTTATTTTTACCGAAATTCGATGTCAGTTCTTGTACATGCATAAAATAATTACTTGCAGTATAATACGCAATGATGCAAAATATGTTTCTCAAATATATAATAAACCATCGGGGTACTGTTATCATTCGCAAAATATTGCCGAGTAAAGTTACAACTTACTGCAAATCTGTTACATTATCGCCGTGCAGACCGTAATGGGTCTTATTAAAAACTTTTTCAATTTTATTGTTTTGGACTACATTAAAAATATGTAAAATTTAAATAGTCACGCCTGAATGATTGATAACAAAAATAATAATCTTAGAGCAGATAACGATAAATAAATTGTAGAACGTATATTTTGATCAGCAGAGACAAATCGTGGTTGTTTACTACTATAATTATTACACAAAATTAAATAACATTGAACAATTACAAATGCAATTTGCGATAAATGAATTTACCGGCTTTAAAGATTACCCTTTATCTCTAAATGGTTTTGTTAAAAATGGTCACGAATTAATTTAATATTAGAACATTTTTAAACTTATATGAAATTTGCATATTCACAAAAAGTAAAGATATATATTTTCTCTTGTAGAATTTCACGAAATATTCATGAAATGTGTTTTCGGTGCATATGATGGTTAATTATTTATTTTAAACGATAAATATCGATTTCCAATAACATAATTAGGTACTCATTTCTAATTAAAATGTATCACACAAGCTTGTACGAAAGTAAAACATAATATCCTGAAATTATACTCATTTCAATATCACAAAGTACGAAACTACGTTTCAGAGGTCGTAAAATTGCGATTGGTAGCGGTCGAATGGGAATACTTAAAGATATCACCGATATTTTATTCCATAAAGAATTAACACAATCTTAAAGTAAAGTTCATGCATTAAATAACACTTACATTTGACAACATGTAACCGAAACAATTCATTCCTTTAATAGAGATTTCCACGTACCTCTTCTAATAGTACAAAGCTTTAAACTGTATCATCCTTAATTATTGTTATAAAAATAAAAATTCACATTTAAAATTGTTGACGTTAGCCGCAAGCGGGCGAAGGGCGCGTAAGTCAGAAATTCAGCTCCGCGCCATGAGGCCGCGTAGCGGCGAAAATTACGTAATTTTTAGTCAAATGGAGCGTTCTCCTGCGTAACCTTGGTGAAATTTTGTCTTTTTAATGACTTCCATAAATATGTATATGTACCTACCTGTAGCTGTACAAATTAATGACAGTCTTACTACAAAATGAAAATGTAAAATATAAAACAGGTAAGACTGGCCGAGTGTCTTATTATGGCTAAAAACGATCTTAAACTGGTTAATCCAGCTACACAATTCGTAAGACCGGTTAAACTAGTTTTGTGGCTCTATGGCGAACAACCTTCTTTGTTTTACCTCGTATATAAGCACGTAGAATCGTACGTCCAGTAAGTATTAATTTCAGATTTAGCAGAAATACAGTTAGTTACAATTGTTCAGTGCTTAGAATAGTTTAGTAAATAGTGATATAATGCAGTGCCTTCGATGTCATAAATTCTTTTCTGCAAAAAGCAGTCTATTACGTCATGAGAAAGAAAGTTGTCCATACAGATATCATGAAGCCGCACCAGAGAAAAAACTGAAAATGTCACCCGTACAGTGCGATAATGAAATAAAAGATGAAATCATAAATCTATCGGGTCCGTCAAATGCCCAAGATGAAATCATAAATTTACCGAGCCCGTCAAATGTCGATAATAAGTTTACTGAGTGCCCTGAATGTCATGTCATAATTCAAAGAAACTGTTTAAATGCTCATATTAGAAGTAACGCGCACAAAAAGAATACTTTGCATACCATGGAGGAATGTGTTGAAAGAGTCAACAGTGCATTTAAGTGTCGAATTTCGAGCTATCGTTTCACCACTACACATCACCACATCGATCACTATGAATTTTTCGAAGACATCAAGAAGAAAGTATTTTCAGTAATTGCTGACTATATTAAACGATATCGTGCACTAAAAATACATTTTGAATTATTTTCAATGTACATCATACCTGAGAAAGATATATTCGATCTCAAATCGTTTAACACTAAAAATAAAATTTTGACTATCTCCATCGATTTAACGGAAATATATGACGAATTTATCAGGGATATTATGGAAAAAGCCTCACATATGCAAGAAAAGGACTCAGGTATATGTTTTAAAATTACATCATTTTCTCTTTCTTATAAAATATTTTTTAGGATGGAGTCTACAACAAATTATGTTCCTAGAAGTTAATATAAATAAATATAATCCGCTTTTTGCTTCATCCTACATAAAATTACCAAAGCAGATTGAAGCAAAAAAGGCTGTTGTGAATATACATTCACAAGCACATTGCATACGCAATCATGATCAAATGTGCTTTGCGTGGTCCGTCAACGCAGCAATTTTTCCACCAACAGGACTTCCGCAGAGAGTATCATCATATCCACATTATTCCACTCTACTGAACTTTGAAGGTATTGAATTTCCTGTTAAATTAAGAGACATACCCAAGTTTGAAAAACTAAACAACATTTCAATAAATGTATTTGGTATCAATAATCAATTTAAAGATGGCAAAATTATTTGTGAAATTGTCGGTCCACTATACTTCACCAAAACTTTGCAAAATACTCACGTTAATCTCTTGCTTATTACGGATGATGGTGGAAATAATCATTATTGTTTCATTGAAGATTTGTCAAGACTAGTTTCTAGACAGAGATCTAAGCATAACGGACAAACGTTTATTTGCAACGGCTGTCTCTACTTTTTTCGAACGCGCGAGGCATTACGCCTCCATGAAAAATATGATTGTAATTTTATTTGTACAAAATTACCAACAACTAATTCTGTGATAAATAAGTTCGGTGAAACCATTCCTGACAATGTTCTTAAATTTGTCAACTTCGAGAAACAATTAACAGTTCCATTTGTAATATATGCAGATTTTGAAAGTATTTTAAAACCTATACATCACGCGCAACCTAAAGATGACAATTCATTCACTATAAAAACATATGAGCATCAACCCTATTCATTTTGTTTTTATGTAAAATGTAGCTTTGATGATTCAGCATCGCAATTAGTTCATTACCGCGGCTCAGACGCAGCTTATGTTTTTATACAGAAATTAGAAGAATGTGTGCTCAATTTATATAATAAACACATAAAAGATATTAAGCCAATGTTACCACTTTCAGAGCAACAACTGACGGATTTCAGTAATAGTAGTACATGTTACATTTGTAATAAGGTTTTCACGGAAAATAATCAGAAAGTTCGTGATCATTGTCATTTAACCGGGAATTACAGAGGTGCAGCTCACACTGTTTGTAATTTAAACTTTAAATTACCCAAATTCATTCCAGTGTTCTTTCACAATTTAACAAATTATGATTCGCATTTGTTTATTAAAAAATTGGCCTTAAATAAAGAGAAAATTGATGTCATAGCGCAAAATAAAGAGAAATATATATCATTTTCAAAACATATTTTAGTCGAAAGAAAGGAAGGTGCAGAAAATAATGTATTTATAAAATTGAGATTTCTCGATTCATATCGCTTCTTGCCAGCTTCTTTAGATAAATTAAGTCAAACACTAGAATCTGAACAATGTTTAGAAATAAGAAAGTATTTCATTGATCAATCCAAATTTGATTTAATACGTCGCAAAAAATTTTCCCTTAATCTTATGTGGATTCAATGGGTAAATTGGACGATACTGAATTACCTACACAAAATTTATTTTTTGATGTATTGCGTGGTGATGGTGTTACTGAGGAGGATTATAGTCGAGCGCATGTCACTTGGAACACCTTTCAATGTCAGACTTTGGGTCAATACTCAGACATATACCTAAAATCGGACGTATTGCTATTGGCGGATATTTTTGAAAACCTTCGTAAAATTTGTTTACAAAAATTAACATTAGATCCTGCACAATATGTCACGGCACCATCATTAAGTTGGGATGCTATGTTGCGTAAGACGGGTGTTGAGCTTGAACTCCTAACTGATATAGATATGCTTCATTTCTTTAGAAAAGGCATACGCGGCGGTGTAAGTCAATGCAGTAAAAGAATGTCCATTGCCAACAATAAATTTATTTCTAATTATAATTCTTCAAAACCTACGTCATATTTACTTTATTTAGGCGCCACGAATCTATATAGTCATAGTATGAGTCAAAGTTTACCATTGGGGGGGTTTAGATGGTTAAACGACAACGAAATTCAATCTTTTGACTGTTCGTTTTTAAGTAACGATTCTGAAAAGGGGTATGTATTAGAAGTGGATTTGGAATATCCTGAAAATTTGCATGATGCACATAATGATTTACCATTCTGCGCAGAAAATTTAATTCCGCCAAATAGCAAAACAATCTAAACTTATTTTAAACCTACATAATAAAACTAACTATATCATACATTACAGGAATCTCAAGCAATGTTTAGAACACGGTTTAAAATTACAAAAAATTCATAGAGTTTTAGAATTTTCACAATCCCCTTGGTTGAAAACCTATGTTGATTTGATTACGGCGTTGCGAAATGCATCCAAAAATGCTTTTGAAAGAGATCTTTTCAAATTTGTAATAAACTCAATATTCGGTAAAACTATAGAAAATGTGGAAAATAGAGTAGATATAAAACTTATTTCTCATTGGGAAAATATTCGTGGAAGTGTTGGAGCTGAAGGGTACATAAGTAAGCCTAATTTTAAATCATGTTCAGTGTTCTCAGAAAATTTAGTAGCTATAGAAATGTCTCAACTGAAAATCTGTTATAATAGGCCATTATATGTGGGTTACTCGATTTTAGAGATATCAAAAACGGTAATATATGATTTCTATTATGATTTCATCAAGCAAAAATACGGTAATAATGCGACTTTGTGCTACACCGACACAGATTCTTTGATTTTAGAAATATTTACTGATAATGTTTATGATGACATAAAAAACAATTTAGGTTGGTTCGATACATCAAATTATACTAATGATAATATTCATGGTGTACCCAAAACGGTGTCCATTGTGGGGAAAATGAAAGATGAATTTGCAGGCGCTCCTGTACAAAGTTTTTATGGAACTGGGGCGAAAGCATATTGCGTAAAACTCAATGAAAGTGAAACAAAAAAAGCTAAAGGGGTATCAAAAAATATAGTTAAAAACCAATTAAGTATTGTTGATTATAAACAAATTGTGGAAGAAGGTGGATTAATCTATCGCAAAATGTATGTGTTTAGATCGCATTTACATACGATGTATACTGAATTAAAAAACAAAGTCGCCTTATCCTCAAATGATAATAAACGTTATGTTATTGCTGGGTTACCGAATACCTTAGCTTGGGGTCACAAATCTATTAAGTTAAATTCAGATAATAAACAATGCACAAGTGATGGATTATTAAATTTGTTAATAAAACTAGCCACAGAAATTGATGAAACAATGAATGATGTTAATGATGATGAATTCTATATAAACAATTTTGCTTTAAATATGTAAAATATTTAATAAATTGAAACTCCTCTGTGTAATTAATTATACTAATAATAAAACTTGATACTGTTAAAAACTGTAAATGTGAATAATGTAACTAACTGTATTTTTTAAACCTGAAATTATGTGAATAATGTAACTAACTGTATTTTTAAACCTGAAATTAATACTTTAATAAATGATACCAATAAACTATTTGTTTTATTTATTTTAATCTAGTTGGGAGGTATTATTAGGTGGGAGTTAACGTAATGTTGGAAATATTAGGTAGGAGGTATGAGGATTTACTAAGTGGGGTTAGTATTATAAAACTTCAAACTTGGTTAAGTCTCACTACAACCAGTATCATACCAAATTGCAGTATACCAATAAATATATTTTCAATATGTGGATGTGCTACGTAAAAGAAATTGAGGTTGTCGATTTAGAAAGTGGGATAGACTATTTACATCAAAAGTTTTCTAACCTCCAGTTTGATGCCGAACATGAAGCAGTCTATGGACTGGGAGCATTTTACAGTGAAGAAAAGTGCAACGAAATTGCAAAAAATTATGAAAATGGGTTAAGAGTGTGTGAAAGTTACTCAGAAGGAAAAATTTCTTTGAAATGTTTAGTCGATGGATTAATTGAGTTAAATATAGAGGGGTTTCTACATCCATTAAAAAACTATTTGGGCGTAGATCTTGTAAGTAAACTACATTTTGACGATGAAACTGATAGTGATGAAACTGACTGTGATGAAGCCGATTGTGATGAACCATAACCGGGTGACAAATGTATTGAGGTCGAATCAAATGATTCTGTAGGAAATACACTTGTAGAATTAATTTCTGTGTATATTATACTCCACATATTATATTAAACTAAAATAAAAAACAGTGTTGTTTTATTTATTTATTAAAAATTTAAGACATTACAAAGGTTTCATATAAATAAAAAACATTGGACAATGCACAAATACATTTAGTATTAGTATGATAAAAACATTTCGCGGTAGACATAATTAAAGATGGTTGTTCTTCGAATTCTCTTACTGGTTGTGAAATGAACTGTCTGATGTAGTCAGCCTTTTCTTTTCCTTTTACGTAAACACAGTCAGCATTTAAGCTCAAATTCTGAATAATTTTATGGAATAGATGCAATGGTGTAAATCCATAGTTCCATTTAATACAGTGATAATTCTTTGTTAACCAGTGGGCTTGCTGTTGTAAATCTGGTGATAGCATCTCAAATGGGAAAGGTGGCTTAAATATGTAGTGACATATTTTTACTCCATCATAGGCTGCGAACTCTTTAACTATAAATTTATTTTTTTCTATTTTAAATCCTTGCACATTGAAAATAAGAGTCATATTTTCAAATTACACAATTTCTTTAATACACTAACGTTCATACTGTATAATTCCACAGCTTTTCTTAAGTCCCTCAATTTTCTTCGATGTTGTCTCAGTGCTTCTATGTATTCTGATCTCATTATGATACTGACATGGGTAGGTTTTGTTCTCTTTAAATAGTAAAAATGTGACATGCGCATGTTGTAGAAAGTCTCACACATCTCAGTGTTGTCGAACAATTTTAGTTAGAGGATTATAAGTAAAGTGCTTCTCATGCAATATGAGACAATATGCTGTAATATCGGTAGTAGTAGGGACATCCGTCTCAAATTCTATTCTCATAACTACGGATCCAGTCTGTATTATTTCTTTTTGCCGCGAACAATCAATATGAGTTATTGGCGCTAATTCTTTAAATTCAACAGGGTTGAAAATTGGTTGATTTATTTTTTGAGGGTAATATGATTCTTGAAAATTAGCAAACATTTCATAGAGGGTGGCATATTTGTTGTTTTTGAAGTCTAAATATAAGTCATTGTACGGATATCTCTCGGAATTTAAGAAAATTCTAACGTTTTTAAGATCACAGTTATCAAATTTACTCATATCAGATGTAATCTTTCCTTTTCTATCTTCTTGGAAAGCTATTATTACATGCCTAGGAGTTTCAACTTTGGTAGATGTCTTCACAGGCCACGTATGTCGGTTTGAGGTAGGTAAGGAAGGGTATTCAATTAGTTCCCAACTTCTAAATTTTATAGGAAGCTCCATATTTCTATTGGTAATTTTATTCAGTCTAAGTTGCTCTGAGATGCTGACGGTCACGTGCGGTACTTTCCAAAATAATTTAGTAATAGTAATTTTTGGTTTTTGAGTATCATCTATACTCGTAACGCTGTCTATATCATTACTATTACGTATCAGTACTAATTCCTGCCTCATGTTAATGACAAGTTTTCGAAAATCTTCAAAAAATCCTACCAATAATTTTAATGGTATGCATACATTAAAATTCCCATTTGCATCTACTATAATTTTGTCTGATATGCCCAGCTTCTTCTTTGGAAACCATCCAGCATTTTGCAAGAAAACGCTTTCATTTTCGTTATATGATAGATAACTTTTTAAAGTCGAAACTAAACCAACATTTCTCACGGAGTCTATCACTATACCATTCATTTCATATCTAATTTCTCGAAATATGAAAGCGATCGCGTTGTTAATAAATTCCAATTTAGTAGTCGCAGACCCATCTTCTTGTGTGAGTTTTCCTTCGATATATAAATAACTATTGCATGATGCAGTGTAGGCATCTAAATTCTTGTTTCATCGTTATAATCTAAAGTTCCAGAGATATTTGGCTGATACGTATGAAATTGATAATCTTCAATAGAGTTGTCACTGAAAGGTTGACCGGTGATATTAAGTAATTCCATTATACTAAGACCTCAAATCCTAGAGATTCTAAGAACTTTTTATTTTCCGATGTTAATCTATTGACACTATTTTTAGAACTGCCAATTTTCACCTTATTCACCCTTTTATAGTATGGTTGGTGTCTATTGTGTGATGTTGTAGAATGGAATCTTAACACCATTTTATTAACCAATTAATTTTCTAAGGTGTAATCTAACGGTTATAGTTTCTTCCCGAAAATTGACAAGCTCTCCACCTTGATCAACTATTTTGATTGTGATGTTGTTAATAGTCTTAACGCTTACTGGGACGTAAATAATGTTTAAAGGTGATTCCACGATTTTATACCCAACTGGTACTGTCGGAAAAACTGATGAATAACGTGTACGGGATGTCCATTAAAGAATGATCCTATTGCAATGCTACAATCGACGCATATAGTGTTCACCTTGGAAATTTTTACTGTATAATCTGAAGTATCATTCTCATTAGGATTCAACTGTCTTGCCGCAAATCCTAGTAGTGGTCCAATTGAATTTTCTACAGCGAAATTAATTTTTCTATTTGAACGGATATTCACTTTAGAAGTATTAATATCTGCAGTAATCGTGATAAAGGCATCTTCATCTACCTTAATTGTCTGATCCTCCAAATATTTTGTGATATCATCGATTTCATAGCAACCCTCAGGAATTTTGATAACATATTCATCGTTTTCCCCCCAAACAAAGGTATTGTTGCTATTATCAATGTTTGGAATAATATTGTAGGTATCAAAATTTGTCAGTCCAATTTCATAATCTACATCATCTTCTAAATAAATGGGGGGGTTGAAATTGTAACTCAATATAGAGGACGCGTCGCTAAGAGCAAAAGTGAAAGACATATTGTTATCTTAAACGTTTATTACAAAATGAGTGAAGTACATTATTTATATTAGTTATATAAAAAAGCCAGACATATATGTCCACACATATATGAATCATAATTTTGTAATGAATTATAGTTATATTTGATTTTATTGAAGCTACCATCACTATGAAAATAATTTATTAACTCTTCAGGAGGTCGCAAATCCCCAAAACTATCAAAATACTTCACATTATTATTTTTCTTTGTATATGCTACCCAGTGAGTTCCATCACCAGCGTCGATATCTAGATTCACAATGCCAGATTCATTTTTATTTATATGTTTTGGAAGTTTATCTCTCATGAAAACTCCTCGAAAATTAGGGATTCTAAGAATTTTCGAGTATTTCAGTAAGTCTACATTAGTTAACGGTCGACGAGGTAGCTTTATTGGAAGTTTTTTTGATAGGGTATCAAGTATAATCCGAAGCCTTTCTTATAAGGGCCCAGATATAGTCCGTTTCCTTTGGTAGACTCTTCCATCGCCAAATCATGCCTCTTTTGCTCAGCTAATTGTTCGCGATTTGTCTTAGCATCGTTAACCGCCTTTGCAATACCAGCTGCGCTCCCACCTAAAGCTCCCAATGCTCCCAAAATGGGTAATAGGAATGGGAGGAAACCCCCTATTTTTTTGAGGATTGGAATAACTTTAACTTTTCGACTACGTCTTTTTGGGAGAGATTTCCTTTTTACAGCAACTTTTAAATTTATTTTACCTCCTTTCTTCTTTGTGATAGATTTCTTTCGGACTTTTTAACCCATTCCCAACTTGTTCTTTATTTTCATTATTCCACTAACACCTAATGCAGCAATCTTTTCACCGATACCTGAATCAGACGCTTTTACAAGTTTAAACGCAGCCTCAGCTAATGCCCTATCTGCTTGATTTCTACTCTCGACGTCTTGAAATTTAGAATATGCTATATCGTGTTGTTTACACGCCTCATCTAACCTGTTAACACCTTTATCACCTCTTTGTAATCGCTTGGTAAGTTTCGTTCCAGGGCCACAATAATTATATCCAGGTAAATGTAATTCTATTGGAAGTTTATCGATTATTTTATTTAGCAAACCACGTCCACTCCGTTTAGAGATGTGATTACTAGTGTGTACAGAACTTTTATATCTATCCATTATATCTAAAATGTGAGACAAATAAAATATGTTCTTTGTTCCAAACCCTTTATATAGATTCAGGAATCGAGTACAGTTCGGTTCACTATAGTCCTTATTATAATGTGCTTTTATAGTAAAGTCAAGGTCCAATATATATGATCATTAAAATGTTTATTCAGCAACAAAAAACGCTTTTATCTGTAGAAAATCATGATAATGTTTCATTGACTGAAGCATTTCAAAAACATGGCATTTTATTTGGAGGAAAATCGAAACGAGGGTTGTTGGTGGGTAGTTCAGGCTGTGGAAAAACAAATGTAATGCTTAGTTTATTAGAACATCCCAATGGTTTACGATTTGAAAACATTTACATATACTCTAAATCTTTGTATCAACCCAAATATGAATACCTCAGAAAGTTAATGAAACCTGTAAAAGAAATTGGGTATTACGAATACGATGATGGTGACTCCGTTATACCTCCTGAAGATATTAAACCAAATTCTGTTATAATATTCGATGATTTAGCATCATGCAATCAAAATATCATTAAAAGCTACTTCTGTTTTGGACGTCATAAAAATACCGACTGTTTTTATTTATGTCAAACTTACTCATCAATTCCTAAACAACTATGTAGAGATAATGCTAATCTCATTGTTATATTCCAACAAGAAACATATTTTTGATGATCACGTGAGTGTTGATATGAATTTTCAAAATTTCAAAGAAGAAGTATGCGCATTTTGTTGGAAAGATAAATATGGCTTTGTTGTGATTGATAAAGATTGTGCTATAAATTCTGGCAGGTATCGTAAAGGATTCGACAAATTCATACATATATAAGGTGAATGTACTGGTCGTACGATCAGTAAACATGGATAATCTAGTAGCAGTGCAGTTGCTGAAGGCAAGGAAGGCGTTAAAAGCAAAATATAGAAGCTTGAAAAGTGATATTGTCAAATCACAGTCACAATTAGAGAAAACTTACAAACCCATAACTCAACCACTTAAAGAATTGTATCAAGTCTCAGTAAAACTGAGAATACTCTTCCAAAATCTGATTTTAAAAGGGAATTTAAAGATGAATTGAGCCGTCAAAGTTTTAGCCCCAAACCAAGATATCAAACACCTTTAGAATATTATCGTACAACCGCTCCTATCAATTTAGAAACATTTCAGTATGATCCTTCTACATCTAGACCAGAATTCGGCGAAAGTAATTTTGATGAAACATTTCCAGCACCGATAGCAGATACAACAACATTGACAGAACAGGACCGTTGTTAGAACAATTCAAAAAACCGCTACCACGAGCGTATATAATCGGTAAAATTGAAGATGTTAAAAATGAGTATGATGATACCTTTGGTGTTTACTTTGACCCGCGTACAGAAAAATTTGCGATTGGTGACTCTACCATTGATTTTGATGGAGCTGATTTTATAATTAATGATCAATATAAATATACCGGTACGCCTGGATTGTATGAACTGATGTTCAAAAAACTTCCAGCAGGACATCGAGCAACTGATGTGGACCAATATATTAGAAGAACTAACACTCAATACTTAGGTTACAATCCTGAAAAAGGTCTATCTACATCAAATGCTCCTAAATTTATAAATATTATAAAGCCACGAATTACTAGTTTGCATTCGATGGCACGAGAAAAGGCGGCTAAGAAAACTAGTTCAATAAAACCACCCTCTATTTTACCAGCTCTAGTACCAAGGTCGAGATCCAGTTCACTACCTTCATCACAATTGTTAAAAACGAGAAGTCAAGGGAAAAAAGGTGGAAGTCTGAAAATGATGGAGCTTAATAACAAAAAAATTGAATATAAGCATTTTGATGACTATAATGAAATTGTAGATCGTTTAAAATTGCTTACAGCATCGCAATTAGCGGGAAACACTAGTCATAATAATGAAATAATTTCTATCATAGAAGAATTGAGGGAGGGTGAAATAATAAGATAAATAGTGTGTAAAAAAATAGTGATCTCATTTAGTGCGTAACATTGAAGCTTTAACAATGCCCATCGATAAGTTTGGAAGACACATGTTGCGAAGTAGATCAACACACACATCACCACATTCCATCTATTCACCTGTCTTAACATCATCACCAATATCATCACCATTTTACATTTGTGAACCATCTTCACATCATAGTAAATGCATCATAAACATACGTGGTCATCTGGATAAGTCTCAAAGTTTATTACGTTATACACTTGAAAACGCAGCAACTGAATACAAATTTCCCGTATCTGGCAAAATAGAAAATATCGAAATTTCACCCATTGATGCAACAATTTTTGTGGGTACCGTTAATTTTACAAAAGATAAACTTATTGGAAAAGTCATAAATAAAGGTGATGAGATTACTTTCCTAGTATCGAAGAACCATCCATCTTTGTACGTTGAAATTGTGCTACTGTGCCTAGTAACTAGAAATGACTAACGTTAAAGAAGAAATAGTAAACGAAGTCCATAGACCAGCTAGAAAACATTTTAGAAGGCGAAGGGTAATTGTTAAAGGCCTCAATGATCTTTATCAAGCAGATCTTATAGAAATGCGTCCATACGCGAAAATAAATAGAGGTTATAAATAAATCTTAGTAGTCATTAATGTATTTTCAAAATTTGTTTGGTGCGAACCAATAAAAAATAAAAGTGGGAAAGTGGTTACCCAAGCAATGAGAAATATATTGTCACAGGTTAAAGTACAACCCACAAATTTACAAACGGATATAGGAAAAGAATTTTACAATAAAGAATTCAATAAATTAATGGATGAGAAAAAAATTATCACATCCCCATCACATCATTATAACACATATTCAAATCTCAAAGCAAGTGTTGCAGAAAGAGCGAATAGAACATTAAAAAATGAAATGTGGAAACAGTTTAGTTTGCAAGGAAATTACAAGTGGTTAAAGATTTTACAGGATATTGTAGCGAAATACAATGACACTGAACACAAAACCATAGGGATGAAACCAAAGGATGTAAAAAAGAAACATGAAAAATATTTACTGCGATTTATTTATAGCAATTTAAAGACAATCGATCCAAGGAAACAAAAATTCAAAGTCAATGATCATGTGAGGATAAGTAAATATCGTGAGGCTTTTTCAAAAGGGTATACACCTAATTGGTCAAATTAAATTTTTAAAATCAGGAAAGTTCACCAAAGCAATCCTAGAACATATTTATTAAAAGATCAAGACGGTGATGAAATTAAAGGTGGTTTTTATGAACAAGAAGTTCAGAGAGTAAAGTATCCTGACATATATCTTGTGGAAAAAGTTCTAAGAAGAAAGGGGGATCAGCTTTATGTTAAATGGTTGGGATTAGACAAGAGACATAATTCATGGATTTCAAATAAGCAAATTGTATAAAGATAAAGTGTAATATTTAATTTTTTAATGAAAACAAATTATATGTATAAACTGTTTTATTTACATACCAATTTCACACAGAAAAATATAAAATGTACTTAATAATTGCTTACATCTCATTAGTAAATCTTTCGTTATATATTTTACATCTATGATTATAATCTAAAATAGGTGTAATAATTTTTGAAATTAATGCTTTTCTTCTCTGAAAACGTCCTCTATCATGAGCTAATGACATCCAGTGCCCCTTCCTTGATGAGTTGTAGGCAATAAAATAAATTTGATTGTGTTTTTCATTAAATGTCACTTTCTTCATTTTACACGTTGCTAGTACACTCAGCTTCGAATATATTTGGGTAAATGTACATTAATTCCATGAGCATACCAAAATTTTCACTATTAGAATTTTCACTCGGTGGAAGTAAATTCTTTACGTTATCAAACACATTTCCTCCTTGACGTTGTAACCCTTTTTGCACAATCTTGAAATAATTTGCAAATTGCGATCTTCTTAACATGTCAACTCGGTACTTAACAAGTGGTAACAGCTCCCACAATTTGCAGATTGTTTCATGTCCCAAGTAGATATATGAATTATTTTTCCAAACTTTTATCACTCTTGATGTAGTAATTTCTTCAAAATATATAGAAAAACTTCCAGCACGTATAGGTTCCACTTTATCATTAGTGTATAAATAATTTGATATTATTCTTTCATTTGCAATAAACTGAGTCCACTCGTTTTCATCGAAAACTATCACATCATTTTTATTTCCTGACAGTATTACACAAGGACTATAGCACACTTCATATGATAACCCTGTTGACACAAATTTACATTGAGATTTGTTCAACTTATATGTACGTTTACCGAGCACCACTAAGTCATTCTTACTTTGATGTGCTGGAGGTAAATCACTAAATAAATCAAATTAAAGCTCCGGTAAATCGAAAATACTATTTTGCATCATCTTGAGAAACTGAATCGAAGAAGATTGTTAGTGGCAATTTATGTAAAATGCTGTTATACAAGCGTATATTATTGAAATATTTGATGGGAGGTAGTTCTAGAACTCCCCATATGCTTCATATGGTTGAGCTGTACAGTGGTGGGAGGTATTAAGACGTCTCGTGGCAGGTGGTGATAGTGGTGTGAGGTCGTTCTTGAACTCTCAATCCGGGATTCGGGAGTGCATCGAAACGGTATCATATGGATATTTTGTCTTCGTATATGATTTTATTGGTAATGTCATTAATTCTGGTAAATCTGCTAATGTCAGTACTTAACCCAGAACACCTTCGGCGTTATAGTCTGTCGATAAATGGATATCATGCCGTTGATTCATTTCTTCTTTTAAAACTCCCTACAATATTTTTTTAGCTATTAACATTTTATGTTTTCTTTCAGAATTTATCACTTTCCGAATACAATTAAATTGCATATATGTACGTAATGCCTCATGATCCACTGATTCTTCTTTTAAGTCATTATCTGGTGTCTTCGGAAGAGCATCATGAAACCAAAAATTTAAAATTTTTTCAATAGCTGCCTCAATATTTTCTTCAACTTTCTCATATGCACATACTGATTTCTCATTATCTTTGTAATTCATATTACCACTACCTCCCAATGCCATTTTATCAAAATTATGCTTTGTGTAAACGAATTTAAGAATATCTTAACGATGAGTGAGAAGTAAAATTATTGAGTATCACTTATATTAACCGCTCAAAACTGGTTTTCAAGGAACAGTACATTTCCTATGAATGAGAATTCTAGAAAACCTTCCACCACAATCTACCCCAATTAGAGCAATGAGAGAAATAGAATACCCCCCATCACAAAACCTCCCACGACCTTACCTCCTCATTTATTTATTAATGAGAGAACTGGAACCACCTACCACAAAACCCCCACCACACCACCCTCCTTCTTCATTTATTAATGAGAGAACTGGAGATTGGTAAGTGGGGGTGGTGTGGTGGGGGGTTTTGTGGTAGGGGGTTCTAGTTCTCTCATTCTTTACCTACTGATATATTTTGGCTTACTTTGTACTTTTCTAAATTAAAGCATAGAGTACTTATGATTTCATATTGTTGTTTTACATTTAGCATAAGTCCTATTTATTCTGCCTTTAGCTTTTCTCTTAAAAATTGCGAAAGATACGTGAAACATATGCTTGCATTTTCTATGCAGTCAATTTCTCACAATTGGTGTATAATTAATGTGAATTGCCTACCTTCAGAAAGTTTTATATTAGGGTTAGGTACTGATGTTTTATATCCCCTGTGCAGTATGGTCGGGTCCTTGGTATGTGCCCGATTTATACGAACTGATTAATTTAGAAGCTTTTATTAGTAGCATTAGGTACTAACATATTATGTCCGGTCAGGTATGGCCGGGTCCCTGATATAAACCTGCCAAGCCTAAAAGTTCTTTACGCTTCCTGTATATATTTTGCTCGTCTAAACATTAACGAATAGCGTCTGCTTGGAATTTGGCTCCAACAAGTTTTCGACTATTGGAATATCTTGAATTGTCGACAGCTTTCGTTTAGAAACGATATTATCAAGTACATCTAGCTAGATGAAATGAAAGAGCACTGCAATTACCTTTGATACATCTGTCAATTGGGAAAATTACTTCGCCTTCGAATCAATGTTTTTGTTGAAATCAGTAACAATTTGTTGAAAGGTGTTGATAAGGCAAGGAGTCTCGCGGCCAGCAGTTTCGTAGCTTGTTCAAAAATTTACTTATCTTCTGTAAATACACCCATTTGAAGATGACTCGTCTAACTTTCGAAAGTTTTTTTTTTTTTTTTGAGTATCATATCCGTTCAGTTCTCCTATCGACGACTTTTCTTTTTCCCGAGAGCAAGAAGAATATCTTGTTGTATAGGGGATATATTATTACTAATATCTCATTTATGCTCTCATTGGAAAGTTCTGGTGTTGCCCCATACTTTGTGAGGGGAGTTTTCTGCCTACATCTGTAAATGCAGGACTTATGTTAAAACTATGTAGGTACCAATCGCCGCGACATCTGTAAATGCGTGGCATTGTTGCTGTTCACCGGAGATATCTGAAATTGTATAGGTATCAATCGCCGCGACATCTGTAAATGCCTGGCATTTTTGCTGTTCACCGGAGGTATCTGTTAATACCTCGGTTATAAAATATGCAGAAAATTAGTTAGTTTCATTCATGTCCTCATAGGAGGATTCTGGCGTTGCTCCTATAGTTTGTGCATCTGTAAGTGCAGGGCTTAGGTTAAAATTGTGTAGGTATTAATCGCCTTGACATCTGTAAATGCCAGGCATTTATGCTGTTCACTCAAGGCATCTGTTAATGCCTCAGCTATATAATACACAGGAAATTACTGAGATATTTAATAAAGGACTGCCGAATCTAACCTACTGAACTAATCAACAGACATCTGTTAATGCCTGGGCTATATGATATACATAAAGTTAGTGGTGTCTTAAACAAAGGATTGTTGAACCTAATTGACACTAATCCTACTAATGTATATTGGGTACCACTGCCCAAATCTGTAATGCATAGTTTACGTTGAAAATGTGTATGTATAATCGCCGTAGCATCTGTAAATGCCAGACTTCAATCAATATATTTCTGAGACATTTGCGTGCATGATTTAATGAATTGTAGAATTTTTAGCAAAATAACAGTTGACCTCAGTTGTATAATATTTAGGATGAGTGAGGTGCTAATTAAGGGCCTACTATACCTAAATGCAAATAACCCAGCTAATGTATATTGAGTCTCACACTCCACATCTGTAGAGCTTATATTGTATTCAGTTAAAGAATGAAGTAACCCTGACACTGGTTTACATAGCCATACTCGAAACAATTAGAAATTGAAATGGTCACTGCTCAAGAATGCTATAGGACCCAAAGGGCCAACTGTATTGTGTCGCGTTTTGACAAATGGGAAGATGAGAAATAGTTCCCTGAGTAATGAGAAAACGCCATACTTTCTATACGGCATTTCTGATACAGTTGTAATGTGATAACATTTAAATTTCTGTTAAAATAATAAGTTGCACTGTTCATCATCTGGTGAAAAGTGCGGTGAACAGTATCTGTTAATGTTGTAACTGTATAATATATAGAAATACGAATGAAGTGTGAAATAAGGTAATACTCGACCTCAATGCAATTAACCCGACTCATATATGTATATCTTGTAAATGTCGGTCTCCTAGAACATTTCTGGGATATTTGCGTGATTGTAAGAATTTCCAAAAAATTACAGTAGATATGTCCTGCTTAAACCATAAATATTTATATAAAATTCTTCAAACGAAAGCGTAACGTTCAGTTCACGCTTCCTCCATTGATTTATTTATATTAATATTACTGTACTATTACTCTCTCCTTGCTATCCTTCTCTCCTCTATAGTATTATTCATTAACATAAGCAAAGCATAATGCAAGTTTGCTTTCCAAGAAATAACCCACAAATATTCTCTAATAGTTGATATGTGCTAACGCTGCCAAGACAAGTGCTTTTATCAGTCAGCACTGTCAGCAGTCAGTCAATACCAGTACCGTTTCTTACATCTAATGATTTAATAAAAAGTAGAATTTTTAGGGTGTGACGTTTTATTCGTGCGTCACACTTTGACACTCGAGCTTTCGGCACGGTACAGTAGCTCGGGCGCCACCTTTACAATTATTTCAAGTGGGGTAAAGGACCCACAGTAGCCTCTTGACACAGCCTATTTCAGTAGGGCTGGGATAGCCTCAGAGGAGACACGGTATGTCCAGGGGTCTATAAGGATAGTGGACTTCACACACAACCAAAGCAAAAGGCAAAGTTCAAATTAGTTATATACAAATATTTATTATGCCTATTATGTACAATGCTAGCTACCTAATATTAATTACAGGTTAAACTAATACAGAAACAAAACAAAAGCGGGGTGACGGTAACTGTTAAGCGGAGCAAGAGGGCGGTTATCAACGGTTAAAAATACGATAGGCAACAACGGTAATGCGGCGGGGTATGAGTCGGTGCAGCAAGCAAAACTACGGTCGGTACAGTACAATCCTTGTTGGGCGGTGACGGCGATGTTTCCTGGGTACTGCGGCAGTGCGGCTATCAACGGTTAAAAATACGATAGGCAACAACGGTAATGCGGCGAGGTATGAGTCGGTGCAGCAAGCAAAACTGCGGTCGGTACGGTACAATCCTTGTTGGGCGGTGACGGCGGTGTTCCTCGGTACTGCGGCAGTGCGGTGATCCTCCTAAATCCCTTAAACAGATCCAAGTGAATGGACCTGACGGAATTCAATAATTCACTGGCTTGGCGGAGAGATCGGATAAAGGGAGTCAAATCTGGTCGGTAGTGGGGCACTAGCTCCATCTAGCGGTTTCGCAATGAGTATTCCGCTGGCTTGGCCAAGTGACCGATTACAAGGAACCAAGCTATGCGGCGGTGGGTCACTTGCTTCGCTTAACGGATATTTCTACCTAGAATTAATGCTTATTTCCGAAGCAATAAAATAAAATACCAAGTTGTGCCTTTCAAATAAAGTATAAAATATAATATTAATATCCTATATTTTAACTACTAAAATAAATCATGAATTAGGAGTGCAATTTCCCTAGCAAATTTTGCTTCATTACACCCCCCTCTTACTTCGTAAAAAAAATAATAAAATGTAATGAAATTATTTTTTCCATGGGTCTTCTTGTTTCCTAAAAGAAAAGAAAATTGTTTAACGGTCCCTAACTGATTAAAGGCGCCTGCCCCACGATGGTTAAAAAACTTTATTTGGGGGCAAGTTCAACCTTTTACAAACTCAAAAATTAAACTTAAAAATTAAAATACAATTCCTTACTTACAAATGAAAATTAAAAAAAAAATAAAGATCTGCGGCGGTCCTCTAGGTGAAACTTCCATTCCTAGGTACTGAGGGTTCTCTCCCTAAAAAAAAAGAAAAACAAATAACGGTATCGGTTAACGGATCTTCTACTGCCGAGCTGGTCCCCTGGGGGCTCCTTTCTTAGCATTCCTCCAGGTAGCAGTAGTGGACGGTTCATCGTTGACAGAAAAATACGGTTTCAGATCCTTGATATGGATCCGAGTGATCTTCTTTCCGGTAGTGGACTTGAGGTTGTAGACCACTGGTGATACGACGTCGGTAACGGTATATGATCCTGAATATTTCGGTTCAAGTTTCGATGAAGAACCCTTGCGGACGGTACGGGCTGTTTCCCATGGTTGCTTGTTGACCGACGGTTGCCTGGTTCCTGTCGTCTGCCGCTGCGAGACTTTGCATCGCTGACATTGCATGCAGCTGCGTACGTATCTGGCGATGTCACGGAACATTCCTGGCCAGTAGTACTTCTTTGAGATACGTGCAATGGTTTTGGCGATCCCCATGTGTCCAGCGGACGGAGCATCATGGTTCTCTCGGAGGACGGTGCGGCGGAGCGCTGTGGGAACACGTATTTTCCATGGGTCTGACAGATCTGGTTTGCTGGAATCCCCAAAGTGGCGGAACTGCCGATCATTACGTATGCAGTAATTCGGAAATCCTTTTGGGTTTCGGTCAACTTCTGTCTTTTTCGGTTGGTACCACGAACGGCTCGGTGGTTTTATTGTTCCATTGGATACCGTTTCATCAATTTTCTTATTGATTACTTCCTGCCTCTTTGAATGCTGCGGACGGTACCTCCGCTTGCATCGTTTAGACGGTAAGAGGCGGGTATGAGGTTGAGCTGACTTTGTGGTTTCAGATGTGTTCTGAAAGCTTGGCAATTCAGTATCCTGGCGTTCCTGAAGTTTCGCTTCTTCGCTCTGGGCTAGAGCGAAAGCTATTCCTCCCAACGGACTGTTGCCGAGCGGTGATGATACGAGACGGCGGTTGAGGGAAACGGTGGCGGTGATCAGATCTATCTGGAAATCTTTTGTACTTAGGATATCCATCCCTAGTATAATATCGGAGGATAGATTCGCCAGATAGAATAGGCGCTCGGAAAAAGGAGTTTCATTAATCGTAAACTCTAAATTGTACGCCTTGTTGACGTTTACAATTTTCCCATTGGATAACTGGGCAGATGAGGCAGATATATTGACGGATGGCAACCCTAGTCGGTGACAGAAATCTTTCACACGGTTTGCCACGTAGGATCTGGTGGAACCGGTGTCGATTAAGGCGGAAAAAGTGCTGCCATACATGGTTACATATATGTGCGGCCGGTTGTCTCGGTGGACGGTATTTTCATGGTCGGTAGTAGTGTGGAATTGTGCTGACCTCGTGGCGGGGCAGCTCCGGTCTAGTTTTCTCGCCTTGCGGCACGGACAGTCTCGTGACATTGTACCTTGTTGACCACAATGCGAACAAAAGAGTTTCGGCGAAAAATGGCATCGGTTACGGAAATGTCCGGTTCTCCCACATCTCCAGCAGATATTTCCTCGGTTTATGGGAGTTGCAGTGATGGAACTCGATGTCCTGCTCACGTTGTTAGCCTCTTGACTATCAGGTGGAGTTTGGTCCATCGGTCTCTGAGTGTCTTGCGACGTTCGTGTAGCCAAGACCGCAATTCCATCCATTCGAGACGGTGGTGGCGGTTGGTTACTATTTGCAGGCGGTGATGGCGGTCGGTAATTACTTACAAGTGGTGGTGACGGTCGGTTATTATCCGTAAGTGGTGGCAGCCGATTAGTGGTGCTTGCAGGGTGTTGATTTGCGGACAAGTACGGTGCAGTGGTGTTTGTCCGGTACACTTGCTGCATTTCCTGACGTAGCGCTTCGAATTCCTTGACCTTGGCGGTCAAAGCGGCTACATTTGTCAGTTCATGTCTCGGAATATACTGCCTATAATCTGGAAGCAGGTTTCGGTAAAGCCACCGGAGTTCCTGCTGTGGAGTGAGATCTCCATGTCGGCGGATGAGTGTTTGTATGTCGGTTAGATAGGTACTTGCAGGTTCATCCGGCTTCTGGAGGCGGCGGCTAATTTGAGCCTCTATCTCCTCTTGGTAGTTAACTGGGAAGTAGAATATGCGGAATTCGGCGGTAAAGTCTTCCCAAGTTCTCCAGTGGGTACGGTTATTCCTGCACCACAATAATGCCGGTCCTTGAAGTAATTCTGGTAGCACAGGTAGCAGCTGTGCCGGACGGATTCCAGTGTACGAACAGACTTCCTCTATTCGTTCTAGGAAGGCGGCGGGATCTCCCTTCCCGTTGAACTGGATGCCCCATTTACGGACTTTAAATGGATCTAAAGTCCTGTCCACGGTTTGTGCTGACGAAGACGGTATAGTAGACGGTACTGGTAGAGGCGGAACTGTTAGTGGTGGTGGTGTCGAGAGGACAGGTCTGGTATCTTTTGACATCCTGTATACTCCTTTCGGGTCACTTCTACCTCACGGTTGTAGCAAACGATGACAGTCGATAAGTAGCGGAAAAACGCGACGGTGGCGGCTGGTGAAGGACGGTGGTGAATGATGCAAAGCGGTATCTCAGAGAGACGGTGACTCACAACAGTGATTCACGACGAAGTATCGATAAACGGTAACAGCAGGTAATAGACAACAATGAACAGTCTGAGCGGTCTCTCAGAGTGGTCTGTTCACTACGGTGTCTCAAGACGAAGTGTTGATAAACGGTAACAGCAGGTGACAGACGACAGTGAACAGTCCGAGCAGTATCTCAGAGTGATCTGTTCACTACGGTGTCTCAGGACGATGTGGCTGAACGGTCTGAGCGGTTTCTCAGAGTTGTCCGTTCTCTGCGATCTCCCAAGACGAAGTGTCCTCTGCTAAGTCCTGAACGGCTTGATATATCGAGTCGAGAGTAGCTCCGTTGGCTTCTGCGCACTCGATTTACTATGTCGGGAGGGGTCACAAGCTATATCTCCACTGTCACCGGAGTTTCTAGGACTCCGGGCAGAATCCGGTGAGGGTCGATTTAGAAGGTGTCTGGCGGTGCGGACAACTGATTCCTATCAGTTTTGTTGAATTTCACCTTCCTCCTTCACCAGGGTACACTTTTTTCCGGAACGGACGGTCGGATCACGCTGAAACCAACGGCAATCGATTCAGCGTCCTTGAGTTACTATTAAACGAGGGGTCACTTGCCTAGTAACTCCAGACCCCGGAGTCGGTAAGTATTCCGGGCACAATCCGGGCGGTCGGTAAAAGTCGGTGCAAACGGTGTCTCGGGGTGCTGTTTATCACCTAGTATGGGTCCTACTCAATTGAGACCCGTAACTTGGCTGTAGCACACTTTTTCCCGGAAAGGACGGTCGGATCCGGTTGCAAACGTCACCAATCGATTCCTTGGGTCCGATTACCCTGAAAACGACACCCCACACGATATTTTGGGTGTTCGGGTAACTTCGGCACCCTTCGGAAGTGTTCGGTCGGATTTCGGGTTTCTGCTCAAAATTCAGCCTCTTCGTGTGGCAAAACCACAGAAACTGACACTGGTTTGGAAAATTCTTCAAAGGGTTATTAAATGGTTAATAACGCCTTCGGGTGAGTTCGGAGCGGTTCTGCAGTAGTCGGAATCGGTTCCCCGTATTCGGTTATGTCGAAAATGACACCTCACACGCCTATAAGTACCGGTTCGGAGAATTCGGTTGCTTTCGGTGACTGCCGAATGTGAAGTCTAAACCACTTTCTCTATTTACGGTCCCTGCTCGGGGGCCAAAGTATGTGACGTTTTATTCGTGCGTCACACTTTGACACTCGAGCTTTCGGCACGGTACAGTAGCTCGGGCGCCACCTTTACAATTATTTCAAGTGGGGTAAAGGACCCACAGTAGCCTCTTGACACAGCCTGTTTCAGTAGGGCTGGGATAGCCTCAGAGGAGACACGGTATGTCCAGGGGTCTATAAGGATAGTGGACTTCACACACAACCAAAGCAAAAGGCAAAGTTCAAATTAGTTATATACAAATATTTATTATGCCTATTATGTACAATGCTAGCTACCTAATATTACAGGTTAAACTAATACAGAAACAAAACAAAAGCGGGGTGACGGTAACTGTTAGTTAAGCAGAGCAAGAGGGCGGTTATCAACGGTTAAAAATACGATAGGCAACAACGGTAATGCGGCGGGGTATGAGTCGGTGCAGCAAGCAAAACTACGGTCGGTACAGTACAATCCTTGTTGGGCGGTGACGGCGATGTTTCCTGGGTACTGCGGCAGTGCGGCTATCAACGGTTAAAAATACGATAGGCAACAACGGTAATGCGGCGAGGTATGAGTCGGTGCAGCAAGCAAAACTGCGGTCGGTACGGTACAATCCTTGTTGGGCGGTGACGGCGGTGTTCCTCGGTACTGCGGCAGTGCGGTGATCCTCCTAAATCCCTTAAACAGATCCAAGTGAATGGACCTGACGGAATTCAATAATTCACTGGCTTGGCGGAGAGATCGGATAAAGGGAGTCAAATCTGGTCGGTAGTGGGGCACTAGCTCCATCTAGCGGTTTCGCAATGAGTATTCCGCTGGCTTGGCCAAGTGACCGATTACAAGGAACCAAGCCATGCGGCGGTGGGTCACTTGCTTCGCTTAACGGATATTTCTACCTAGAATTAATGCTTATTTCCGAAGCAATAAAATAAAATACCAAGTTGTGCCTTTCAAATAAAGTATAAAATATAATATTAATATCCTATATTTTAACTACTAAAATAAATCATGAATTAGGAGTGCAATTTCCCTAGCAAATTTTGCTTCATTACAAGGGAAACAAAGTTCGCCGGGTTAATGCCCCGATATAAAACTGATGACATTATAATATAAGGTACTATTGTATAAACTCACCCAACTGATGTATACTATTTTTAAAACATTCTTAAATCATCTCTATGTGTGTGTATAATAAATTAAAATACGTCTTAGCCGTCGACCAATGTTTATTTTTCTGGTTTATTTAATGGGTTAGAAGAGAGAATATAATTGAATCTTACATATATCGGTCATTTGACTTTTAATTGAAAACAAAGCAAATTGCATGAATAACTTGATATATATCACGTTTACAAAAAACTTGGTATCGAGTGCCTACTATAGACAAATCTGTCAATCTGTGTACTTACGAACCGTATTTTCGCTTTCGTCTTTTAACAGTGACAAAGAAGGTCTTAGCTTTCGCTTAAGCCTATGCCAATTTCTGCGTAGTTTTTCATATCTTCCACTTTTATGAAGTCACTGGGATGAATGTAAATCAGAACTAGCACTATGATCACTTCTTTTCGAAATATTTCATTTCTTTTTCACCACCGTTCGGTTACGTACCGCATGACGCCGGGCACGAAATTATAATGAAGATCCAGCGTTGGATTGCATAAGCAGCAGTTTTTTAACAGCCACCTTTAAATCGTGCCAGACCCGGACGGAGTTGTACACTACATTATGTAATAAGGGAGACGAAGTTGCGAAGAAAAATAAATAATGTTAGTTTAATGAACAACTCCATAAATGATTAAAATAAATATTATTTAACCTACGGCTGTGCTACCGCCCATATTAAGAATGAACCAAGAGCTTATAAGTTATAACAAGGGACTTGGTGATGGTGAGCCAGGTAAACAATCGACTATTTTCGTTTCGCGGTCTCGAGTGTTATTCTGTTACAAACAGGCTTTTGTAATGACTTATTCTGATAGCAAGGCTTTAGACTGAATTTTCACATTGATAATAGAAATACTATAACTTGCTTTACTTGTTTGCCCCTATTTATCCACAACCTTTCAGTTTCAATCTTCTCATTGTTCTGATAACTTCTAACGTTCTAACGTTCTAACTGAACGAGATCTCAGCTTATTTAAAATGTTTTTTATAAATCTTTCCGTAATATATCAAATATATACATTCATTTATCAAAATATCAATTTCCAGTCTAAGCACCATCTACCAACTATATCCTGGAATGAGATCTAAAAAGAATATATTTTGCAAATATTCACCGATCCAAGAATCTTAAGATATAAAAAGGCTCCTATCGAAATTAATCTTTCATTTTATGGTTTCTAAATGGCGTTTAGACATTGAAACATAATTTTTAATTGCAATTTAAATTTGTTGAATTGTATTATTGAGGTCCTTTTTGAGCGGCAAATTCAAAATTTGACATAGAAATCGCAATTAAACTTCCTACATAACGATACAATTGAGTACCTATTTTATATTTTATAGGTGTTTGATACTTATGAGGGCGCCAGATTTGTTTTTATTTTCAGTATGACCGAATCTTCACAAACAACTAGCAATGAAGATAAGATTTATAAATAAATTATTTTTTGGTTACTGATAGTTATGAAGCAAATATCGGGTCTTTCACCACCATATATCCCCCCAGTCAATTCCAATCTTCACATTGTTCTGAAAATATGCACGAATAACCTACATCTTGATTATACCGGAAAGCAACAAGTTTTTTTTACGAAAGCCTTTCTATGTATAATCAAGCAAGAATATAAATTCATTTATCAAAATATCGTTATACATTACACTTCCTAGAAAGTGGAGTCTGATACGCCCATGACTAATAGTGACTGTCCTAGAAATTTGTAGAAAGAGATCGAGTTTTATGGAGTCTGGTGGGAGAAAAATCTCGATTGTGTTCTAGATAACTCTAGTGGCAATTTTAGAGTATATAAGGCGAGATTCCCGGCGGAAGAAGAAGTTGAAAAGTGACAAGTGATAGGTTAGAAATCCGAGGTGATAGAAATACAAAGTAGTAAACATTGCTAATGGTTATTTTAGTAAAAGTGTATTTTATTTAAGTAAATTATTTTGTTGTTTCAGTAAGTTATTAAATAAAGCGTTAGTGGTTACCCCTTGTTAAATTATTTTGGAAACCACGGATCCTGAAGGGTGGTTCAGGGGTGAAAATACGCGACAATATCAATGTTCATTCATTAAGCACTACTCTACCAACCTAACCTGAAATTGGATTTAAGATGAATTTATACTTGCATACAGCTATCTAGAAATTTTAAAATATAAAAAGACCTGTGGAAATTAATGTTACATTGTATGGTTTCTCTAACCCGTGCACGTTTAGCAATTGAAGCAGAATTTTTAAATAATTAAATTAGTGTATTGACCATTTTCGGTCACCTGATTTTGACACCTGACTTTGACACAGGCTGTAGGGCATACAAATGTCAGCCAATCACAGAGGAATGCAAATGAAAACGATTAGAGGTGAGTTGCTAGCAGAAGCAGTTTAAGCAAAAATTAGAAAATTAACAATAAGATGGGACAGCCGGCGGAAAGCCTTTTATCTTTTAGTCAATGGCGCCATTGACCTCGACATTTAAATTTGAGTTCGCAGTTGCCACAATGTGACAATCAGATGGAGAAGGTAACATTAGAAAGAGGGGCCAGTAGTGAATATTGGACAACACTGTCCTGATAGAACGACCGAACTCAGCTGACTGTCATTACCCAAGGTCACTAAAAAACAGGTTGCTTTGTAATATATGTCACATGAAGTATTTCCATGTTTACATGTAAGGTATCTATTTGGTTAGGATAGAATTGTACATTGAAAGAATAATTTTGAAACTTTTTTCTATAAAATGAGGAAACAGCCACGCGCAGCTGTCATCGAGGTCTATACGTGACGTAGCACTTGTCGATTCCAATGAGCCAAACTATCTTTAAGTAAGCTTAGTCAAATTAATTTACTTAATGCCTACCCGACAAATCCCGAAACCGTTTCCGCTGGATGTCGTGTCCCTTTAAATTGGAGTTCACATATGTCTTCGTTTATTTCGTCTTCTCCGTCTGACTGTCCTTTCTTGTTAGTTCTCTAATCTTTGGTTTAAGCCTGTTATTAAAAAATAACAACGTTTACCCATCTTTAGAAAACAAAGCAATGAGTTGTGTGCCCTCCACGTCACCACCGTTACGTCAACCGAAAATGGTCTATTGTTACAATAGAGGTCTTTCTGGGTGGAAAATTCGAAATATGAAATATAGAAATTGCAATTAAACCTCTAACATAACGATACAATAGAGCACCTATATTATATATATATTATAGGTCTTTGATACTTATTAAGTCGCCAGATTCGTTTTTATTTTCAGGATGATCGAATTTTCATACTCAATTGACAATTAATTACTTGTTTGATTGATAATAGTTAAAGTAACGTTTCTTATAGAATTTTGAAATTAGTAGAAGTATTCCATGAAAAACTAAGAATCAAAACGAATCTACTAAAATACTAATTAAGTCCTCGTCTTATTTTAATAAGCTACTCTGATTATACTAGAAAGTTAACAAGCTAACCATATTATACTCTTCGTCGACACTTTTTATATAATATAAATAATATTAGTTTTAGACATTCTTTGTTTAATTATAAGACAAAAAATATATTTATTTAAATTGATTTACTTTCCAGATTTCAATAGAATCGAACTTTTCGTTCTTATCGTTATTACAGGAAACGTGACTGATGGACAGACAGACAGACGGACGGATATTTGGCAAGTCATTCAGAATTCGTTCACCAACACATTGATATGATTTTTTTTTCTCTACGAGCGATAGTAGTGAAAGAATGAGAAAGTTATGACACCTCCCACCACTTTTAGCACCCCCCTCCACTTTTCTAAGCCACACCCCACCCCCTCCACTTTTCTATGCCACACACCACACCCTCCACTTTTCTAAGCCACGTCCCGCCCCCACCACCACCCCCACCATAATTCGGGAACCCCCCACCAAGTTACAGAACTCTCCACCATAATTTAGAAACCCCCACCATAATTTAGACCCCCCACCGTAATTCAGAACCCCCCACCATAATATGGACCCCCCACCATAATTCGGGAACCCCCCACCACGTCACAGAACTCTCCACCATAATTCGGGAACCCCCACCATAACTTAGACCCCCCCACCATAGTTCAGAACCCCTCACCATAAATCAGAACCCCCCACCACGTCACAGAACTCTCCATCATAATTTAAAAACCCCCACCATAATTTAGACCCCCCACCATAATTCAGACCCCCCTCTACCATAATTCGGGAACCCCCCACCACGTCACAGAACTCTCCATCATAATTTAGAAACCCCCACCATAATTTAGACCCCCCCACCATAATTCAGAACCCCCCACCATAATTTAGACCCCCCACCATAATTCGGGAACCCCCCACCATAACTTAGACCCCCCCCCATCATAGTTCAGAACCCCTCACCATAAATCAGAACCCCCCACCACGTCACAGAACTCTCCACCATAATTCCGGAACCTCCCACCATAATTCAGACCCCCCTCTCCTTCTGTGATATGTTAGACAGCATATATTTTACTACTGTCCTAAATACTTCATTATTATGCCCATCTGTGTATGGATATGTATCAGATGTAAACCCACCTTAATTTTGGCAGTGGCCTTCTCCCTAAATTTTGGCTGCTGGCCTACCTAATTCAATTTTTGTAACCCTACAGCGCCATCAATCATTTCCTTAAACTCTGACTACTTATATTTTCCCATAAAGGGGATCACATGATAAAATTTAACCTAATTAATTTCAATTCCTTAATTCCACCATAATTGTGAACCTCCCGCCATAATTCAGAACACACCAAAAATCAATCAACACCTTATTGAAGGTTTTAAGAAAGTGACAAAATGTGTAGGAGATGTGTATCATCACTTGAGGAACGTTTAATATCATTTAAGAATTGGAGAGGCACTGCAAAACCTCTAGATCTCGCACTGGCAGAATTTCATTACATCGGTTGCGAGGACACCGCTGCTTTCATTGCGGAGTTGAAATTTACAGGTGGAAAGTAGGTGACATACCTATAATTGCCCATTTACTGTGTTTAGAAGATCGCTCTTATGCAAAATTAATCAAAGAGGGATTGTTCAGGTTTATGGAAAAGTAGAAGGATGTACACATATCAAGAAGCAGCTTATCAGTAATCAAATATTAGAAGTGCATTCTGGTGGCTACATAGTGTTACTTTAAGTTTACTTGTAATGCGCAAATTTATGAATGACAATTAATTAAGTAATGTACTATGAATCAATGGAGGCCTTATTAAAGCTTTATAAACCACCAATTTTCAATGTACCACCCTGTATATTTCGAGCTGTAATAATAAGAAAGAAAAATACGTATTTCATATAATACATTAATTTTTAATATTACAAATTATGATGCAGCTGCTTGGTGTGAATTTAGCTTTTCGCACACCCTGCATTCAAACTAGATATCCTCGTACATGTCGTCATTAGTTGCTCAACGTTTATTTGGATTACAATTTTACTGAGATCACTCTGTTCTAATTAACAACCCAAGAAAAAAGCGAGATTGAAACTAAATGCATTTACCATCAAATAATCCTTCAAGTTAGGAATTAATGTCCAAGCACAATAGAATAATGGATAGATCGGCAGATGAATAAGGAAATAATTTACTAATAAAATCATTATAATGAAAAAATGTCTTATTAATCAACATCTTTCGCAATAATGAAAGAAGCATTGTTCAGCCACACCGTTTAATAGTAATGAAAGAAATTGCAGTCATGTGTGTATGTTAGATCGACCAGTCAGCCCGTCACCTCTCCCCCCCCCGCGAAATACACCCTCCCCCCCGTGACCCGCTCACCCCTCGGTACCCGTCCACAGTCCATACATCGTAAATATTATGCAAATTTTAACGTGTCAGCACGTGTCAGCATTAGTATATCACATTTTTTGATAAATATAGAAAGGCAATAAATACCGTAAAAAATTATCAAAACAATGCATTCATCTAACAAAGAACAGTTCTATTCTCGTGAATTATAAATTAGTTATTTAAGCTACATAAAACGACCCATTTGGTTTACCTTAATATGTCAGAAACTCCATTCATAATAAATGCGATAGAAAATAAGAGAATATTTCGTAAACTGCAATGAAGGCGAATAGATAGATAACTGTTTGATATTATTTCATTCTAGTGAACAATAAATAGGTAAAGCAAATTATTAATACTATTTTAGCGTTAAAGACAAAACTGCACAACAAGCAGATATATCTCAACTACAGAGTGGCCTATACAAATTTAGATACCCCACCCACTTATTTCGAGAGATATAAAGGGAGTGACAACATTTCTGGTTTTTAATACTAGTTTTGCTTATGTGGTAACACGCATTTCAAAAATGCAGTTTCTTCAACGCCTGAAAACTTTTACTGCAAAAAAAGTAGTTTACTACATCATCAAAAATATCGACGAAAAACATCATATTCTTTTAGGAAGTCATGAGCAAGGTACTCTTCAGAAAAGCTAATGTAGTGGGGGTTTATACAAAGGAACATCATAAACGCACCAAGAGAAGCACAGTTGGGAAATATCGACGAAAAAACGTCATGGTCGTCAAAGAAAAATATGAGTAGTGGAGATTTTAGGACAAAACATTATAGTCGTCATAGGAAAACATGCGTAGTGGAGATTTATAAGAAAAACATGTATAGGGAGGGTGTATGCAAAAAAAGCACCATACTCTCTTTAGAAAAGTATGAGCAGTTGAGATTTAACATTATAGTCGTAATAGAAAAACATGCGCAGTGGAGCTTTATAGGAAAAATATTATAACTGATATAAAAAAAGCATACGAAGTACAAATCTTTTGTAGAGCCCTTCTGTCTCTGCCAGCATACTATTACATTTTAAGAATAAATCGCGTTATGCTGAATATATAAAATAGACACCATAACGATGTACTCTGTATTATTTACGAAAATCGAGTAAATCGAGTAATTTAAACCCCATGACCTCGAATTTTACGGGGGTATACTAAACATCAAGCTGAAACAAAGTGTCAAAATGAGCCTTACATTAAAACTATATCCGCTTAATGAAACTGAAACTAAAATTCATCAAAAAAGGGCTCCTCCTCCCATTCTAATGGTCCTCTAATCACCCACTTCTTCACATATTATTTTTAAAACACAGATATTAAAACAAGTATTGTTAGGTAAGAACCCCACTCACCTGCATGCATATTATTCCAAATTTCGATGTTAAAGCAGGCATCACTAGGAATCTAGTGAAATATCTAAAATAGTACACCTACGTCAAAAAAATCAACGAAATCTCGGAAACATTGCAAATATTCATAGTTATGAGTTGTCGACGTAGAGCCTTAATAAAAATGAAAATAAACATCCTATCACTATAACATCTAGTAGAGGGTCCACACCTTCGAAAGCCATCTAAATCGCCAAGTAACCCATTCCGGCAAGGTAAATAAATTTTGAGTTCGCATATCGAAAGAGGGTCCTTACGGGCATCCGAAATGGCTTGTTGGACTTTTTTTGGCGCTTGCACAACTTCTCCACAAGAAAAAAAAGATGGCGGAACGTTATTTCAAGAATGTGTGTTTTTAAACATATACCTCTCGCTAGAAAATTAACTACGTGCGATATTGATGTGATTTTTTATATTTGTATACTACTGACATGAGCGCATATATCTGTACTGTTAGAATTTCAAAATCACTTACGATTTTTTTCTAAATAAATCCTAAATCACAGGAAGCAAATTTGTGCTTTTGAATTTTCGACGTGCGATCAACTATATTAAATGTTTAATTTTTTTATATATTATATGCGAATGAAATATGGTCTAAAGATCAAAAAAGTTTTTGCAAAAAAAATTAGCTCCATATCTTTTACAATTTTTGAGTTACAGACTTTTCAAATTAAACCATAATTTAGGTCCGTGATACTCCTATTACCATGCGGCTATTATCTCACGTACTGCTATGTGGTTAATTGTAATGCATCAAGATAGTAAGCCAATACATTTTTGATATTATGTTATTATTTATAAATTTACGAAAATATTAATATGTAAAATGAAACTCATTTGGCATAGTATTTATTAGATCTATAGGTTATGAAGGTGTTGTATATGGAGATATTTATTATATATACCATCATTATACAATATAGAAATAAAATATAAACACGTACACAAAACGTGTAATTTATAAGTAATAATAATAATAATAATGCATAATTATACACAGCTCAGTAAGCATCGACAAAGCACTACTAGACTAGTAAGAATTACTCTGCATTATTTCTGCCCTTAAAACAATTGTAGGAAAGGTCACATGCACATGCAACAGAACATCGACATTTTTAGTCACACTCTACTTTACAATTCCACTTTTTGGTTTTTTTTTAACCACTTGTGGTTTTTTGTCATCATTTGTGGGTTTATTTGGTTATTCTCTATCAGATATCCAAATTTTCTGGAAGAGTGTGATGTGTTTTCTTAACCGTTTTTCAAGTCACCGAGGTAATTTGTTTAAAATCCAGAATTTTGTGTTAGGTAAGGAAAGTATAGGAGAATCTAAACCACTTCTTGTGAATAATTTTTACAATTAAAATTATTTTGCAGTAAGCAGGGTTTGACCCTGCTTCGCTAAGTACTTCAGTTGCAAGCTAAGCTAAGCATAACAAACTACTGGACTTAATGACCGTTTCAAATGCAGTAAGTAAGCTCTCTTGTAGGACTTAGCGAAAGTATGTCTAATAACTTTATGAAAAATAAATGCTACCTTGGTGAATCTAATTAAACTCACTATGGCCATACAGATTCACATAGGTCTTACGACCATCTTCAATGACGCGATCACCAATTGCATCGCAGTTATATCCAAGATTAGTCAAACTGTTTAGATGGCCTGTTTGATTTAAGGCAACTGTAACTGCTCACTTTTTCCCCTTCGGAAAGAATAACTGACAGGTCACACAATACATAGACTGCCAATATACAATATTTACAATATTTTCTTCTTCATGTGTTTCACCTAATTATTTATTGGTTTCGTGAATACTATAAAATACCCTTTGTTGTCGTATACCCACAAAGCTTTTGTAGTTTTTCTATTTTGGAAAAATTAAACATACCTTTCGCAAATATTATTGTGTTCGTTTGTTCATCGCTGCACTTCAAATTTTATGCTAGGCGTGAGGAATCCAAGTTCACATTGTTGGGCAACATTTGTCCTTATTTACATCAATATTCAGGGCTTGTTTTCTTAAGTCATATCGTACTTTTTTTAAATCCGAAGTTTAGGTCAATTTTTATTTTTAAACTCAATTTATTAAAACTTATTAACGATTTCGTACTCTATTTGCAAGTCTAGATATACTGTCCCAAACCAAAATGACGTAACTTAAAATTTCTTAAGCAAATTGGACGTACTTCAAAGTTTCCTTGTTAAATGACCGGCTTTTTTCAATAATCAATAAACCATTATTTTTGCATCTGCCTCATAGAATTAAATTATAAAATAGAATGAAACTATTTAAAAAAATAAGATGTGCTGAGATTAGCGGCATAAAATGTCAAATATCTCAAGAAGAGCGTATAATGAAGTACGTCATTTTGGCTTAGGACGGCAGAGTATATTACATGTAACAAATTACATAATAATTTAAAACCACGTATTTACTGCACCGAAATAATTGTTTAATAATTTTCAGACAATGAGTGATCTAATGATCAAGAATAATATAACATCTAAATCAAATTAGGTATTAGACTAATATATGATCTATCCACAATTGCACAGAACGAGCCCTGCCGTAGCTGTCACGTTGCGCGCTAATAACAAGACATTATTCCCTGATATCACCAAACGTCCCCAGGACGTTCACTTAGGTCCTCGTTTGGTCTGAACGTCCCGGGTTTACATGGTACGTCCCAAGGACGTCCGTTTGCTATCGTCCCTAAAACGTTCTGAATAAAACGTTTTGAGGACATCCTGCTATAGAGTCTAGTCAAGACAAACGTTGAAATAACCTCTAGGAGTGATGTTTTTTTTGTGCAGATGAGGATATGATTAAAAAAGGAAATTAAAAACTGTAAAAATGAAATTACAATCCTTAAAAAGTTTTACCAACAAAATTTTTTTTGATAACAAAATATTTTCATATTTCGTGGTCCATTTAAATTTTGTCAATTTGATTTTTCTGATTTCAGAAATCTTATATTCGTTTCAACTATTTTTTTCATGAGTTTCGGTTATATTACAGCCATTTTCACCGCAATATTTAAGCAGAGCTTATGTAATGTTACTCAGTTGCTGTCAAACTGGGAAATTCAATTTGGCAGGCATTGCATTTTTACAAAGAATTTATATAAATTCTTTGCATTTTTATTTCTTCCGCACACTGGCACTAGTCACTTTTAACGGCTACAAAAGAAAGTACCAAAAACAGGCAAGTCTATTTAATTGATTTATTAATATATAAGTATTTAGATCGATATTTTATTCTAGATTAATTTGGTGCGGCTTATTTGTAGGTTATAATAAAACCACCCACCTTATTTGGCTTTGTTAAAATTCTATGGGAGATCACCTGTGAACCTGAGTATGTAGTTTTTAGTTGTTTATCATGGAGCGAACTTATTCACTTAAAAGAAGATTGTTGGTTAAACATTATAAATACAATACTTCCCTTCGGTATGCGAGGGAAGTAAAAATTGAAAAGAAGTACCTACTCATGCAGTATGTTAAACGAAGTGTTATATGGTTCGACATCTCTGATGAACAAGTGGAGGTGATGAAACTTTTAATGGGTAAGGTTTGATACATCGAGTAATAAAAACATTCGCCAGAAAACATCAACAAACTTGTAAAGTATATTTAGGGATTTCAGTAAATTAATATAAGGAAAAAACTAATAAAGGTACTTTTTGAGGAAAATTTACAAATTTGTAACTTATATGCCCTATTTGTTATATTTTTCTGAAATTATGCTGTACGTACGTTCAAAAACTTTTATACATCATCAATGTTCAACCTAATAAACCTGCTTCTAACCGTAAATCCTAATGCATCTTAACCCATAGCCATTTTCTTTACTTGAATTCTGTATTAATATTGCCAAAAAATATAACGTTAAACTTATAATAATGTTATTAATCTGCGGTAGCATTAGTCAACATATATTTCTGCTTCTCTCGGTCTTTGGTATTATTTGTAGAATCAATCATTCATATAAAGAGGTGTTCTTAAAATTTTTAAATGAACAAGGGAACCTTTCAAATGCAAAAGTCAGTTAAACAAAAAAATGTTCACATTTAAACTGTGATTTTTTTTTAAATAGGACACCAAGAAAATTATAACAATTTATTTTAAATATAAGCTTGCCATCAAGTGGCATATATATATTAGTCTTAATGTTTTTTGCCAAGATTTCATCTGAAATGTTAATTTTTCTTTTATTTGCACAGGGGCTGCTGCAGTCGCTAACGCTTCAAAGTCTTGGAAGGACACTGAAATGGCTATATTACATCGTGATTGAAGAGGGCAAAAGAAAGAACAGAGAGGGTGTCAAAAAAGAGAGAATATTAGAAAATGATATAAACTAAGATAATTATAAAAAGACGAAGTGTGCAAAACGTTAAGAAAAGGTGAGATATACATTTATCTTACGTTTTATTGCATACTTGGCTTATTTCTTATAATATTCAATATGACTTAATGTATATATAACTATATTATACTGTACTAGGTATTATAATATATAACTTTTAAATCCCATAAAAATTGTATTTTTGACACTTGACACTTGAATTTGTAGAGTAAGAAGTTAATTTAAAAAAAATACAAATGCCATAACTTATTTTTCAATAGCACAATAGAAATAAAATGTTCGCATAAATTTGTCATTTGGTGTTGATAAATAAAAGTATTAAGTTTTAAAATCAATCTAATTGAATAATTTTTCTACGTGGTAATTATATATTGTCATATTTTTATCTTTTTGGCTTTTCTAACCACATTTATTCCCTTCGAAATAGAATCCAATCACTGGATTCTATTTCGAAAGAAATGCATGTGGTTAGAAAACCCAAAAATGAACATAAATACCCTCTGCTGTGAATACACCTTAAAAGTGGTGGAGAGGGAGGTACCTATATGTTTTGCATAGTATGTCCCAACAACGTTTTCAGGACGTCCACTCTAGACCTACATTCGTCCCACATAAGTCCTGGGTGGGACGTCCTCGGGACACCCCGTTTTGCTGACACGGAACGTCCCTCAAACGTCCTCGGTACGTCTTACGTCGGTAGAGTACGTCCTCGGGACGTTTTCATGTCCTGTGAGTACGTTCTTGGGACGTTTTGGGGACGTCCATGTGCTATTAGGGTTACGGTCGAATTTAAAAATCCGTATCTCGAAAACTGTATAAGATATCGAGCTAATTTTTTTTGCAAAAACTTTTTTGATCTTTAGACCATATTTCATTCGTATGTAATAGATACAAAGTTCGAATATTTAATATAGTTGCCCGCACGTCGAAATTTCAAACACACAAAATTCGTTCATGTGATTTTGGATTTATTTAGAAAAAAACCGTAAGTGATTTTGAAGGTCTATTAGTACAGATAGATGCGCTCGTGTTTGTAGTATATAGATATAAAAAATCAGATTGATATCGCAAGTAGTTAATTTTTTAGGAAGAGGTAAACGTTTAAAAACACAAATTCTTGAAATAACATTCGGCCATGTTTTTTTCTTGTGGAGAAGTTGCGCAAGCGCCAACAAAAGTCCAACAAGCCATTTCTGATGCCCCTAAGGACCCTCTTCCTGAATTCGTTTCCAAAAATCATTTACCTTGTTGGAATGGGTCATTTCAATTTTTAAAGCTTTGGACCCCTTACTAATCGTACGTAAGCATGCTAGATATCAAATACAAAATGGTGCAAAAATGTTTAAAGGGCTCCACATTTATTTTTACCTATCTACAACGAAACGAAAACCGAAGTTTACTCAAGACATGACAACTAGGGACTTTCTTTCCTACACGTTGATAAATAAAAGGAGCTTAAATAGTTTCAGGATTACAGGATATTCATATTTAAGTTTCGATGAAATCAAAACAAAAACTGAAATTCGTAACGTATAGCAAGAAATGTCCTACACGATGCTAAAAGAACACTATACTCGACAAGTTGAACTAAGTTTAATCATCATATTAATAATAATATGTTTACCTGAATCCGTTATGAAGACGTGCACTGAGAAAAGCCGCAGCAAAAAATTATTTGCTACGCGTTTCTAACTAGAGTAGCAATAATTTTAATTAGATTAGAAATATCTGTTCACTATACTAGAATAAATAACTTTACTGAGTGTTTGTATTAGCCCTTAAAAAGTAATTTAGAGTTTTTATTAGTTGCTTTACTAGAGCACTAGAGCATTTAGCTACCATTAAAGAGAAGACAATATAAAGAAAGATTTAACTGTGATAAATATAAACTTTGTTGGAATTACAAAGTTTTGTGTTGAATTACGTCACCACAACACCAATCGGACTGAATCGGTCAACTCCGGATTCAGGAAAGAACACACAAGTTGCCTCTCATTGGCTCTTCCGCGACGTCATTCTACACTGTGACCTCAATGATACAATTGGTAAATAAGTAAATAATGTCGTTTACTTGTGCCCTCGTGCGGGTTGAATATTATGTACTATATTTTTCCGTGCGGTGTGTTTCATTATAATAAAAATGACAGGAGACTTTTGGGTAAATAGTTTTTTGTTTTTGGTTTCTTAAATCGCAGGGTCGATTATATCGGTGTGTACGGATTGGGAAAATGTTTTTTTAGGTATGGCAAATAGGAGCAAGCGAGAGCAAAGCAACTAGGCTATTCTTGTTTATCATATAAAACATCACCTGCTTTCCCCATCACATGTGCGTGGAGCAGCTCTGTCTGTGGAATTTCAATTTGTTTCCGTCTTTCTTTAAGTTTTAGTGGAATTCCAAAATCAACAATAAATCTATACAGTAATTCGAGAAATTCACATGTACGTATACGAGTACCTAATTTGAAATATGTAATTTGGATATTTCGAGAGAGTGAATCGCCCCTTGCATGAGAATTCAAAGTGGTTTAAAAAATTAACTTGATTTAAAGTCAGTTTACCATAGGTAATAGATATACCCAGTGATACGTCACCATGACAGAAACGTATAAAGAAATGGTTGTTGAATGGGGGAATGGAAGTGTTTCTAAAGAACTTTGACAGTAAGTACTAAAATAATAGATGCGTTGTTTTGACCCACGACCGATGGCAGTAGAATTACCAGAATGACATTCACCAATTTAGTGTTTTCTTTACATTTTATGTATTTTACTTTTAAACATGTCAAAATAAATGTGTTTTTTTTACTCCTAGGGAAAGATTGTTAATTTATTACGTATCAAAATAAATGTCTATTTATCCTTTTTTTTTTAATTTTGTTTTAAGCAAATAATACAATTTAATGTTTTGTATGTTTTATGTTTTTTACTTATAAAGAAAATCTGTTAATTTATCATCTATGAAAATAAATGTTTATTTACTTATTTTTAATTGATTTTAGTCTCTTTGGGACAAATCCTTAACCATTTGTTAGTCCAAGGTATACCAATTTTTTACTTGTAGTTTCATGTTTAGGTAATTTAATATTTATTGTTCGTTTCCTCTTTTGTAAAAAAAATCTTAAAAAATAATGTTTTTCATATAGCCGCAAAGTGATGTATCTATATATCTATGTCATTATGTAACATTTAATTTCAATACTTATCAAGCGAATATTAAATTACAAATGAAAAATTCGTATACGTGTATATAAAACATTGGTCTGTTACAGAAGTTTGTCACGTCTAAGAGTTTAAGGTCACCAATAGCAGATTTTTTTTTAAATTAGATCAGATTGCGCATTTTGTAAAGTTGTATTTTAGGAATAAACATTTCTTCCGAAAACTACGTGTGGGGACGCACATGGCTCAAAAATAGTTATTTATAAAATTTTCTTGGATTGAAATTGGTTTAAATGGTTTTGTTATAAAGTTCAATTTACATTATAATCAGTTAGTATATATTTTGGTACAATGCCAATTTTCATAATAATTATATGCAAAAACATTATGAACACATGAATTTATTCTGGGGGAAAGAAGCATTTTATGCCATCATGCATTATGGTGTATTACTCTAAACGAATTCATATTTTCTTAAATTGTATCTTTGATAAAAAAAATTGCTTGGTATAATGCGATAAACTGGCAATGACAAACTAAATAATAATTGATAAAAAGTAAATAACTTATAAACAACATTATTTTCCTTACAAAAACTAAATATATTTCTATCCAAAAAAATTTATTTATTTTTAGCTCCATCTGCTTTTTAGCAAAAACAATGTTTATTCCTACAGCAGATATCTTTTTAATAGTAGCAAGATGACCTTTCTATTCTGATTAAGAAATTCTACTGTTATTGATCTAAAACTTTTTGACGTGACCAAATATGTTTTCTGAGGCAGGCTAATTTTTTACTAAATTAAGAAAGAATAATAATATATGCCACAATACAAAAGAAATTTACTAAGATAGTGAAAAATTTTGCAATGGTAGTGAAACTTTTTGCTGTAAATAATAATCAGTAATACTACTGCAGCCAAGTTCTTGCTCTATCCAATCAGTAACTTTGCTACAGCAAAAAAAAGAATTAACTATACAGTACCAGGAAAATCATAGAGTGGTAATAAAAAATGTTGCTGCAACTGAAAAGAATTAATCCTATCATAGCCAGATACTTTGTGATAGCTAATAAATATTTTTGGTACAACAAAAATATGAGATCAACTACAATAGCAATAAAGCTATTAAATAGTAGTAAAAATTTTTGTCAGAATTAAAAAGAACTGTTGCTACCTTAGCTGGATTGTTTGCATATTTAGTGATATATTCCACTTTGCTATAATAAAATTACTTTACTATAACAGTAAAGCTTATTTTCGGTGGCTGAAATGAAGAATGTCTTATAAAGTAACTTTACTATTGCAGTAAAGTAACTTCAGCAAAATGAGTTTTACTGCCTTTACAAAATTCTTGGCTGGCGCCTATTTAAATAGAGTTTTTTGCTGCTGTAGCTTGATTTTTGGCTGTCACTGCAAAAAACTTCCCTCAGTGTGGCTATACACGAATCAAATCCGACAATGACGCTACATACAGAAACTTGTAGAGAAAAAACATGTGCTTTGAGGGTATATAGGAAAACATTTACCGTTAAAGAAAAGCACGCACAGTGGGGTAGTATCGAAGAAAAATCAGCGTGGCCGTCAAAGAAAAATATGAGCAGTGAGGATTTTAGGAAAAGAACATAATAGTTAACATATGAAAACACGTGCAGTGGAAATTTATAGAAAAAATATTATATAGCTGTTATAGAAAGCATGCGCAGTAGGAAACTTGTGTACAGCCTCTTTATCGCTGACGTCATGCTACTCCATTTCAAGAAAAAACTCGCGATATGCTGAACATATATATTAGACACCTAACAAGCCATACAGCATTAGTGAAATCGATTAAATAGAATATTTCGACCTCAAGACGCCCACTTTTACGGGGTGTACTAAACATCAAGTCTCTTTCAAAAGAGCCTTACTTTATACTTTATCAGTTTTATGAAACAAAATCTAAAATTCATCAGAAATTACCCTACAAAGGAATCAGAGACAAAATTCTTGTACACCCATGAAAAATATGAATAGATAACATTAACCCTTTCGCTGCGGGAACCGTCCGGAGCCGCAGCAGAAAGTGGCAATTCACATGCGGGAACCGTGTATAAACGCAAGGATTTCCGAAAGAGTTAACTGCGGTATCCGTACGTATACGTATGGTAGTACATATCTACTTGTATGTTAGTGCTGCCTCTGGCCGCTAGATGTGATAAGACGTCATGCAGATTTTATGTGCCGTTCAAATTCGTGGAAACATATCAGTGGCGTGTAAAGTTACATTCGCTTATTGTTTACTGTATAGCTAGACGCTGCGTGGTATGTTTCAACTAGCGGAAATGCTATGGGAAATCACTTTTAGATGTTTAAAATATGATGTCGCGCTTTGGGTAATGTCATGTTTTGAACAATATCACACGTTCAAAGAATTTTACAGAAACTTGTGTTATTTGTGTTGGATTTTCTCTATTATGCGTAAGTCTGTTCGTGAATAGATTTTATTTCCATACTTTATAAATAAATCGGAGCCGTATTATATGGTTAGGCCATGTTTTGGTAATAACATGTTCTTTGTTTTAGTTTCTCCATTATGTGTATGTTTTCTGGTGGATTTATTTTATTTTTATATGTCATATGTCGCATTACAGCGTTCTGATAAATAATAACAATAAAATTATAATATTCAATGTTATATTTCAATCTAAATTAATTTGAACGATACGCTACTGTCTAAACGTTACTCGTGAGACTCGCTAGCGCAAGCTGCGGGAGACGTACGTACAGTGTTGCTATTGCTAGTACAATTGTACTAGAACTAGTACATTTATGTTTGGAAAAGTACGCTAGTACTCCACTTGCAAATCTAGTACACTTTTAAGTTTCCTGGTGCAATCGAACTTCGATCTTCGATTATGACTAGCAATAGTAGCAATAGCAACGCTGCGAACACCATTCTAGAAGTAGGGTGATCTGTGACTGTGACATAACACATAATAGAATATAATTATCTATGGTCTATGGTTATGTGCCAGTGCGCCATTGTAGTTACCAATTCCCTCTGGTTGGCAGCAATTATAATTTGTAACTTGTCACTCTTGACGTATTGACTTTGACACAGTGTTGCCGATTGGCGGATAATTCAGGAAGGTGGAGGATATTTTTCTCACCCTGTTAAAAATTGGACAAAAAACGGATAATTTCAATTTAGTATCGTAGTGTGGCCGATTGGATTTGTTTTGTGCAATAGTGGATAATCGCCAAAAATCCCCCCCCCCCCGTTCTTCTTTGAAAGGGGGAAAAATGCGCATATATGGTTACTGAACTAAATGTAAACCAATAAAACTTTAAGTAGTATATTGGGTTGCAGAGTCGAGAATAATAAGTTTATTTTGGTTTTCAGAAAAAAACGGTCCTCGGATGTCAAGAGCATGCGTAGTTAATAAAACCTATTCTGTTTCGCTAACTGCGCATGTTCGTAACATACTAGTGACTTTCATTTCTCAAAACCAAAACAAAGCTTAAATGTCATAATTCTAGTACAGTTTTCTGGAATTTAGTACACTTTATAGTGTTATTCTAGTACCAAACTGAGAGACGCTTGTAGCAACACTGCGTACGTAGCCGCCGAGCTCTACGGCAGCCGCACACGATAGTACACTACGGAAAACGTACTCCGCAGCGAAAGGGTTAATATATCAACTTCATGTCAGATTGACATAAAATTTCACTCGAATATTTTAGTCATCTAATAGAATCGCTTGCCAAAAGACCTCACCGTAAAACTTGATCTATTTAACGAAACAAAATCAGTATTTCTTTAAACTAAACGAACAGAATCCCAAGAGACAGCATTTTAATATGTCAATAAGAAAATGTCATAGATCCAAGAAATATATTTATTTTATGGTAAGAAGAGCAAGTACAATATATTTATCAAAGCATCTGGGTACACAGAACACATTAACTTAAAATCAATTTCGTTTATATCTTTGGTTGATTAGACTTGAAAATATACGTGGAGGTGACCTTAATATTTCAAACACACACATACACACACATACACACACTCACCCACCATCACACACACATACACACACACATGCACCTGCTACATATTAAATAAAATATTTGCACGGGCACATTAGAAGTTTTAAAGGCGTACTAATATCTAATAATAATCAATGATGCAACCCTAATGACTCTTAGACAGGTTTACCTACATATACCTACAAATACCAACTTCAAACGGATAATCGAAGAATTTCAGAGATCTGAGCCACAGAAATGTATTCATCTATAGGTTGTAGTGAAAAGACCGTAGAGCTGGATAGATACAAATTCCACATATAATAAAATAGCCACCTAACAATGCATACTGTATTAGCGAAACCGACCAAAGCGAATATATCAGCCTCAGTACGGCCTCAAATTTTACTCCGATATATTAGGCCCCGAATAGATGCGTCTGACATATTATAGCAAAAGGATCTTACCCATTTTATCGGTTTTAACCAAACAATATGCAAAATTCATGAAATTTACCCTACGAAACAACTGGAGACAAAATTCCTATACATCCGTAAATAAAAGATACTATACTTAATATATGAATTTGGCGATGTCCGATCAAAATAAAAATTCACTAGGAAATTATAGACATCAAATACACAACGCATCATACCAAGAGGACTTTACTTTAAGCTTTAGACATTTTTAACGAAACAAATATCTAAAAATCATAAAATTACTCTATAAAAACAACTAGAGGTAAATCTTCTGTAACCTTAATATTTCAAATCCATGACATCATAAGTTTAAAAAGTACTAACACCGAACGCATTTATCGCAATACACAGAGGTGACCTTAACTTTAAAAAGCAATTATTCATACTAGTATTTTAATTTAAAAAAAAACAACATGGTTTATATATTTAAGAATTTATATTCTGCATACGATCAACGCGTCTGAAACGCATGTCTACCATCTCCGGCAGCATCAAGGCGCAACACAGTCTCATATCACTATAATGCAAATCTCTACATGTATTTTTTCTTTGTTGACACCACATCAATTAAGTGATCATATATTTGAAAAATAAATTATATTTTAGTTAATCTGTTCTTGTTAGATAAAGTTAACATTTCTTTACACAACATTCTTCATGAAATACTTTTAGGTCTACAGGAGGTAAGCGATTGATTATTATCATTAAGAAGACCCCAATGACCTTATGTGAAAATCAAGACGGAGTTACGTTTTAATTCTAGCAAGTACTCATTAATAAATAGTGACTACATCTCAATCTCAACAGGTACTACTAGCGAACTTTTGAGATAGACGAAATGAAAAAAATTAGTATACCACCAATGTTTCTTTACAAAAATGCATGAAAATTTTAAAAATATTAACATTATTTCTTAGTACAAATAAGAGTGCAATGTTTTGACACTAAAAATCATTGTGAAAAATATGTTTTATACAACTAGTGCCCAATATATAGGTTAGCCCAATTTATTTTTCATGTACAGAGATGTCCAGATTAGCGTTACTTATTTTAAAAAATACGGCATACCTACTTTGTTTTCGGATAAAAAAAATAGATTGCGAACTCGTGGACTCAAATTTAAAAAATAAAATAAAAAAATTAAAACGATTACTTTATAATGTATATATGAGCCCCACCACTTTAGGTTTAAGTAAATGACATATTTCATGATTAGTGTATATAGACAAGGGAACTGTGGTATTGTTATACTCATATTAACTAATCGAAGATCTCCACCCACATTCGTTTATACTAATTTTTATAGGTAATTACCACTACTTCCACCTTAACATTTACAGACCTGTATGAAAACCGTATAGACCCTGTTTAGAATCACACAGACCCTACTTAAAGTTGTGGTGGCGGAAAAGCATTTGAGGATATTTCTTTAAATAAAAGACATATTTAAGTATTATGCTTTTATTAGCGGATAAAAATAAAGAAACTAAAATATTATCATAACCAAATTAACTAGTTGTGGAACATTTTCACCCTACGCTTTTATGCATAATGATAACAATTTTTTTTGTGAGTATTGCTATATTTATCCAATTTCAGTTCACACACTTTTCACTCTATGAATGGTTTCGTTCTTTTGAATGGAAATATTTTTTTCCATGTATACCATATTTAGCATCAGTATGAGAGCATATTCACGCTGTTATTCTCTTCATTAATAATTATTCACACAGATCTTTTGGTAGTGGAATTCAAAGACAATGTTCTTCATATCAAAGGATTTAAATTTAATCTAACCAAAGGTTTAAGAGAATTATTAACGAAACAGCAGCCTCAGCATTTCGACAGTGATGATCTAATGACTTATAAACGTATACTAACATTAAGTAATGCATATATGAGAAAATATGGTAATATGTTTCGGATTAATGCAAACAGGTCTCGGAAATATCAAAACATCATATCGAAATTATTTCCAGTTAAGCGAAAAAGATCCAGAAATACACCATACATAGATCATGAATTTGACGTGCGAGCACAATGAACCAAATAAGATAGTTGAGCGAGGAAAAGATAATTTAACATGCCATGCGCAAAGAGTATACACCGTTTCGGAGGTGGGTGAAAATCAGAAAGAAAATTGTGGTAAAAAAGCGTTACCTACAGAAAAATATGTTATTGTTGAGCGCAGAAAACGCGCAAATGAAAACCCGTTTCTGCCATCCGTAGCTAGGTCTGCTCCTACTTCGAAGAGTATGAAGAAGGATGAAGTATTGACGTGGGACTCTGATACTGATCCTAATGATATAGTCGAACTAATGAAAGTTAGCGATCGTTTGGGTGCGGTCTATCAAGTGTGTATAAATACCTTGCAAGACATGGGTATTATTATCTGAACTTATTCAAAATTATCGGCTGAATGGTTTGTTTTAAAAAGTTCTGCGTGATCATGAACAGGGACAGTATGAAAAACATGTAAAAGTGCAACTCTCTGCCTCCCCCACCCCCCGTACATGATGAAATTATTCCTCAAGTGAAATATGTCCAATGGTGAAGAACATGCTTATTATATTATAGTATTATTACTGTTATGCTCCTGCTACGATGGTATTTTTTATGAACATGTTAAAAGATTTTGATATTAAGTTAGATATGAATTCCACTACCAAAAGATCTGTGTGAATAATTATTAATGAAGAGAATAACAGCGTGAATATGCTCTCATACTGATGCTAAATATGGTATACATGGAAAAAAATATTTCCATTCAAAAGAACGAAACCATTCATGGAGTGAAAAGTGTGTGAACTGAAATTGGATAAATATAGCAATACTCACAAAAAAAATTGTTATCATTATGCATAAAAGCGTAGGGTGAAAATGTTCCACAACTAGTTAATTTGGTTATGATAATGTTTTAGTTTCTTTATTTTTATCCGCTAATAAAAGCAAAATACTTAAATATGTCTTTTATTTCAAGAAATATCCTCAAATGCTTTTCCGCCACCACAATTTTAAGTAGGGTCTGTGTGATTTTAAACAGGGTCTATACGGTTTTCATACAGGTCTGTAAATGTTAAGGTGGAAGTAGTGGTAATTACCTATAAAAATTAGTATAAACGAATGTGGGTGGAGATCTTCGATTAGTTAATATGAGTATAACAATACCATAGTTCCCTTGTCTATATACACTAATCATGAAATATGTCATTTACTTAAACCTAAAGTGGTGGGGCTCATATATACATTATAAAGTAATCGTTTTAATTTTTTTATTTTATTTTTTAAATTTAAGTCCACGAGTTCGCAATCTATTTTTTTTATCCGAAAACAAAGTAGGTATGCCGTATTTTTTAAAATAAGTAACACTAATCTGGATATCTCTGTACATGAAAAATAAATTGGTCTAACCTATATATTGGGCACTAGTTGTATAAAACATATTTTTCACAATGATTTTTAGTGCCAAAACATTACACTCTTATTTGTACTAAGAAATAATGTTAATATTTTTAAAATTTTCATGCATTTTTGTAAAGAAACATTGGTGGTATACTAATTTTTTTCATTTCGTCTATCTCAAAAGTTCGTTAGTAGTACCTGTTGAGATTGAGATGTAGTCACTATTTATTAATGAGTACTTGTTAGAATTAAAACGTAACTCCGTCTTGATTTTCACATAAGGTCATTGGGGTCTTCTTAATGATAATAATCAATCGCTTACCTCCTGTAGACCTAAAAGTATTTCATGAAGAATGTTGTGTAAAGAAATGTTAACTTTATCTAACAAGAACAGATTAACTAAAATATAATTTATTTTTCAAATATATGATCACTTAATTGATGTGGTGTCAACAAAGAAAAAATACATGTAGAGATTTGCATTATAGTGATATGAGACTGTGTTGCGCCTTGATGCTGCCGGAGATGGTAGACATGCGTTTCAGACGCGTTGATCGTATGCAGAATATAAATTCTTAAATATATAAACCATGTTGTTTTTTTTTAGATTAAAATACTAGTATGAATAATTGCTTTTTAAAGTTAAAGTCACCTCTGTGTATTGCGATAAATGCGTTCGGTGTTAGTACTTTTTAAACTTATGATGTCATGGATTTGAAATATTAAGGTTACAGAAGATTTACCTCTAGTTGTTTTTATAGAGTAATTTTATGATTTTTAGATATTTGTTTCGTTAAAAATGTCTAAACGTTAAAGTAAAGTCCTCTTGGTATGATGCCTTGTGTATTTGATGTCTATAATTTCCTAGTGAATTTTTATTTTGATCGGACATCGCCAAATTCATATATTAAGTATAGTATCTTTTATTTACGGATGTATAGGAATTTTGTCTCCAGTTGTTTCGTAGGGTAAATTTCATGAATTTTGCATATTGTTTGGTTAAAACCGATAAAATGGGTAAGGTCCTTTTGCTATAATATGTCAGACGCATCTATTCGGGGCCTAATATATCAGAGTAAAATTTGAGGTCGATCTGTCGTACTGAGGCTGATATATTCGCTTTGGTCGGTTTCGCTAATACAGTATGCATTGTTAGGTGGCTATTTTATTATATGTGGAATTTGTATCTATCCAGCTCTACGGTCTTTTCACTACAACCTATAGATGAATACATTTCTGTGGCTCAGATCTCTGAAATTCTTCGATTATCCGTTTGAAGTTGGTATTTGTAGGTATATGTAGGTAAACCTGTCTAAGAGTCATTAGGGTTGCATCATTGATTATTATTAGATATTAGTACGCCTTTAAAACATCTAATGTGCCCGTGCAAATATTTTATTTAATATGTAGCAGGTGCATGTGCGGGTGTGCATGTGTGTGGGTGTGGGTGGGTGTGTGTGATGGTGTATTTGTGTGTTTAAAATATTAAGGTCACCTCCGCGTATATTTTCAAGTCTAATCAACCAAAGATATAAACGAAATTGATTTTAAGTTAATGTGTTCTGTGTACCTAGATGCTTTGATATATATATTGTACTTGCTCTTCTTACCATAAAATAAATATATTTCTTGGATCTATGACATTTTCTTATTGACATATTAAAATGCTGTCTCTTGGGATTCTGTTCGTTTAGTTTAAAGAAATACTGATTTTCTTTCGTTAAATAGATCAAGTTTTACGGTGAGGTCATTAATTTGTCAAGCGATTCTATTAGATGACTAAAATATTCGAGTGAAATTTTATGCCAATCTGACATGAAGTTGATATATTAATGTTATCTATTCATATTTTTCATGGGTGTACAAGAATTTTGTCTCTGATTCCTTTGTAGGGTAATTTCTGATGAATTTTAGATTTTGTTTCATAAAACTGATAAAGTATAAAGTAAGGCTCTTTTGAGAGAGACTTGATGTTTAGTACACCCCGTAAAAGTGGGCGTCTTGAGGTCGAAATATTCTATTTAATCGATTTCACTAATCCTGTATGGCTTGTTAGGTGTCTATTATATATGTTCAGCATATCGCGAGTTTTTTCTTGAGGCTGTACACAAGTTTCCTACTGCGCATGCTTTCTATAACAGCTATATAATATTTTTTCTATAAATTTCCACTGCACGTGTTTTCATATGTTAACTATTATGTTCTTTTCCTAAAATCTTCACTGCTCATATTTTTCTTTGACGGCCACGCTGATTTTTCTTCGATACTCCCCCACTGTGCGTGTTTTTCTTTAACGGTAAATGTTTTCCTATATACCCTCAAAGCACATGTTTTTTCTCTACAAGTTTCTGTATGTAGCGTCATTGTCGGATTTGATTCGTGTATAGCCACGTCTTCATAACGGATTCAGGTAAACATATTATTATTAATATGATGATTAAACTTAGTTCAACTTGTCGAGTATAGTGTTTTTTTAGCATCGTGTAGGACATTTCTTGCTATACGTTACGAATTTCAGTTTTTGTTTTGATTTCATCGAAACTTAAATATGAATATCCTGTAATCATGAAACTATTTAAGCTCCTTTTATTTATCAACGTGTAGGAAAGAAAGTCCCTAGTTGTCATGTCTTGAGTAAATTTCGGTTTTCGTTTCGTTGTAGACAGGTAAAAATAAATGTGGAGCCCTTTAAACATTTTGCACCATTTTGTATTTGATATCTAGCATGCTTACGTACGATGTTATAGTGATAGGATGTTTATTTTCATTTTTATTAAGGCTCTACGTCGACAACTCATAACTATGAATATTTGCAATGTTTCTGAGATTTCGTTGATTTTTTCGACGTAGGTGTACTATTTTAGATATTTCACTAGATTCCTAGTGATGCCTGCTTTAACATCGAAATTTGGAATAATATGCATGCAGGTGAGTGGGGTTCTTATATATGTGAATAATATGTGAAGAAGTGGGTGATTAGAGGACCATTTGAATTGGGAGGAGGAGCCCTTTTTTTATGAATTTTAGATTTTGTTTCATTAAGCGGATACAGTTTTAATGTAAGGCTCATTTTGACACTTTGTTTCAGCTTGATGTTTAGTATACCCCCGTAAAATTCGAGGTCATGGGGCTTAAATTACTCGATTTACTCGATTTTCGTAAATAATACAGAGTACATCGTTATGGTGTCTATTTTATATATTCAGCATAACGCGATTTATTCTTAAAATGTAATAGTATGCTGGCAGAGACAGAAAGGCTCTACAAAAGATTTGTACTTCGTATGCTTTTTTTATATCAGTTATAATATTTTTCCTATAAAGCTCCACTGCGCATGTTTTCCTATTACGACTATAATGTTAAATCTCAACTGCTCATACTTTTCTAAAGAGAGTATGGTGCTTTTTTTGCATACACCCTCCCTATACATGTTTTTCTTATAAATCTCCACTACGCATGTTTTCCTATGACGACTATAATGTTTTGTCCTAAAATCTCCACTACTCATATTTTGGTGCGTTTATGATGTTCCTTTGTATAAACCCCCACTACATTAGTTTTTCTGAAGAGTACCTTGCTCATGACTTCCTAAAAGAATATGATGTTTTTCGTCGATATTTTTGATGGAGGGGGGGGGGGGAGAGGTGACGGGCTGACTGGTCGATCTAACATACACACATGACTTTGCAATTTCTTTCATTACTATTAAACGGTGTGGCTGAACAATGCTTCTTTCATTATTGCGAAAGATGTTGATTAATAAGACATTTTTTCATTATAATGATTTCATTAGTAAATTATTTCCTTATTCATCTGCTGATCTATCCATTATTCTATTGTGCTTGGACATTAATTCCTAACTTGAAGGATTATTTGATGGTAAATGCATTTAGTTTCAATCTCGCTTTTTTCTTGGGTTGTTAATTAGAACAGAGTGATCTCAGTAAAATTTTAATCCAAATAAACGTTGAGCAACTAATGACGACATGTACGAGGATATCTAGTTTGAATACAGGGTGTGCGAAAAGCTAAATTCACACCAAGCAGCTGCATCATAATTTGTAATTGTAAAAATTAATGCATATATTATATGAAATACGTATTTTTCTTTCTTATTATTACAGCTCGAAATATACAGGGTGGTACATTGGAAATTGGTGGTTTATAAAGCTTTAATAAGGCCTTCATTGATTCATAGTACATTACTTAATTAATTGTCATTCATAAATTTGCGCATTACAAGTAAACTTAAAGTAACACTATGTAGCCACCAGAATGCACTTCTAATATCTGATTACTGATAAGCTGCTTCTTGATATGTGTACATCCTTCTACTTTTCCATAAACCTGAACAATCCCTCTTTGATTAATCTTGCATAAGAGCGATCTTCTAAACACAGTAAATGGGCAATTATAGGTATGTCACCTACTTTCCACCTGTAAATTTCAACTCCGCAATGAAAGCAGCGGTGTCCTCGCAACCGATGTAATGAAATTCTGCCAGTGCGAGATCTAGAGGTTTTGCAGTGCCTCTCCAATTCTTAAATGATATTAAACGTTCCTCAAAGTGATGATACACATCTCCTACACATTTTGTCACTTTCTTAAAACCTTCAATACGGTGTTGATTGATTTTTGGTGTGTTCTGAATTATGGCGGGAGGTTCACAATTATGGTGGAATAATGGAATTGAAATTAATTAGGTTAAATTTTATCACGTGATCCCCTTTATGGGAAAATATAAGTAGTCAGAGTTTAAGGAAATTATTGATAAATGGCGCTGTAGGGTTACAAAAATTGAACTAGGTAGGCCAGCAGCCAAAACTTAGGGAGAAGGCCACTGCCAAAATTAAGGTGGGTTTACATCTGATACATATCCATACACAGATGGGCATAATAATGAAGTATTTAGGACAGTAGTAAAATATATGCTGTCTAACATATCACAGAAGGAGAGGGGGATCTGAATTATGGTGGGAGGTGCCGGAATTATGGTGGAGAGTTCTGTGACGTGGTGGGGGGTTCTGATTTATGGTGAGGGGTTCTGAACTATGGTGGGGGGTTTAAGTTATGGTGGGGGGTTCCCGAATTATGGTGGAGAGTTCTGTGACGTGGTGGGGGGTTCCCGAATTATGGTGGGGGGTCTAAATTATGGTGGGGGTTCTGAATTATGGTGAGGGGGTCTAAATTACTAATTAATTTGGTTATGACCACTATATATACCCTCAAAGCACATGTTTTTTCTCTACAAGTTTCTGTATGTAGCGTCATTGTCGGATTTGATTCGTGTATAGCCACGTCTTCATAACGGATTCAGGTAAACATATTATTATTAATATGATGATTAAACTTAGTTCAACTTGTCGAGTATAGTGTTTTTTTAGCATCGTGTAGGACATTTCTTGCTATACGTTACGAATTTCAGTTTTTGTTTTGATTTCATCGAAACTTAAATATGAATATCCTGTAATCCTGAAACTATTTAAGCTCCTTTTATTTATCAACGTGTAGGAAAGAATGTCCCTAGTTGTCATGTCTTGATTAAATTTCGGTATTCGTTTAGTTGTAGACAGGTAAAAATAAATGTGGAGCCCTTTAAACATTTTTGCACCATTTTGTATTTGATATCTAGCATGCTTACGTACGATGTTATAGTGATAGGATGTTTATTTTCATTTTTATTAAGGCTCTACGTCGACAACTCATAACTATGAATATTTGCAATGTTTCCGAGATTTCGTTGATTTTTTTGACGTAGGTGTACTATTTTAGATATTTCACTAGATTCCTAGTGATGCCTGCTTTAACATCGAAATTTGGAATAATATGCATGCAGGTGAGTGGGGTTCTTACCTAACAATACTTGTTTTAATATCCGTGTTTTAAAAATAATATGTGAAGAAGTGGGTGATTAGAGGACCATTTGAATTGGGAGGAGGAGCCCTTTTTTGATGAATTTTAGATTTTGTTTCATTAAGCGGATACAGTTTTAATGTAAGGCTCATTTTGACACTTTGTTTCAGCTTGATATTTAGTATACCCCCGTAAAATTCGAGGTCATGGGGCTTAAATTACTCGATTTACTCGATTTTCGTAAATAATACAGAGTACATCGTTATGGTGTCTATTTTATATATTCAGCATAACGCGATTTATTCTTAAAATGTAATAGTATGCTGGCAGTGACAGAAAGGCTCTACAAAAGATTTGTACTTCGTATGCTTTTTTTATATCAGTTATAATATTTTTCCTATAAAGCTCCACTGCGCATGTTTTCCTATTACGACTATAATGTTAAATCTCAACTGCTCATACTTTTCTAAAGAGAGTAAGGTGCTTTTTTTTGCATACACCCTCCCTATACCTGTTTTTCTTATAAATTTCCACTACGCATGTTTTCCTATGACGACTATAATGTTTTGTCCTAAAATCTCCACTACTCATATTTTTCTTTGACGACCATGACGATTTTTCGTCGATATTTCCCAACTGCGCTTCTCTTGGTGCGTTTATGATGTTCCTTTGTATAAACCCCCACTACATTAGCTTTTCTGAAGAGTACCTTGCTCATGACTTCCTAAAAGAATATGATGTTTTTCGTCGATATTTTTGACGGGAGGGGGGGAGGTGACGGGTTGACTGGTCGATCTAACATACACACATGACTTTGCAATTTCTTTCATTACTATTAAACGGTGTGGCTGAACAATGCTTCTTTCATTATTGCGAAAGATGTTGATTAATAAAACATTTTTTCATTATAATGATTTTATTAGTAAATTATTTCCTTATTCATCTGCTGATCTATCCATTATTCTATTGTGCTTGGACATTAATTCCTAACTTGAAGGATTATTTGATGGTAAATGCATTTAGTTTCAATCTCGCTTTTTTCTTGGGTTGTTAATTAGAACAGAGTGATCTCAGTAAAATTTTAATCCAAATAAACGTTGAGCAACTAATGACGACATGTACGAGGATATTTAGTTTGAATACAGGGTGTGCGAAAAGCTAAATTCACACCAAGCAGCTGCATCATAATTTGTAATTGTAAAAATTAATGTATTATATGAAATACGTATTTTTCTTTCTTATTATTACAGCTCGAAATATACAGGGTGGTACATTGAAAATTGGTGGTTTATAAAGCTTTAATAAGGCCTTCATTGATTCATAGTACATTACTTAATTAATTGTCATTCATAAATTTGCGCATTACAAGTAAACTTAAAGTAACACTATGTAGCCACCAGAATGCACTTCTAATATTTGATTACTGATAAGCTGCTTCTTGATATGTGTACATCCTTCTACTTTTCCATAAACCTGAACAATCCCTCTTTGATTAATTTTGCATAAGAGCGATCTTCTAAACACAGTAAATGGGCAATTATAGGTATGTCACCTACTTTCCACCTGTAAATTTCAACTCCGCAATGAAAGCAGCGGTGTCCTCGCAACCGATGTAATGAAATTCTGCCAGTGCGAGATGTAGAGGTTTTGCAGTGCCTCTCCAATTCTTAAATGATATTAAACGTTCCTCAAAGTGATGATACACATCTCCTACACATTTTGTCACTTTCTTAAAACCTTCAATTTGATTGATTTTTGGTGTGTTCTGAATTATGGCGGGAGGTTCACAATTATGGTGGAATAATGGAATTGAAATTAATTAGGTTAAATTTTATCACGTGATCCCCTTTATGGGAAAATATAAGTAGTCAGAGTTTAAGGAAATGATTGATAGATGGCGCTGTAGGGTTACAAAAATTGAACTAGGTAGGCCAGCAGCCAAAACTTAGGGAGAAGGCCACTGCCAAAATTAAGGTGGGTTTACATCTGATACATATCCATACACAGATGGGCATAATAATGAAGTATTTAGGACAGTAGTAAAATATATGCTGTCTAACATATCACAGAAGGAGAGGGGATTCTGAATTATGGTGGGAGGTTCAGGAATTATGGTGGAGAGTTCTGTGACGTGGTGGAGGGTTCTGATTTATGGTGAGGGGTTCTGAACTATGGTGGGGGGTTTAAGTTATGGTGGGGGGGTTCCCGAATTATGGTGGAGAGTTCTGTGACGTGGTGGGGGGTTCCAGAACTATGGTGGGGGGTCTAAATTATGGTGGGGGTTCTGAATTATGGTGGGGGGTCTAAATTATGGTGGGGGGTTCTGAATTATGGTGGGGGGGGTCTAAATTATGGTGGGGTTTCTAAATTATGGTGGAGAGTTCTGTGACGTGGTGGGGGGGTTTCCGAATTATGGTGGGGTTGGGTCTGAATTATGGTGGGGGGTCTAAATTATGGTGGGGGTTTCTAAATTATGGTGGAGAGTTCTGTGACGTGGTGGGGGGGTTTCCGAATTATGGTGGGGTTGGGTCTGAATTATGGTGGGAGGTCTAAATTATGGTGGGGGTTTCTAAATTATGGTGGAGAGTTCTGTGACGTGGTGGGGGGTTCTTATTTATGGTGAGGGGTTCTGAACTATGGTGGGGGGTCTAAGTTATGGTGGGGGTTCCCGAATTATGGTGGAGAGTTCTGTGACGTGGTGGGGGGTTCCCGAACTATGGTGGGGGGTCTAAATTATGGTGGGGGTTCTGAATTATGGTGGGGGGTCTAAATTATGGTGTGGGTTTCTAAATTATGGTGGAGAGTTCTGTGACGTGGTGGGGGGTTCCCGAATTATGGTGGGGGTGGTGGTGGGGGCGGGGCGTGGCTTAGAAAAGTGGAGGGGGTGGGGTGTGGCTTAGAAAATAGGAGGGGGGTGCTAAAAGTGGTGGGAGGTGTCATAACTTTCTCATTCTTTCACTACTAGTGATATTACCGGTTTTAGAAATTGAGTCATTGGGCTGGACCCGGCACTGTCGCCTCACAGCCAAAACGGCCCTATCGGTACACAAGGTTTGTTCTGGTTTTGAGAAATACCAGTCCTCGGATGTCAGACACATGCGCAGTTAGTAAGTCCAGGACGCGCTTTACTAATTGCGCATGTGCCTGACGTCCGAGGACATCCGAGGACAGGGTATTTCTCAAAACCAGAACAAACCTTCAGTTGACGTTTTAACTTTTGACAGTTTGCTACTATGGTTTGCTAACTTTACCCTCGAGGAGAATCAAATCCAGTATTATTTAATCAAATGCTGTTTAATGTTCATTATTAACGTTCAAATTATTTAAAACGTTTACATTTTAGAACTAGTGAAGACAGTTATATTGTTGGTTAAATGTAAGTAATTAAATAAGTAGGTAACTGTAATATGTCGTATTTTTGTCTTGTGAACTGGGGAGCAACGTGGCACATTTTGTGGATAATAAACGTATTTGTATGTTAAATTACTGTTTAAAAAATGATAATTGTTTTAGAATTTCATTTGTATATACGTAGACCAAATAAGAAAATAAACGAATTTTGACATGAAATAAATGTGGATAAACGGCATCAGAGAGCAGACGTAACAGAAACTGAAATTAAATAGAGAATAATGTGTTCTAAACATTTTCTTAGTTGTATAAATACTAAATTTCAGTCGAAAGACCTAGAAAGATATAAAATGGCAAAAATAAAGACGATGCCGACGATGGTAGTTACCAGGTAGAAACAGTAAATGTTTGCATATCCAAAAGGTATTTTAATTTTTGAATAATTAAATAAATACTGATTGATTTGTAAACATACTCCCTTTCTAAAAAAATAAAACAATAAAAATAAAAGATTGGGTGTGATATTCGTCGCAATATAATTTTTACCTCAACTGAAATATCGAAGGGCGGAGGGTAATATGCAAGTAAAACCATTTTGCTATATTTAGAAAGACATCGATATTTAAACACGATATATTGTGCAACAAAAGAACGATATGAATTTATTCATATTTTAGGATTAATATATCGATATTTATTTTATATCGATACATAATATCGTTGCCATTCCTAAATGCAATCAAATTAGAATACTAAAAGCGGTTTTACATTTATGCAATGCAATGAAATGGATGGCATGCAAAACTTTGCATGATAATTTTTGCATCTTCAAAGCACTTTACACTACTGCAATATTTTGTGAAATCTTTGGGACTACCAACCAGACGAGAAGAAATACTTTTATGATTATGTTTATCGTTTATTTATTTACTTTATAATCACTGAATCGCCATAAACAGAAAGAGAGAAAATCAGTTGTATTTCCCAAAAGAATTACAGAATAGGTTAATTATAGTATGTTTGTTGCTTCAGTTCCTTTAATGCGTGGTTGGCAACCCAAATATTCCCAAATAAAGTAACTATATTGCATCTGCAATGCAATTAAATTAGAACACACGCTAATTCAATGCAATGAAAAATACTGCCATCAGCTGATCGAAACAGCTCGATGTACGACTGCTCGCAATAAAAATTTGCATGCCACCTGCATTGCATTATTGTAAAGTGGCTTTTTAAGATATGTAGGGGAGGGTGTTCCACCTTCAGACAAAAAATTACATTTAGTTCTAAACATTTTATTTTGTAATATTTTATTACAATTTTTTTTATTAGGAAACTTAAGTATGTATACTCACCTACTGGCATAATAAAAAATAAAAAAATGCATGTTTTATATGAAAAAAAAATTAAGTAAAATTTTGGAATTTTGTCTGATTGTGGACCCATGTCGTTCCACAATCAGACGGCTATGAATTCATGGTGTTCCACAATTAGACGAACATAAAAAAAATTAATTTTAACGAACTTCTAGACCGCTAAAGTTTATTTCAAATTTCATAAACCTGTTCTGACGACTTGTTGTGCCAAGAAGCTTTGGCTGGGGCAAAATCAACTTGATTGCAAAGTTAAAAGTACACACAAATGTAGATATAACAAGCTAACCATTATACTCTTCGCCGATTTACTGCACTTTTTATATAATTGCTGCACATTCTATAGGATACTCTTCTCAGGTTTTTTTGTAAATGATATTAGTTTTAGAGATTTTTAGTTTAATTACAAAACACTTAAGAAAAATATTTTTTCTATTTGAAAAATTATAATAACTTTTTTATTTATTGATCGATATTGTTAAAAAACAATAGGGTGCTTCCTCTAGCTAACAATAACTTACTGTTCAAATTTCAATACAATCGGACTTTTCGTTCTTAACTTATCGTGCTTACAAAAAACGAGCAATATTACCGGTTTTAGAAATGTGCCGATCGAATGCAATATACTCTTCGTTTTGTATTTACGAATAGTATAATGACCGCTTTACATATAGATCTGTATATTTATATATTATATATTGGGAGCTAGACTAACTCCAACTCAACTAATCATATAGTATTTTGGAGCCCAATTTCAGACACGTCTGATTGTGGGCCCAATGGTGTGTCTGATTGTGGAACAAATGCACTTGACAACTAAACTTCTATATCATAAAGAAACTAATCATAATATTATAACCAAAACTATTCCTCAAATAAGGTAAATCAATCTTATTATAGCAGGCAATGAAGAAGTTTGTTTAAAAATTACAGGGAATTAGTAAACCGCACACTTTCATGCATCTATTTGGTAAAAAGTAGTCACCAAAAATCAACTTTTTCTCATAAAAACCAAACACGATACTTTTTTAAGCGGCCATTGCATCTGAACATTCCACTGTGCGTCATCTATCTACCATAAGCAACTTAGCTGTAATAGCCTGCGCATTTTGAAATAAAGGCATCTGTCTGATTGTGGAACATGTCTCATTGTGGAACACTCTCCCCTACTCAAGAAGGGATAAAAAAACTATAGCTAATCAATACAAGACGAGAGCGCAATGACATCAAAATAGAAATTTTGAAACATTATTCCGACTATTTTTTGTACACGAATAACAATCTAAATCCATCAAAGTAAACCGCAATTACAAAGCTCTCGAGTATCGAACATAATGAAAAATGGTTATGATCAAAGAGTTTAACAAATAGAGGAGACAAGCTCCATAAGCGGCGCAATGTACATCTGTCAAAGAATAACGCAGGTGCCCTTGAACACGAACGTGACTTTCGTTTTAGACAGATTCGCGCACAAGAACACTGCACAATTTAATTTTGAATGAATTTATTTTACTTGGCTCGGCGAAAAAGTAACACCCTGTATCGATTTTACACGAATAATTAAAAGTCAAATTTTCTGGAGTCAAAATAACGATATATTACTATTCACGTTCTAACAATACATTTGTTTATCACTAAATAGGTTTGATGTAATTAATTATGTTGAATATTAACACTTTAGAGTAGAAATTTGCCTTTTGTTGTTGTCTGTCGCGTGGCTGGATCCCGAACTGACTGACTTACTGGCTCGACTCGACTCGATTCGATTTGCCCGACTGAATGCGTTGAGCGCGTCTCGGTTTATATAAGATAAATCAAAGCTTCTGGAAGTGTTCGAAAATCGAAGACTCCAGGCGTTCTAGTCGTTCTAGACGTTCCAGATTCTTCGGCGTTTCCGAAAATTCGATCGGTAGGGGACAGTGGCTCGTGTATATTTTCCAGCAGCGAAGGCTTGCTTTTCGAATTATTCTAATAATGTAAAAAGTGTTTTTTCTAGCTCGCGGGCTTTACAGAGCGACAGAGGGACGTTAATTCTTAATTTTGACAATATGAGTTACCTGATTTAAGAAAGGTACTTTGACATTCCCCCCGTTTGCTAAGGCAAATTTCTACGATTGAGTGTTTGAAAACCTAAAGCATACAATTCTATCTAACTTAAGATATGTACAACGTGTTTTATAAATAATAAAAACTAAATTTATACAATGCTGAAACTTAAGATATGTACAATAATGAAAATAAACGTAATTTTGAAAAGAAGGATACAATTTCTAGGGGTCCATGATGACCAGTCTTTCTCGTCGTCGCTTTGGTTTATATGGTCTGTTCGTTTCTCCATGTGTTTGCGTTGGCCTCGTGGAGGTGGTTGGTTCATCGGGTGTCGGAGTGGATACGGTTACTTTCTCTTTATTTGCTGGGGCTGGCAAGCTTTCTTCGTGAGCTAAGGCAGGCAAATTTTCATAGTGCGCTGGGGGAGGCAAATGCGCTGAGGCAGGTAGATACGCTGAGGCAGATAGATGCGCTGAGGCAGATAGATGCGCTGAGGCAGGTAGATGCGCTGAGGCAGGTAGATGCGCTGAGGCAGGTAGATGCGCTGAGGCAGGTAGATGCGCTGAGGCAGGTAGATGCGCTGAGGCAGGTAGATGAGCTGAGTCAGGTAGATGCGCTGAGGCAGATAGATATGCTGAGGCAGGTAAATGCGCTGAGGCAGGTAGATGCGCTGAGGCAAATAGTAGGATTTCATCGTCTCTATCGTCATCATCAGGGGGATGTTCTTCAGGGCCTTCGTGACGGTCTGGGAAATCATCTTCAGGATTTTCGTTATTTAAGTCGTCATCATTGGGGTCCGATTCTTCATCGGTATCTAGCTGCTCAGGAGGTTCGTTTCCGGCGACTGGGGGCCTGATATCGTCTACGTGTACCAGGTAAGTGTTGTTCCCGCGTCGGACCTCGTATACTTCGTCGGAGACTTTTTTGGTTATTAGATGTGGCCCTGTCTTTCGAAGGGCTTTTACCATTACTTCCTGTCCTTCTTCGAAGGTAACCTCAGGTCTATCATTTGGCGAAGAATACCTCTCTTGATATTCTGCTTGGTTTGCCCTTATTTCTTCTGTTCTTTCTTCCGGGCTTTGTTCTTCTTGCTCGTCCCGTTCCTCTTGATAGGCTGGTATATTTAGTTCGCCCTGCTGGGGTAATTCGTATCGTAATTGTTCAGCCTCCGGTGGAATACGAATTTTTTTGTAGAGTTGTCGAAATTCGGGGGTATACCTTGTTTCTTGGTTCCAGTATACAGTTTTCCTTAACGTCTTTCCCATATACATGCACTTCCTTTCATAATCTAGATGGACACCCTCGTCCTCCAGGAATGGCGTACCAAGAATAAGTTCCTTATTTAATTTTTTAATTACCTCAAACTCGCCCTGAGTTTTGTTACCTTGTATGTCTAGATCTAGGACGATATTTCCCAAGAATTCTGTTGTTTGGCCTCCGCATGCCATTGCAAACAATTTTCTGTCTTTGATTTGAGGCTCGGTGTCGACGAGTCCTGCCCTGACTATCTTGCTTTCCGCACCTGTGTCAATGACAGCGTTTATTTCCTGTCCGTTTGCGAGGATCTTAATATGTGGTATGTAACAATACTCCGTTAATGTTCCATCTCTAATGGATTGTAGAAACCATTTCCGTGTTGAAATAAGTGATAGGCCTAGGCACGAGATGTCAGCACTATCGGAACGATTTAAAATATTGTATCGAGTGAAATCGAATACGCTCTCTTACTGTTTTGTTGTCGAGCGGTTAACATGTATTTTAACCTACCGGCTTAAATTTTATTATTCAGTCGCTTAAAAAGGATATTTGAATGTAAGTAGTTTGTCTCAAATTTTAATCTAAATTGATATTAATACGTTCCCATTTTCTTTTAGATTATGAATTTTCTGATTTTTTTCTGACCTTTTCCGATATTTTCTGACTTTATCTGATATACCTTTTTCTGATATTATCTGATGTACCTTTTCTGACATTTTTCGATATTTTCTGATTTATTCCGACTTATTCCGATTTATTATACTATTATCTGATATACCTTTTCTGATATATTCTGATTTATCTGATATACTATTTTCTGATATATCTGATATACCTTTTCTGATATATTCCGATTTATTATATAGCTATTTTATAACTATTCCTATTTATTATCTTTTTCAAGATTAAAATGAAGTTTTTTAAAATTTAAACCTACTTAAATTCGTTTCAAGTTTCCTAAAGTTTTCGATTTCTGATTTTACTGACTTAATAAGGGATTAATTTACAAGTTTCCCAGTTTATCGATTTACCGATTTACGTAATTTAATACCTTTGAAGTTTTCCTGCTTGATGGACACATATTAGGAGTTTTAACAACATATCGTAACATATTCCGCCAAGGTCATTATCCAGCGATGTGAATATTCTTCGAATGGCTTGATCAACCACCACGAGGAAGTTTTTGTTGAATTTTTTCTGCTGTTTTTATGAATACCGCACTTGGAGAATCCTGGAAGTTACCGTTCACTCATGTCACGTGTATGAGAGAGACAACATTACCTACTACAATATCACCAGCTACATGCCAAGTACCAACAGGAAACTTTTCATAAGCTAAGTACACTGTTATTACCTTCTTTCCAACAAAATTTCGTTAATGTTCATGTAATTAACTGCCGCTAGACGGGATATTAAATTAAATAAAATTTCATGTTTACCAACCACAAATATAACAGTAATGAGCCTATACGTAAATTTGTGTAGTTTTGCTATTTTTTTAACTTCATGGTAGTAGTGTCGGATAAGGTTTTAGACCGTCAGAAACAGCATTGTTAATGAAGTTTTCATTAATTTTTAGTCCGTGAGACGATTTTGTGTTTCAGTGCTGCCATAAAATCGCCGGTCAGTTCTATAGCCTTACGCTATTTAACCCCGTAAATATTTTCTTATCTTCTGGTTTATTTGGTTTATACCTACCAGTTTATCGTTAGTTTGTATCTTATCGTATCGTATCGTGATATTTTGGCCGTGGGTCATATTATCTGTAGCCGAGAGGCAAGTATTTTTAATGAGATTTTGTAAATTTTAGGTTAGTTTCGGGTATTGTTAGTGATAAGTTTCTAGAGTTCTAGAAGTGTCTATAAGTGAAGTTTCTAGTGATAAACAAAATTGTTTTATAATTTAGTTGCTAAGCGCCATTATTTTAGCCTTGTGTGTCACTTTTTTACTAACCTTATAAAATTTCTCTCGCTCTAGCAAGGCGTGACTACCTTTTCTTATTATTGTTGTCGAGCAGTTTAATGAATGTGTTTAAGTACAAATTTAATTAGATGTCATCTCTAGTGTTGATTTAATAATTCCCACTTGCTATCATTTTATATAGCCCGGTAAATTGTACCTTATTTTTCTTGGCGGTTGGGATATGTCATATGATAATTATTAAATTGTCATCAGGTTTAGCAACACATTCAAAAATCTCTAGCAAAAAGAGAACTGCTCCCTATTTCGATAGTTTGTCTTATATGTCAATCTAGGTTGCCAATTATGAGAAACTCATAGTCTCGTACCTTTACCCTAAATTAACTTTATGTAATTGCGAGTAGTTAAAATTTTAGTGAATAAATTTGGTAGCTTATTGCGAAACTGCTTAAGGTATTATCTTGTTGTTTATCGCTAGAATTTTTTTTCTTATCTAATTTGGTGATAACCGTTACCGTACAGTTATCTGTAACTTATATTTTTTTATCGTAACATTTTAACCCTACTTCTAAATTTGACTAACCCATATTTCTTGTATTAGTAATTTTTCATACGTGTCTGTTGTTCAAATGTTTTGATGTCATTATTTACTTATCCGTGATTTATATATGTTAATTGATATTAAATCAATTTCAATTTTACCTGTCATTTTTCTGTGTGTTGTCTGTGACGTATCTTCCCTTTTAATAAACCTCCTTTAGGTTTTGGCGCCCAAGGTACTTTTGAATATATTTTTTGAATACAAAACTTAGATTTTAAACACTTAAATTAAATTTTCTAACTTAATTTTTTTATCATTTAATCGCTCTTGGCCTTATTACTTAAGTTGTCGTTGACGCTTACCCAGGCCCTTGCCTCCTATAAAACTGGCTAGCCGGAGCCTAATTCTGTTTGGTGGTAGGTTATCGCATTTGTTTATTGGAGCCTGTGAAACTGCCAAACAAAATTAGTTTTATTGTGCTTTAGGCACAATAGCGACCTGGAGATTTTACAGTGGCGCCGCAACGCGAGGCGTCGTCATAAATTGGAGACAAGAGTGTCTATTACATCTGCAAAAAAATATTTCAAAAGTAGTAACTTTTTCTATTTTCTTTGTTTTCTTTGTCTTTCTCTTATCTTGTTTTATTTTCAGTATATTTACCGTCTTGATTTTCTTGTTACTAATTCGTGTTTTCCCTAGTGTAGGTAATAATATAGTAAGGAGTCATGGAGCCAAACTACTTGTCTGTGGAGGAGCTGAACTTTGAACTCTATATACGAGGTACGAATATCAAGGGAAACTGTGATGTAAAGGGGGCAATCTTACGAGGACATCTACAGAGTGAAAAATGTCAACCCACGTCTCATCCAAAGGTTCAGGTAGATAATGGGATGGAAAGAATCATATGCATTGATAAGGTCAACACGTTAGAAAGTATGGTAAACAAATTTACATTTGATAAACGTCATCCTGATTATAGAAGATTAAAAAGTAAACTTTTACATGTCAAAAATAGGGTAAATTATTTAACAGCTGAATATCAAACAGACGCTGATTTTAAAACTGAATTAATCACAAAAATTATGTTGCTTTTCGATTTGTTAGAGAATAAATCTGGTAATGCACCAGAAGTAAATTTAATTGAGTTGAATAACGCAAATGATAACATTTTATCTCCAGTTGTAACTGTTAGTTCACCATTAATGATTTCACAGGCGGGTATGTCTAACCACGAACCGACCAGTCACCAAAATTTTGTCACCAGCTCAAGTTTTGTCCCACAAACCACTATGCATTTCAGTAACTTAAATTCACAAAATAATACCAGTGTCAATAGTTTAATTTCACAAAGTAACTTGCAAGTAAATAATTTAAACTCTCTGTACAATACAAATGTCAATAATTTAACTTCACAAAGTAACGCGCAAGTAAATAATTTAAGTTCACTATATAATTCAAATATCAGTATGTCAAATTCACAGCGTAACTTAAATTTTAGTACCTTAAACTCACCGTCTAATGTTAATTTTTGCACTGCTAGTTCACAAATTACAAATAATGTAGTTCCTGGGGCCTATCAAGTTTCTAGTTCTTTTCGTATACCTCAAGTAAGTTCTACTAATGTACATAATAATATACCTATACCTAGTCACAATGTCTTGCACGAAAATATCTCTAGAACAAATTGTGGACCTTATTCGCAAAATTATAATGTTAATGACATCAATCAGATTAATACAAATACAACACCTCGTCATTCAACACAGTTGTTTAACCATGTAACTTTTAGAGAGCCAATCGATAGCTCGAATATTTTAAATCAAAATTTATATGTTCCCCGGCGAGAAAGTGCCTTACCTTCCTTAGCTACCGATAACGCCAGATCGTTTGTGCATGATGTGTTGCATACTACACCCAACCTAACGTATAATTATTCACCTGTTGACTACAGTCAAGCTTTTTTCAGACTCTCACAATCAAACAGGAATCTATTAAAATTTGATTGTAAAAACCAAACTTTACACAATTTTTTAGAACGTGTAGAAGAATTTTCCATGTCACACAAAATTAGCAAAAATGACTTACTAACTTTTGCTCATGAGTTTTTTGAAGGCGATGGTTTAATTTTATTTAGGTCAGTTCGTTCAAGTTGTCACACTTGGCAAGATTTAGAAAATCAGTTAAAATTAGTATTTTTACCATGTGATTTTGAAGGGGAATTATGGGACGCAATAAGGGATAGAAAACAAGACGTCTCAGAGCGCGTTTTAATTTTTATAGCTGTAATGGAAAATTTGTTTAGGAGATTTAGCCACCCTGTCAATGAAAGTACACAATTAAAAATCATTATAAAAAATTTAAGGCCATATTTTCAAGATCGTTTAGCTTTACGCTACCCTTATAATATTGCAGAATTAAAACAATTATGTAAAACATTAGAAGACGTTAAACTTAGTAATAGTAATTTTAGAGAGTCGAGTGGGAATTTTTCTAACCTTATAGGGCCGGATCTGTCTTTTTCTAAAACTAATGCTACTGGTATCAAGCACAAAGCAAATATTAATGAAATTCTAGATTTGGCAATAACTAACAATAATAAAAGTTTTGAGAAGGTCGTGGAAAATAGTAATCATCCTGCAAGCTCATCAGAAAATTTAAATATAGCCATAAACGAAGTAAACTCTATAAAATGTTGGAATTGTGATATACAGGGTCATGCTTATAATAAGTGCCCTAAGAAAAGAACGATTTTCTGTTTTTCTTGTGGTAAGAAAGGTGTTACTAAAACTAAATGCTCGAAGTGTAATCCAAAAAACGAGATCAAGACGGATCTGAGGTTGGAAGATGCCGTTGTAGACTTGCCGAATCCAACCACACCTTAAATAAAAATTTTAATCTTAAAGCCCACACCTCAAATAAAAATTTCAACCTTAAAGCCCACAACTTTTGTCAAAATTTTCCTAAAACTCCCACAAATAAAATTTTTAAGCATTATCACAGAAAACCAAATTTAGCCCGGTCAAATAAAACTTGTAATAAATTTTCCTCAATAAATAATAATATCGATAATAAATGGTCTGATTGGTTATTAGTAGTCAAAGATTTTTATAAAAAGAAATTGATTTCACCACTTTTTGTTAATAAACTACCAGATGATCGACCTTTTCTCAACATATCTGTCAATGGTATAAAAATGGACGCTCTTTTGGATACGGGGGCTTATCACACAGTCTTAGGAAAGAGGGGTCTTGGTGTTGTTCTTAACACAGAGTTAGAAATTGAATACAACACGAATTTCAATGTGTCTACTGCTGATGGACAATCTCAGAAAGTTATCGGTACTGTATCTTTACCTATCACCTTAGAAAATAAGACAGAAATTGTAAAAACTTTAATAATTCCTAGAATTAGAGATGATATTATCCTAGGGGTAGATTTTTGTAAAATATTTGGTTTAAATTTAAATTTTAACAATGAGTCCTTTGCTATAAATGAGCTCCCTTCTGACTTATCTTTTAACCATGAAAATTTTCTGTGTTCAATCATGAGTGAGGCTGATTTAAGTGGGGCCCAAAGTAAAAAATTAGACTCAGTTATTTCTAAATTCAAGGAAATAAGTTCCAATTCTACCACGTTAGGTTGTACCACGCTAGTTGAACATGACATCATTTTAACAGAGCCGGTACCTTTTAAACAAAGAAATTTTTCAATGTCACTTTATATGCAAAAACACTTAAATGCAGAAATTGATAAAATGTTAGAACTCGGAGTTATACAACCATCTAAAAGTCCATATTCAAGTAATGTTATTTTAGTTAAAAAATCCTCTGGGGAATACCGCCTATGTTTTGATGGTAGGAGACTTAACTCGATTACAAAAAAAGATTCATATCCTTTACCCAATTTAACTCAAACTTTAGATAAGGTAGAGATGCTCATTTTTTAACAGCTATTGACCTCAAGCATGCCTTTTGGCAAATAAAATTAACACCAGGTTCTTGTGAGAAAACAGCCTTTTCAGTAGTTGGTAAGGGACATTTTGAATTTACTAGAATGCCTTTCGGCCTATGTAATTCTGCCCAGCAGTTACAAAGACTCATTGATAGATTGTTCGACCCTTCCATAGAACAACATATTTTTACTTATTTAGATGATTTGGTCGTGGTAAATAAAACTTTTGATGAACACATGGAAACACTTTTAAGAGTTTATGATAGCTTAAAGTCAGCAAATTTAAGTATAAACGTTGACAAATGTAAATTTTGTAAATCTAGTTTATCATTTTTGGGCTACGTAGTAGACAAAAATGGTCTCCATACAAACCCTGACAAAGTCAAGGCTATTATTGATTATCCCCGACCTAAAAATACTACTGAGGTAAAAAGATTTCTAGGCATGGCGTCATGGTATCGCCGTTTTATCAGTGATTTTTCAGAGTTAACCGCTCCTATAACAGAATTAATAAAGGGTAGGCAGAAACGCCAAAGTATTCAGTGGTCTGATGTTGCAGAAAAATCTTTTATAGAATTAAAACAGCGTCTGATTACTGCCCCGGTACTAGCTAGTCCAAACATTGATGAACCATTTGTTTTGCAATGTGATGCGAGCTCACATGCCGTTGCTTGTGTTTTAACACAGGGGGAAGGAGAAAATGAGAGGGTAGTGTCGTACGCATCACGTACGCTAACCAAGGCCGAACGTAACTATACCGTAACTGAACTTGAGTTATTAAGTTTGATTTTCGGAATGTCCAAATATCGTTGTTATGTACAGGGCGTTAAGTTCAAGGTGATCACTGATCATTTCGCGCTGTTGTGGTTAACAAAATTACAAAATCCCAGTGGTCGTTTAGCTCGGTGGGCAGTACAGTTGTCCCAGTATGATTTTGATATCGAACACCGTAGTGGTAAATTAAATGTAGTCCCTGATGCCTTAAGCAGAGCGGTTACTAATATTGACAGTCTAAGTAGTAAGCCTAACAAATGGTACAATAAAATGTTAGTGAATGTAGATAAAAATCCTGAATTATACCCAATGTGGCATATTGAAAATAATAAACTTTATAAATTTGTTAAAAACAAGTACAAATTAAGAACAAATTTTAAGGAATGGAAGTTAGTCGTACCGAAAGGTGACCGTTTAAATATTTTAAAAGAATGTCACGATGATCCCTGTCATCACACTTTGGTTTTAATAAAACGTATCACCGTGTCTGCAATAGTTACTATTGGCCAGGTATGAAAGCCGATGTTAAAAAATACGTGTATAGGTGTGAAACATGTCATGCACAAAAGGTATCACAATTGGGCCGAATTGGACTCATGGGGTCTCCTAAGAACATTAACCAACCATTTCAATTACTTTCTTGTGATATATCGGGACCTTATCCCAAGTCAAAGTTAAACAACTGTTACCTCTTAGTCGTAGTAGACTGGTTCACAAAATTTACTTTTATACATAGGATGAAAAGAGCTACCGCAAAAGAAATCTGTAATTTTATTGAGAATCACGTATTTTTAACTTTTGGTGTACCGCAAATTATGGTCCAGGACAATGGTTCCCAATTTACCTCGAAAGAATTTAAGAGTTTGCTGACAAAATATTCAATCTCACACGTTTGGTATAACGCTAAGTATCATCCACAGGTTAATAATGTAGAACGTGCCAATCGAGTCATAGGTACTGCGATTAGATCTTATCTAAGGGAAAATAATCATCGGGATTGGGACAAACTTATACCTCAAATTGCAAATGCTATTAATACTTGTGTTCACGAAGCCACTGGTTACTCCCCAGCTGTCTTGACTTTCGGAAGAGAACTCCCTACCTCTGGAACGTATTATGGTGAAATAACCTCGAAAAATAATGCTCCCGTTCAGTTTGAAAACAGAAAGAAATTAGTTTATGAACTACAAAAGTTACAAGACTTATACAAAGATGTCGCCAACAACATTTCTAAATCTTATCAAAAGAATAAGAAATATTATGACCTTAGAAAAAGAAATATTGAATTCGATGTTGGAGAAACTGTGTATAAGAGAAATTATGTGTTATCAGATGCCGCAAATTATTTTTCAGCCAAACTTGCCCCGAAGTTTATCAAATGTACCATTGTAAAAAAGATTTCCCCTATTATTTACGAACTGGTAGATGAACATAATAAAGAACTAGGTAGATATCATGTTAAAGATCTTAAACAAGCCCCAGATCATGAACCCCAACGTATATAGTGTGTCCTAGTTCAACTCTATATACAAATTGTTTGCTCATTTAGTAAATAAGACATTGTAGTCTTGTCTTCTTGAAACCGTGTATGTATTATTGCCTATATTGTCGTTTATAACTATTTCGCACTGTGTCTTATCTTATTACTGTATCTTATCTCTGTACCTTGTTAGATATTTTGTTTTTGTATATATTAGATTATACTATTGTTTGTAAATTTCTTGAACATATGTCGTATCTTTGTAATATTTTTGTGTTTTTTAATCCTGTATTTACTTATACCATGTTAGGTTATACTCTGTATACTAATATTATTTCTAAAGAAAGAAATATTTTGGGGTTATCTGCGATCAGCTGTTATCGTTGAACTCTGGCGTGAAGTAAGCTTACGCTTTTAAATTTGTTGGAAGGGGGTATTTGTAACAATACTCCGTTAATGTTCCATCTCTAATGGATTGTAGAAACCATTTCCGTGTTGAAATAAGTGATAGGCCTAGGCACGAGATGTCAGCACCATCGGAACGATTTAAAATATTGTATCGAGTGAAATCGAATACGCTCTCTTACTGTTTTGTTGTCCAGCGGTTAACATGTATTTTAACCTACCGGCTTAAATTTTATTATTCAGTCGCTTAAAAAGGATATTTGAATGTAAGTAGTTTGTCTCAAATTTTAATCTAAATTGATATTAATACGTTCCCATTTTCTTTTAGATTATGGATTGAATTTTCTGATTTTTTTCTGACCTTTTCCGATATTTTCTGACTTTATCTGATATACCTTTTTCTGATATTATCTGATGTACCTTTTCTGACATTTTCCGATATTTTCTGATATTTTCTGATTTATTCCGACTTATTCCGATTTATTATACTATTATCTGATATACCTTTTCTGATATATTCTGATTTATCTGATATACTTACTATTTTCTGATATATCTGATATACCTTTTCTGATATATTCCGATTTATTATATAGCTATTTTATAACTATTCCTATTTATTATCTTTTTCAAGATTAAAATGAAGTTTTTTAAAATTTAAACCTACTTAAATTCGTTTCAAGTTTCCTAAAGTTTTCGATTTCTGATTTTACTGACTTAATAAGGGATTAATTTACAAGTTTCCCAGTTTATCGATTTACCGATTTACGTAATTTAATACCTTTGAAGTTTTCCTGCTTGATGGACACATATTAGGAGTTTTAACAACATATCGTAACATATTCCGCCAAGGTCATTATCCAGCGATGTGAATATTCTTCGAATGGCTTGATCAACCACCACGAGGAAGTTTTTGTTGAATTTTTTCTGCTGTTTTTATGAATACCGCACTTGGAGAATCCTGGAAGTTACCGTTCACTCATGTCACGTGTATGAGAGAGACAACATTACCTACTACAATATCACCAGCTACATGCCAAGTACCAACGGGAAACTTTTCATAAGCTAAGTACACTGTTATTACCTTCTTTCCAACAAAATTTCGTTAATGTTCATGTAATTAACTGCCGCTAGACGGGATATTAAATTAAATAAAATTTCATGTTTACCAACCACAAATATAACAGTAATGAGCCTATACGTAAATTTGTGTAGTTTTGCTATTTTTTTAACTTCATGGTAGTAGTGTCGGATAAGGTTTTAGACCGTCAGAAACAGCATTGTTAATGAAGTTTTCATTAATTTTTAGTCCGTGAGACGATTTTGTGTTTCAGTGCTGCCATAAAATCGCCGGTCAGTTCTATAGCCTTACGCTATTTAACCCCGTAAATATTTTCTTATCTTCTGGTTTATTTGGTTTATACCTACCAGTTTATCGTTAGTTTGTATCTTATCGTATCGTATCGTGATATTTTGGCCGTGGGTCATATTATCTGTAGCCGAGAGGCAAGTATTTTTAATGAGATTTTGTAAATTTTAGGTTAGTTTCGGGTATTGTTAGTGATATGTTTCTAGAGTTCTAGAAGTGTCTATAAGTGAAGTTTCTAGTGATAAACAAAATTGTTTTATAATTTAGTTGCTAAGCGCCATTATTTTAGCCTTGTGTGTCACTTTTTTACTAACCTTATAAAATTTCTCTCGCTCTAGCAAGGCGTGACTACCTTTTCTTATTATTGTTGTCGAGCAGTTTAATGAATGTGTTTAAGTACAAATTTAATTAGATGTCATCTCTAGTGTTGATTTAATAATTCCCACTTGCTATCATTTTATATAGCCCGGTAAATTGTACCTTATTTTTCTGGGCGGTTGGGATATGTCATATGATAATTATTAAATTGTCATCAGGTTTAGCAACACATTCAAAAATCTCTAGCAAAAAGAGAACTGCTCCCTATTTCGATAGTTTGTCTTATATGTCAATCTAGGTTGCCAATTATGAGAAACTCATAGTCTCGTACCTTTACCCTAAATTAACTTTATGTAATTGCGAGTAGTTAAAATTTTAGTGAATAAATTTGGTAGCTTATTGCGAAACTACTTAAGGTATTATCTTGTTGTTTATCGCTAGAATTTTTTTTCTTATCTAATTTGGTGATAACCGTTACCGTACAGTTATCTGTAACTTATATTTTTTTATCGTAACATTTTAACCCTACTTCTAAATTTGACTAACCCATATTTCTTGTATTAGTAATTTTTCATACGTGTCTGTTGTTCAAATGTTTTGATGTCATTATTTACTTATCCGTGATTTATATATGTTAATTGATATTAAATCAATTTCAATTTTACCTGTCATTTTTCTGTGTGTTGTCTGTGACGTATCTTCCCTTTTAATAAACCTCCTTTAGGTTTTGGCGCCCAAGGTACTTTTGAATATATTTTTTGAATACAAAACTTAGATTTTAAACACTTAAATTAAATTTTCTAACTTAATTTTTTTATCATTTAATCGCTCTTGGCCTTATTACTTAAGTTGTCGTTGACGCTTACCCAGGCCCTTGCCTCCTATAAAACTGGCTAGCCGGAGCCTAATTCTGTTTGGTGGTAGGTTATCGCATTTGTTTATTTGAGCCTGTGAAACTGCCAAACAAAATTAGTTTTATTGTGCTTTAGGCACAATAGCGACCTGGAGATTTTACAGGTAATTGCCTTGTTTTTCGTAAATCTTGCATTGATAATAACGGGGCAGTTTCGGTCTGCGTCGCCACGTTTTTTAGCGTTGTTTTTTCTAGGATAGTGGAAATGTTCATAATGTTCTCAGAATCAGTCTGAGTAGCCATATTATTTATCGATTTTTCTTGAAAAATTGCAGAGATATTTAAGACATTGTCGAAATTTGGTGGAGTCGCCGGGTTGGTTATATTATTTGGGCCGGACGCCGAGGAATCGTTATTTAGTTGTTGGATCTGGGTCGGGCGCCGGCCCCTTGGGAGTTTTCCTGGTGCCTATTGACTTGTTGGATTTGTCCTGTCGTGTACGGATTTTGTGGAAAATTTCTTTGCCAGTGCCATCCTCCGCAAAATCGGCATGTCGTCGGTGGTCGGCTTTTTTGCGTATTTTCCCCTGATGATGCTGTCCTCTGGATCGTATTTCTGGTGGTCGTATTGGTTGCCTGTCTTGGTGTCTCTTCACGGTTACTATTATTATTATTACTGTTGTTTGGACGATTTCTCCAATTGTCGTTATTGGTATTTCTCGGAAGATGATATTCTTCTACCTCTGCTGCTACAGTTAGTAACTCTTCGGGGGTATCGAAATCACGCAATCGAATTTGTGCCCTTATTTCGGGGCGTAGTTGTCTATAGATGCAGTGCGCCTTCTCTTTAGGCAGTCTGGTTGGGTCTACTCTGTTAAATAAACCTAATTTTTTAGAGATGAATAATGTAACTGGTTCATTAAATCCTTACATTTTTGTATGCAAAATGTGTTCTGCCTGAGCCCTTTTTGCTATGGTGTCGAAGGTCTGCCTCAGCCTCAATTTGAACGTTTCGTAATCGTATGTTAAATTTTTATATGGCTCATAATCATTATTAATGTTTCTGTTCGGTCAGTAATATTATATTTTCGAAAATGTTCTTCCATATTAAATATAAACATATTTGCACTTTCGTGATCCAGCCCTTGGAAAGTATGCATGGGGGAGTTCCTTATAGTTTGCATAACCTTTTCCATTTTGCCCCCTTCATGACTCGCAGTAACGTTTTGAATAGCCTGCTTGATTGCCTGCGCCATGCCCACGAAAATTTGGTTTAGCTCGATATTTACATTTGTTTGCTCCCCTCGTTGTGGGGTTGATGTATGTAAAACCGACTCACCTGGTTGTGCAGTATTCGGGTATATGTGTTGTACGGGGTCCTCTTCCCTCCCTGAGGAAGATAGTTGTCCTTCTAGGTGTGGCAGTTTTATTCCCTGTCGTGCCCCTGCCTCTCCTAGCGTTTTCATAACGTTTTCGTAAGATTCCATGTTCTTTTTATTGTAAAAAAATGGACTTGAGAAGTTCTGGCCCTTTGATGGGTCTTCACGTAGCGTTTTTGCCTTACCTTTGAAACCCCTACTCAGTTCAGAGCCCCTCGAGTAAGTCACACTACTCTCCTCTTCTTTCTTTGTTCTTTTCTTCTCGGCCACTTCTCTAAGCCCCACGTTGTACGGGCGCCATGAACGCGAACGTGACTTTCGTTTTAGTCAGATTCGCGCACAAGAACACTGCACAATTTAATTTTGAATGAATTTATTTTATTTGGCTCGGCGAAAAAGTAACACCCTGTATCGATTTTACACGAATAATTAAAAATCAAATTTTCTGGAGTCAAAATAACGATATATTACTATTCACGTTCTAACAATACATTTGTTTATCACTAAATAGGTTTGATGTAATTAATTATGTTGAATATTAACACTTTAGAGTAGAAATTTGCCTTTTGTTGTTGTCTGTCGCGTGGCTGGATCCCAAACTGACTGACTTACTGGCTCGACCCGACTCGATTCGATTTGCCCGACTGAATGCGTTGAGCGCGTCTCGGTTTATATAAGATAAATCAAAGCTTCTGGAAGTGTTCGAAAGTCGAAGACTCCAGGCGTTCTAGTAGTTCTAGACGTTCCAGATTCTTCCGCGTTCCCGAAAATTCGATCGGTAGGGAGAGTGGCTCGTGTATATTTTCCAGCAGCGAAGGCTTGCTTTTCGAATTATTCTAATAATGTAAAAAGTGTTTTTTCTAGCTCGCGGGCTTTACAGAGCGACAGAGGGACGTTAATTCTTAATTTTGACAATATGAATTACCTGATTTAAGAAAGGTACTTTGACATCCTAAGGCCAGCTCAGCGAGGACAGAAACCTCGCGTAGAGCAAAAGGGCCCTAAGGCTAAACAATGTGATTATCTATGTATGTTTATTACAGCCTACAGCGGTAGTCTGTAGGCTTCTCATCCTTCTCACACATCAGTTCGTTCTCTCTTTGTCGCACAGTACATGAGGGGAGGTGACGATTTCAATACAAGCACAGTATGATAGATGACAATAGGTGTATACCAACCTGGGACTTATGGGTGACTTAGTTTTTCTAAAACTTTACAAGTATTAAACCATTGTCACAAAAAAATAATTAATTAATATACAAATTAAATGTGATAAACGTTATAACGTTATAAACAGAAAAAATGTTTGAGAAAACACGTGTAATTGTAAATAAAGCAGAGCGCTATTCAAAACAAAGATTCAAAATTGACGGTATATGTGAAATCAAAGCGCGCCGGGTAAGGCTGTGTTGTTTGGTAGGTAAAACAGAGCGGAGAGAGAGGGTACGAAGTGTGCGACAAGGACGAAGAGCCTACTGTCTCCAAGGCACATATAAATCCCATATGCGACACTCCTTTGATCTAGCAGAAATGCCGCCGATGACCTCGGACTTTTAATGTGGATTTGACACGAGTTAAGTCATATAGCAACCCAGATAAGACAAACAATAAAGCCATGTCAGCGGTTTCATCCCAGCTGCTTCCCTGTGACCAGCGATGAGATAACTCACTTCGCGTCGAGCTCTCATGCAGTAAACATCATTTTATAACATTTTAATATTGTGAATTCAATTAAATAAACTTTTGTAACTTTTTAAACTTTGTAATATTTTTTAAAAAGACGGCCACACGGCTTAATTGGCGCAGTCGGAAACGGATTAGTGCCCAAAAGCTTTCAAAAATTAAAACTTTTGTTCGTACCTACGATTAAGGCACTATTTCGAACAATTCGTTAAGTCCATCGAGGACCTGTACCAGTCAACCATCAATCCATTGAGGATAGTGAGCCATCAGTCTATCGAAGACAACTTAATAGTCCAAGACGAGAGAGAAAAGATCATCAATGAAGTCAACTTTAATCACAACTCTAATTTTGTAAGTAATATTGATCACTCCGCTTTTTCCTTTTTACCTTTCCTCTCCAAAATTCAATAAACATACACCCCTCATTGCTTTCGAATTTTCATTTTAGCACTGAAAATTCACCTTCTCAATTATTTTATTCCTATGATTTTAAAAGTATTACCTGGATCGAGTAGAGTAAGAAATTAAAATCCAACATAACTGCTTTTTACTAACCATCTAGAATAAGTTAAATAAAATTTAAAAACCAAAAGCCCCGTAAGCAAAATATTCACAGTCTTCGCACTAGAGCACGGCCGTACTCTGTACGTCAACCCTCCCTCGGTCTGAAGTAACCGTGAATACAGAGCTTACAATAAAACGACGATTTAAAATAAAGTGAAATAAAAACTAACACTTATTTAATGAGTTTTATCGACGACCTCGTTAATCAACTTGCCAATTTTTCAACCGAGAGGCAGATAATTCTGACAACCCCTTTACCAGAAGAAACCCCTATACCAGAAGAAAGCACTATGGCTTTACCACAAATCTCTGTTCGGGACTACTTGGAATTAATACCTGCTTTTGATGGAGAACCAACGAAATTGTCAAAATTTATTACCGCATGTGAAGAAGTTCTTCCACTTATGGCACCGAACAATGAAGCCTCGAGAATAACATTCACGATGTTACACATAAGAAACAAACTAGTTGGAAAAGCAGCACTACTCCTGGCGTCAAGAAATTTCTCAACATTTCCTGAATTAAAAACTTTACTAATAAACTTATTTGGCGATCAGCGAAATGAAGAATCTCTGTTGTCTGACCTGAACACATTAAGACAACAACCCAGAGAAACTGCTTTACAATTTGCAGACAGATGTATAGACATAAGATGCTTATTACTATCAAAATTAACATGCCAAACAGTAACACAGGAAATTCGAAAAATGAAGGTCGATTTATACAACAATTTTACAGTAAGAGCTTTCTTAACTGGAGTAAATCCACAGCTAAGCCACCTATTACGCTGTAGGAAACCTGAATCTATCGAAGATGCTATCCAGATTGTGACAGAGGAGGAAAATATGAACTATCACCGTTCAAAAATAAATCACACACCTCAACATCACGAAACAAACAATCACAGAACGAATAATAGCCATCAACTAAGAATAAATCCACCACAAACACGGCAGATACCGAATTTCTACCAGCAACAAACAAGGCATTTTCCACAATTTAACAATACATACAAACCTATAGGACAACAACAACACAAACCACAACAACAGCAACAGCACTACCAACAACAACAATATCCGAGATATGTTCAAAATCAAGCGAGACAATTTCAAAACCAACCAAATCACAATCAACCTAGAAGCCAACAAAACGTCTTTCTACCGAGAAATAAACCTTTGACAAACACATCTACACCCATGGAACTAGATTCTCAAAGGACACGTCTCACAAATCAAATGCCACAATATTCAAGATTTGCACCCCAACAGAACTGGAGGAACGAACAACTCTGACAACAGTCAGAAGAGCTAGAACAATTTATGACACCCGGAAATAATTACAACGAAAACCTTTCATATACGGAATATGATGAATTCAATTGCGAAGAACATCAAGAATGCGAGACCAACGAACAAGAAAATGCAAATTTTCCGATAGGAGCCTCGGAAATTACAGACAAACGGAACTAATAGAAGTTCACACGTCAACAAATAATCGATTACCATATATTAAAGTACCCGAAATAAACGCAAGGTTTATGATCGACACTGGATCAACAAAATCATTCATAAACGAACAAATCGCTCAAAAACATTTTCAAAATTATATACAGGAGGACCCATTTTGTATTACAACACCACATAATACAACAACTCATCATTATAGTGCCGAAATTCCGATTTCAACTATATTTAACAGACCAGATTTAACCCATAAACATTACATTTTTAATTGCAACCCAAATTACGAAGGATTAATAGGGACAGATCTGTTGATGAATTTGGAAGCAAAAGTCGATTTCGAGCAAGGGCTTTTGATCACCCCAAGTACAAAAATTCCCTTGTACATCTGTGGAAATTTAATAGTTTCACAAAATACAAAATCTCAACAAAACACAACGAACAATCGAGTTATGGAAATTACTGAAACTATACCACCAAGATCCGAGTCGATTATTTCCATCCCTGTGCATACCACTTTACAGGAAGGACTCTTAGAGTATAAAAAATTTCAAAATAACCTGGAAATACCCGCATCTCTTGTCACAATAAAAAATAACCAAGCACTTACCACAGTGATTAATAACACAGAGGAAACACAGGTTTTGAAAATTATAAAACCACTAACTATTTCTGAAATATTACCCCTCGAAGAACTACATCAAACCGAAATGGATGTCAACGAATTGGAAATGGACTATAACGAGATAGACAAACTACAAAAGGAAAATTTAAAAAACCTGAGACTAAACCACCTAAATAAGGAAGAATACCTCGCTATTAGAAACATATGTACTGAATATAGAGATATATTTTATAATGAAAAATTACCACTTACATTTAACAATCAGGTTAAACATCATATCAGACTAAAAGACCCATATTCACGAAATCCTACAGATACCCTCAAGTCCACAAGGAGGAAGTCCAGAAACAGATTTATTCCATGCTACAACAAAACATAATAAGGCCATCTACATCGCCTTGGTCGAGCCCCGTCTGGGTTGTGCCCAAGAAATTGGACAATTCAGGAAAGAGGAAATGGAGAGTCGTGATCGACTACAGGAAACTGAACGAACACACGGTAGACGATAAATATCCTTTGCCGAATATTACGGATATTTTGGACAAATTGGGTAGAGCACAATACTTCACCTTACTTGACCTCGCCTCTGGTTTTCACCAGGTACAGATGAACCCAGAAGACATCGAGAAAACGGCGTTTTCTACAGAACAAGGTCATTACGAGTACACCAGGATGCCTTTTGGATTAAAAGGAGCACCATCCACATTCCAGAGGGTGATGGACAATGTTTTAAGGGGTATACAAAACGAAATTTGTTCAGTTTATCTCGACGACATAATAATTTATTCCGCTAGTTTACAAGAACACATTGAACATCTAAGAAAAGTTTTTCAACGTTTGCGAGATACACAGTTTAAGGTACAACTAGACAAATGCGAATTTTTGAAGAACGAAGTAGCGTATTTGGGTCACATCATAACACCAGAAGGAGTCATGCCAAATCCTGAAAAAATTAAAGCTGTGCAAAATTACCCACTGCCTAAGACAACCAAGGAAATAAAAGGATTTTTAGGACTTGTAGGCTACTACCGCCGATTTATTCCCAATATGGCACAAATAGTTAAACCAATGACATCAATGCTAAAAAAGAATGCCAAATTAGTTCACTCGCAAGAATTCATTCAAGCTTTCGAAACATGTAAGAAACTTTTAACTGAGGCACCAATTTTGCAATATCCTGATTTTACAAAACCTTTTATTGTAACCACGGATGCGTCGAACGAAGCCATAGCCAGTATACTTTCGCAAGGCACCATAGGTCAAGATCACCCCATTGCATACGCCTCAAGGACGTTAAACGACACCGAACGTAAATATTCAACCACAGAAAGGGAACTACTCGCAATTGTATGGTCCGTAACGAAAATTTTCAGGCCCTATCTTTACGGTCATAAGTTTACGATATACACAGACCACCGTCCTTTAAAATGGCTATTTAATTTAAAGGAACCAGCCAATATGAAGTTAACCAGGTGGAAATTAAAGTTAGAAGAGTTCGATTATCGAGTCGAATATAAAAAAGGGAAATCAAACACAAACGCCGACGCATTATCTAGGATCCAAATTCATCCCCTAGACTCACAATCTCTAAGAGTCAATGCCGACACAGAATTAGATGCTCTTTTAGGCGAACTAGAAAGCGCAACGGAAGAACCACGAAGCTTAAATACACCTACACCACACCAGGTACAACAAAATCTAAACCCAGTTGATCTATAACACCGATTTCTACGGCACATTCTATAAATGACGAAGATCCTACGATTAGCATACCTATATTGGATGAACCCATAAATACGAAAAGAAACCAAATTCACATCAAAACTGTTCTCCTAAATCCGAGAAAACCGAAAGTTACGAAACGAGGACAGAAAACGATCCTCGAAGCCGAAGTACAAATTGAAACCATAATGGAAGACCTATTTAAATTGCTCCGAGACTTTACGACAACAGATCGACAATATCATGTGTTCACCGACAAAGAAGACACATATAAAAATCTATGTGAAACATACACTAGCAAATTCACAGATAACGGACCCACATTGATTAGATGTACCAAAAAGTTAATCGATGTGTTAGAGCAAGAAGAACAGCTACAAGTAATACAAAACTATCACGAAGGAAAAACCAATCACCGCGGGACAAGAGAAACCGTCGCTCATCTTAAAGTAAAATACTATTGGCCAAACCTTCAGCGCGACGTGGAGGAATTTATAAGAAACTGCGAAATTTGTAAAAGAAGCAAATACGAGAGAATACCCGAAATTATGCCTATGATGCTGACTGAGACCCCAACAAAACCCTTCCAAATTTTACACATGGACGTATTTACTATGGAACAAAAATTATTTTTAACAATTATCGATGCCTTTAGCAAACTCGCTCAGGCATTTGAAATCCCTGCAAAAACAGCAGTTCACATTTCAGAAAAACTAATCACCTATTTCACGTTCTACGGAACACCTGAAAAAATCGTAAGCGACAATGGTAAAGAATTCAACAATAGCGTAGTGAAAGAACTCTTAAAACTACATAAAATCGATATTCACTTTACAACTGTCAGAAATCCGCAGAGCAACGGTATTATGGAAAGATTCCATTCAACAATACTCGAACATGTACGAATATTGAAAAACATTAATAATGACCCTATAACAGATCAGATGAAATATGCCCTATTAGCTTATAATAGTTCGATACATTCCGCTACAGGTTTTACACCATTTGAACTAATTATAGGACACACCGACAGCAGAAACCCTTTCGAAATTTATTACAATCAAGACATTTTCAGCAACTACTTAAATGATCACAAAACGAAAATGAAAAGAATATACGAAACCATCAACCAAAAAATAATACAAACTAAACAAACCGTCCACCAACGGAGAAACGAAGACGTTGATGACCCACAAACCACTTTTAAGAAAGGACAAACTGTATATGTTAAAAGTAGGAAAGCGACCAGACATAAAACTAAAAATCGATATGAGGGACCCTTCACTATCACTAAGATAAATAGCGATAATACTTGTGAAATTTCTAATACACGAAATAAATCTGTAAAAAGAGTACATTTAAGAAACTTAAGAAGACCTCTTGTTCCAGATGCACCCCCGTCATCCACGGAGGAGAGCGAGTCAGAAGATTAAACAATAACCCAGGACTACTACCCCTACCTCTAGGGAAATGTAGAAACATCATCGACAAATGGACATTAGTACGATCTATCGATTTGCAACCAATCATGGACGAATATAGCAGATTTAAAGTCGAATATTGACGATCTAGAGAAGGCATTAATATTAGATGAAAGAGAAAAAATGGAAGTTAAGAATTTCGCAATAATCACAGAATTCTTATTTGCCGAAATTAATCGGAAATTTAACCAACTAACGCCGCAATCTCGATCTAAACGAGGACTAATCAATGGATTAGGATCAATCTGGAAATCAATCACTGGTAACTTAGATAATGAAGACGGCGAAAGAATAGAACGACACCTAGAACACCTAGACAAAAATCAACTCACTTTAAAACAAGTATTGGAATCCCAAATAACACTAACCACCAAGGCAATAGACAAATTTGAGTCATCTATAAATAACCTGACCACGAACCAACTCGTGCTGCGTTCAAGAATTCTACAAATCGAACAAGCACTGAAAGACCAAAAGGTCGAACTATATCACAGAATTCAATTTAATAATGTCTATACCCAAGTAAATATAATGGCACAAAGTATCCTACAAATATTAGAGACACTCGAGGAAGCTGTCACATTTGCAAAAATTAATGTTATGCATCCTTCAATTATTGAACCGGAAGATCTACTAGACAGCCTCTTACAAATAAGTAATTATGTTAACTTACCTTTTCCTGCTGTTAAGGACCAAATCTTAAATTTCGAAGCCCTAATCAAAATTAAAGCCTACTGGAAGAAAACGAAGCTCAATTTTATCTTAGAAGTGCCAATAACCGACACCATTCAATATAATCTTTATCACTTATACTCATGTCCTGTATTAAATCAAAATAATACCTTCCAACTAATCATCCCCAATGAAAAATACCTTATTTTATCCGATCAATATTACAGCTCATCGAACGAACTTTGTAAACTTATAGATAACCACTTTTATTGTAATAACTTAGATTTGATAAATTTAGAGACTAATCAACCATGTGAAGTACAACTGCTACTAGCAAATAGGCCATATTCTAATTGCCACATCAAACTAATACAATTAACAAGTCAAAAGGTGCAAACATTAGAATTTAATCAACTACTAGTAATAAATCCATCAGACAAATCAATTAATTTCAATTGCAAAGATTTGTCGGAAACAAAATTATTAACAGCCGGAACCTATATTGTAACCAATCAAAAAGGTTGTATAATTCAAATTTCAAATCAAAAATTTGCACATGTACAGACAGATATACCAAACCAAAGAGATATTTATATTCCCGAATTAGATTATAAAGTAAATGTTACATATAATTACGAAATAAAAAATATTAGTTTGTCACAAACAAATCTAGACGACTTGCATATTATAAAATACAAATTGGAACAAAACAAGCAAAATTTAAATTCAATAACAAGTTCTACTTCTCATTGGTATCAACCCAGTGTTTGGACAATATTACTATATGTTACCATAATATGTTTTAGTGTTTATATCTTTCAAAAATTACGAAAACGATTTCAAGAAACCAGGACCAACCCTAAAGAAGAATCGCCTCGAACTTCAGCTTAACCCTAAAGTTCTGTCTAAGGGTGGAGGAGTTAAGTCATATAGCAACCCAGATAAGACAAACAATAAAGCCATGTCAGCGGTTTCATCCCAGCTGCTTCCCTGTGACCAGCGATGAGATAACTCACTTCGCGTCGAGCTCTCATGCAGTAAACATCATTTTATGACATTTTAATATTGTGAATTCAATTAAATAAACTTTTGTAACTTTTTAAACTTTGTAATATTTTTTAAAAAGATATTAAGTCGGCCACACGGCTTAATTCACGTCAAGATTAAATACGCTCGGGATGATTCGGATAATCCGAATCGATATTTTAGTACCTGACTGAAGTAGGTAATAGAGGATTTTAATCGTATAATTATAATATCTGCATCATACAATACATTTACCTACATCACATAATTTCTTACATTACCTATTTGTATCATTTGTAACGCTTATTTTAAAATAATAGTGAAATTTGTACGTCTTACGAAAATTCTATCTTTTATTGCAGCTAAACTGTTTATGCGTATGAGTCTCGGCTCTTTAACCTGGATATGTCTCTGCTAGTGTTGCATAAAATATCTCTGTCCTTTTCAGTGTCGGATATGGGATTTATATGTGCCCAAGGCAACCAAATCGCGACTACCGGCAAATCGACGGCTTGTCTTCTCTATTTATTAAAGGGAGTTGCTACAAGGACGCCGCGGCGGGCAGCTATCATTTTTAGCTGCCCGCCGCGCATGCGCATTCGCTTTTGCACGGCTTAGGGAAACGCCGCACAGATAAATTGGAATATTTTATGCAATTTTCTGAAAAACAATTGGGGGGACACCCCCCGCACCCCCCGTTTTTGTCTGCGACGCTAATGCTGCCTGCGGCCCTGATAATTTATTAACAATTATTTAGCAATATAAAAATCAACCTAACTAACCCAACTACCATCACATGAAAGATAAATTATTATACGAAAAAAAAGAACAGTATTTCTGTCGTGAAATCCAACCAGAATTTGTGAAAAAGGATATTAATCGTTACAAAATATAAAAAAAAAAGCCTAGTGGGCAGTATTTGAACCCGGGACCTGTTGCTCCACAACGCGACAACGTTTCGCATAGGCCAGCGATCCACGTAGAGACACCGCTATAGCACAGAATAAATAGTATCTAACCAAACCAATTGCCGTGGCGCGGCGGACAGCTAAAAAATGATAGCTGCCCGCCGCGGCGTTCTTGTAGCAACTCAATTTATTAAACTCTTTGGAAATAAACGTGTCATTTTAAAGGTTAAATATCTGACTCATACACAGCTGCGCCTGATATTTCTTAGAAAGCGGCTGATTTTTAGAATTTATAGACTAAACAAATCTAATTTATTGCGTGAGAAATAAAGTCGATGATGTAATCTTTTACTAATAGACGAGTAAAATTGGGAAGCAAAGTCACTTAGTTTCCGAGAAAAAAAACTGGCGTAGAACCAAACCAGACTTGGTGCGATTCTTTAATTAGGTGATCGTGTACACGAAACCACTTTTCACGACATTTTCTGGTGGTCGGGAACTTTTTTATTTTGAAAAAACTGTAAAAAAATGATTTTTCCATGAAACATGTTTTTTAACGTCCCCACCGTTATATCTTTAAAAATAATTATGCTATGGAACTGATATTTTATTTTAAATTGAAGTAGACACAATAACGCTTCTAACTATGTTCAATGTGATTATAAAATATATATTTCTCAATTGTTAAAATAATAGCAAACTTAAAGTTGTTATTTTCGTGAATGTATTTTTCAGCAAGCGAGAAAAATTTTTATTTATGAAAATGTGTATATACATGCTGTAAACAAATTGAAGCCAATATATGAAAAAAGTTTTTAGAATCATAATTTGTGATGTGCAGGTTATAGTATGTAGTCAGCGATTTTTTTAAAAGGGGCTAAAACATATTCTTGTGCGCGCGGCTCTCATTATATTTCAGCGTCCATTCCGAAGATATTTACTAGGTAGTTCCGCCACTGGCGTGACTGCGCGCACACATTTTAAAGAATCCGTCCCACCTCTCACCTCGGTACTTCCCCGCTGGTCTGTATTCATTCGTTTACTTGTGTGTGTAGTGCGTACATGTATTTTATGCGGACTCGCCGTAATAAAATCGGAATATTACAAACGTTGCGTTGTTGGCAGTTATCCGTTTAAACAAAACGTAAGTTTTATTACCTTTTTCTTTATTCTATATATCTATTTATAGCATAGGTATTCTGTCGCCAACTAATATGCCCTTTTTCCAGAGAGACCCATTACAGATGAGTATTTAATTAGGGTACTCCTTTTCTTTGTAGTCAAACCTATGGGTAAGTCAAAGAAGAGACATAGGAGCTCGTCTCGGGAAAGAAGGCATATGCAGAGGCGAATAGATAGGTTAAAACGTAGACTTAGGGAAACTAAACGATTCCATAGAGAAGGCTCCGCCTGGCGCAGTATCTCTTCACGTAGTACCCCCAGTCACTCCCGGTCTCGCTCACCTTTGCGATCTCCGAGGCGATCGGACGCGCGCTCGAGAGAAGTCGGTGGCGCTGTAGAATTAGGAACCGAACGTCGTCAAAGAGCGGGGGGTTCTTTTTCATCACGACGACATGACCATAGCACTGATTGATCCTCGAACGGTTCGACGGTTGCCAGTAGGGCTAGTCCACGAGACCGTAGCTTGAACAGCGCGGCAGACCGTAGCTTGCACAGCACGGCGGACATGGACATAGACCAAAATGTTCCGAGGCCATCTAATGATTCGCTAATTATTCACGAGGATACTGACTTACCTGTGGAGGCCTCAGCTCTTCCTGAAAATATTTTGAAGGTCTTAGGTGAGGACCCTAGCAAGACAAAGAAAACTCAGTACATCCTCCATGAGGCCGTGGCCTCTAGATGGTCTCATTTCTTAATTCATGGCTTAGATAAAGGAGACTCCGATGACCTCTTTGCTCGTCACCCTCCCCCTGAGAACTGTAGTTTGTTAGAACCTCCCAAATTAATCCTGAAGTTGCTCAAATTTTATCACAAACATATCTAAAAAGAGACAATGCACATGGGGAGTTTCAGGAACAGCTAGGCAGGGGCGTCTCTGCCCTTGGCAAGGGAATTAACAACATATTGGAAGAAATTAAAAACTCTCACAGCACCAATCTTAACGACACGGTATTACCTTGCCTAGTGGATGCCGGTCGCATACTGTCTAACCTGTTCTACAATATATCGGTTACTAAACGTAAACTCGTAACACAGACGGTTAACAGATCAGTAAAAGAGACCATAGATCGGACAACCCCAGGGGAATTTTTGTTTGGTCCCGAGTTGGGGGAGCAAATTAAAGCCGCAAAGAGCATGGAGCGCGCTGGAAAAGAGATACGCACATCTAGCAGCTATAATTCAAAATTTAGTTTTTCTTCTATTAAAAGGGGGGGGGACACGTCGTCGCTAGGCCGTCCAATTCTCAATACCAGTTAAACAGGCAGCGCCCGACCCGCCAATCGAGGGAGGCGAGGTCACACAGAGGGCGAACCTCGAGGAATGTCAAAGCACAACAGCGCCATCGTCAGAGATATTAGAGGTAAGGATAGCTGGTAGATTATCAACATTTTTTAATTCTTGGGCTGGGATTTCACAGAATAAAACTGTTCTATCTTGGATTCGGGGCTATAAAATTCCCTTTGTAGAGGAGCCTTATCAAAACGTGATAAAAAATAAAAAACTTGCGGAAAGTGAGTTCCAGCTTATGGACAAGGCCGTAAAGGAACTGTTGTTGATTGGCGCCGTTATTGAATGTACCCCTCGAAAAGACCAGTATATATCAGACGTGTTTCTTGCAGACAAAAGCAGCGGTAAAAAACGCTTTATATTGAATCTAAAAGGTCTAAATAGTTTTGTGGAGAGTTCTCACTTTAAGATGGAGGACTACAGAACCGCCTTAAAATTAATTAAACCAGGGTGTTTCATGGCTACAATCGACTTGAAAGACGCCTATTATTTACTATCAATCGATGAAGAATTCAGAAAATTTTTAAGGTTTAACTTTAACAAAAAACTATATGAGTTTACTTGTTTGCCTTTCGGATTATCATCGGCGCCTTTCTGTTTTACGAAATTAATGAAACCAGTCTTAGGAACTCTCCGGTCCAGAGGCATTGTATGTGTCAATTATTTGGACGATTTTTTGGTATTTGGGGATACTTACGAGGAATGCACTAGAAGCGTTCGTACAACACTTAACCTTTTGGACTGACTGGGTCTCTTAGTTAATTACGAAAAGAGTTCTTTAACGCCAGCCACCAGACAAGTATTTTTAGGTTTCATATTTGACAGTAAAAATCTTAGATTAGTACTAACTTCAGAGAAGAAACTATATATTAAACACATGGCTATTAGCTTCCAACGTAAGACTACTTGTAAAATTCGCAAACTTGCCAGATTTATTGGGGTTCTGACATCAGCCTGCCCGGCTGTCAAGTACGGTTGGTTGTACACCAAGCGACTTGAGAGACAAAATTATCTGGCCTTATTGAAAAACGATAATGACTACAATGCAAATGTCAACTTGTCTCGAGATTTATTGACTGAGGATCTACGGTCGTGGGAGATAAATATTTTAAACGCATACAATGATATTAAACAGGACAATTACCTTCTGGAAATATTTGCAGATTCTTCCCTAACAGGATGGGGGGCTTGCTCGGGGGGAAGTAAAACACATGGATACTGGTCTCCTAGTGACCAGGAAAATCATATAAATTTTCTAGAAATCTTGGCCATATTTTATGGTTTGAAATGTTTTGCTAGCCACCAGTCCAGTTGTAACATCCTCATAAGGTCGGACAACACTACCGCCGTATCATATATAAACCGAATGGGCAGTATTCAGTTTCCCAAATTATGTGATCTCGCTAGAGATATATGGCAGTGGTGCGAACACAAAAATGTTTGGATATTCGCATCATATATAAACGGCAAATATAACTGGGAGGCAGATAAGGGTTCGCGTATTATAGCAAAGGAAACTGAGTGGTCGTTGTCACCCGAGGCTTTCACTTCTATTCAAGCACAATTGGGGGCCCCTGAAGTGGACTTATTCGCATCCAATATTAACAACAAATGCCCCAAATATGTTTCATGGTTGAGAGATCCCAACTCAAGTGCTATTGACGCTTTTACCCTAGATTGGAGTAATATTGACTTTTATGCTTTTCCGCCATTTTGCTTAGTGTTAAGAGTCCTTAACAAAATAATCCAAGATAGAGCAGAAGGGATTATTGTAGTACCAAAATGGCCTGCCCAGCCCTGGTACCCTATATTTTTAAAACTACTGATTGGAAAACCAATTAATTTTGGGCCCGATCCTAACTTGCTATCTTCTCCTTTCAGAGCAGTTCACCCCTTAGCCGAGGAGCTTTCCCTGGTGTCCGCCAGGTTATCCGCCAAGGATTTATAGCAAGAGGCATTTCCGAAGCAGCAGCTGATACCATGCTATCGTCAATAGCCGATATCACATTGAAACAATACACTTGTACTTACAGATTGTGGTGGAAATTTTGCTGCGAGAATAACGTTTCACTCTTTGAGGCCTCTTTAACAAATTTGATGGATTTTTTGCAACACGTTTTGGAGACAGTTCCGCATAAGTACGGTACTTTGAATAGTCATAGGTCAGCACTGTCTCTGATACTTCCAAATAATTTAGGCTCTGACCCGTTAATTAAAAGATTTATGAAAGGGGTTTCCCGAAATAGGCCATCGCAAGCTAGGTATGATTATACCTGGGACCCTCAACCGGTTCTGAAATATTTTGAGATGACCCCGGATAGCAGTCTGAAGATACTTAGCTATAAACTTGTCACACTGTTGGTTCTGGTAACGGGTGGTCGTTTACAAACAATCTCATTAATTCGTCTGTGAAACATACATGAAGACGACCGGGAGTTGCAGATTATTATCTCTGATCCAGTTAAGACAACGCTAACTTCACGAACTCAACCTTGCCTTCAAATATCGTTCTATCCGGATAAACCCGCACTCTGTGCAGCATCAATGTTACGGAAATACCTGAGCCTGACAAAAGTGATACGCGTGATGAAGATTTTCTATTCCTTACCCTCTCAAGACCTCATGGGAGGGCTTCAAAACAAACTATCTCCAGATGGGTCAAGGAAACTCTTAGACTTTCAGGGATAGATACAACACGATTTAAGCCGCATTCCACAAGGCATTCCGCGACTTCTGCCGCTTACAGAGCTGGGTTACCAATTGAAACCATTTGTAGAACTGCGGGATGGTCAGGAAGTTCGGCAATATTCGCAAAATTCTACAACAGACCTCTCTCAAAAGCTATTGACTTTGCTAGCACTGTGTTAGATCTAGCAGGGGCCTAAACATATGTTTTATTTTGTTTCTTTTTTGTAAACAATATTTTTATTTTGATAATAGACCTTGTGTTTACGTTAAGTTTTCTTATGAGTATACTAAGTTTCTTTAGTAATCTGAGAGCTTTTAATCAAATGTTTTATTCTCTTTCCTTCTTAATTATCATTACATCAAACCATCGTTGGAGGAGAACTACGCATCTTCGAGACTTTAAACAACTACCTAGTAAATATCTTCGGAATAGACGCTGAAATATAACTAATCAATCAAAGGAACTTACCTGTGAAGTTCGATCGTAATTATATGAAGCGTCCATTCCGAAGATATCACCCACCCTCCCAAAATGCTTCAAGGTCATTTAACCCAAGGATGCGTCGTTCTTCAGAATTTAAACTGAAATGAATACAGACCAGCGGGGAAGTACCGAGGTGAGAGGTGGGACGGATTCTTTAAAATGTGTGCGCGCAGTCACGCCAGTGGCGGAACTACCTAGTAAATATCTTCGGAATGGACGCTTCATATAATTACGATCGAACTTCACAGGTAAGTTCCTTTGATCGATTAATTATACTGCTTACCGCCTGCGGACTACGGGTGTTGTGTACTAATCGGGCTTTTATTAACAGCTCCAAAATAGGTACGAACCTAAGGTATAAAACCTACTTTTTGTTGTTTTAAGGTAAAAAATAGGTAAATATAAATCATTGTTATAAAATAAGTACCTACCTAATAAGTAGATTATTACACATTTTTTATTGAATTAAACCAAGACGCAGGAATAAAACAACTTCATTTTTTTTGCAACTATTTTTCTATTGACAAATGAAGTATTTAGTTACGTAGGCCCTGCGTTAAAAGCATTCTAGTTCGTCTGTACATTCATCGAAACCTTTAAATAACAGTATTTCAAGTACGACATTTACACTCATTACAACATGTTAGGCCTTCTTTAACACAATCATATTTTCGATTTTCACGATTTTTATCTGAACAATAAATACTTAATGAAAATATTGTCCAAACATCGTCACTTAAATTCCGTCCTGAACCATGTGCATTTATAAGTGTAGTTGGCATATTGCTTCTGTACGATATTCTAAGTGGATACATAAACCTGCAATAGATAACTAAATGTATTAGATAGGAAATCTATTATTTAAATATATATGTTTACCTTAAGAAGGGGTGGTAAAAGGTGCCTTCAGTTGAAGGAAGCTCCGTTTGTTGTTGTTGCTAATTTGATCCTTAGGTCGTTTAATATCTGAATTTATTAATTTTTGTTTTTGTGCAGTACTAGAATCAATTTTGTAAAGATTTTTAAAGCTTCCTCTTTAGACAGCAATGGTAGTTCCGATAATTTTTGAAAAACAACAATGTTTTTCAAGAACATCAAACGCAGATTTTTTAATTTAGTTTCGTACACTGCATGCAAAACCGGCCTGATATCTTCCTGTTCGCTAAATAGTTTTTTGGTCATTTCTTAATAACGTTTATGTAGTGAAACTACTTTTTTTGTTAATTTAAATCCTCCATCTTTTATTAATATTTCGTATTCGATTAAATACTCTGCAGCATTTGTTGCAAATCGGCGCGGCGCGACGGCACTGTATGATTGCAAAAAACGTTCATAATTTCAAAACTTGTCTACCTATACGACAGTCTATATGATATTTTAATTAAATTTCGTCATTTAAAATATTATCTTTTCTGGCACAATATTTCCGCGATGTCGTCTTTTTTCAGCACTAGATATTAGTGACAACAAACCTTGTATCTTAGGTCTTGGTACCACAGATTTGTCATCATCCCGCGCAATTTTCTTAAAAATAATGCACTCCATTATTTTAGAAAACTAAATTGCGAATATTCTACAGCATCGCATTTATTTAAAAGTATTTATACTTACGTATACTCTAAATCCCGCAAACTACTAATATACGATTCAAATGTATTGACCCCTCATTTTAACCGCGAATATCTCAAAAATGGCGGACCAGAGAAAATTTGAAAAAATATGTGTTCATTATGTGTCTATTGTAAATTATTCACTGAAGTTTGAATAATGAACATTGGACGGTTTTGAGGTTCTGCTAAGTTATATTGAAAAATGCCCTACTTTTTAAGGGAATTTTGACCATACCAGTTTTAAATTCATTATATCTTGAACAATATGCCTACCATATGAATAATATTTTAGATACCGATAAAGCAAGGCATTTTTTGTACGAAGAAATTCTTTCATAATTTTTTATTCTAAAATTTGGCAGTTATTGTCAAAAACGTGGCCTCATGTTTATTCGGCTATTTATCAAGGTATTTAAAAGTTTTTTAATAAAATAGTTAATTATATAAAATGTAAGCATTTTCAGAAAAATGAATTGGTATATATTAAATATTAATTTAGTTAGCAAGTGCAATAGATAATATTGCAAAACGCGGGCAATAATATTATCTATTGCACTTGATAACTAAATTAATATTTGATATATACCAATTCTTTTTTCTGAAAATGCTTACATTTTATATAATTAACTATTTTATCGAAATTTTTGTAAATACCTTGATAAATAACCGAATAAACATGATGTCACGTTTTTTAGAATAACTGCAAAATCTTCGAATAAAAAGTTATGAAAAAATTTCCTCGTACAAAAAATACCATGCCTTATCGGCATCTAAAATATTATTTATATAGTAGGCATATTTTCAAATATATAATGGATTTAAAACTGGTATTGTCAAAATTTCCTTAAAAAGTAGGACATTTTTCAATATAACTTAGCAGCACTTCAAAACTGTCCAATGTACATTATTCAAATTTCAGTGAATGATTTTCAATATTCATAATTTTTTCAATTTTTTCCGTTCCTCTGTTATTCAGATATTCGCGGTTAAGGTATATTAGTTAGACGCATCTTAATCCTACCTTCCATACGCGGTGTACGTACCTAGATTGTGAGCCGCAATAATACATATGACTAATTTAGCGCGCTTTAAAATCGCTGTTGCCAAACGATACACATTGGGAAAAAAATAATTATGTCAAAAACTTTTCTAATATTTGGGCTACATTTGCTTCACTGTATGTGTATAAAAATTTTCAAAAATAAAAAAGTTTAAGTATCGATTGGTAAAAATTGTAATACGTAAAATTCAAATATCTAGTTTTCCTAATTTTTAAGAGTAGGTATGCCTCGACAAGCTGCTAAAATTTGCAACAGGGGAGGTGAAAGGGAAACTCCAGTGGGCGGTCCTTTAAAAACGATAAAATATTGTTTTATGTGTTTATAGTACTATGTAGTAGTAAATAGAAAAGAATGACCGCGATTCCACTTACGTATAAGCTCGAAATTAGTTCATGATTGTATATAAATTCTACCTGCCAAAGCTCAAAGGTTATGCCGACACCCGACACATCTATCCTATCATTCTAACCTAAATGCGTTTTTAACATATTTATTCCTTCAATAAATACAGTATTTATAATTTAGACGGCTAGGTATTATGCTTCCTTAGAATTTTAATTTGTAATATGGAGTATACGAGTATATCTATATTTTTGCATAATGGAAAAGATATTCATAAATTAGTAATCTGCATTAATTAATAATAATCGTCAATAAGGAAATAATAATATTAAATAAAAAGAATAAGATTTGATGAGGTCCGATAAAAATTATAAACAAAAATTAGTGGTATGCAATATTGCAGCTACGGACACACGTTTCAGAGTTATTGCACCTCATCAGCGTAGCATGGCATAAATAATATTGTAATATTGTTAAAAGCAAGACCAACAAAGATAGGAAAGCACAGTATATTGTAGGTACTCTATTTTGTACCTTCGTACCTCATGTGCCATTATGAAGAGCAATAACTCCGAAATACGTGTCCGTAGCTGCAGTCTTGTTTGTTATTATAGTACTAATTCTTGTTTATAACTAAATGGAAAACTTAACATTTTAATGTTGTTTAGTTTTCGTATGTGTAAAGCTTTAGCTGTCACATCATTCAACAAATTAAAATTTAAACTTTTGCATCCTCAGGGGATTCCTCGGGACTTCTTGAATATTTATTTTTTAGTCTCCCTCAAATAATGGTAGTTTACCAATAAACAAAAATTAGCAACCATTTTTAAAATAAAAAATATACACCACGCAAGTTGTTTTATCCAATAAGTGTTATGCGTATAGTATTAGTTATTTATTGGTCTAATTTGTCTATACGCGATATTCTTAGAAACTGTTAAACAGAAAAAAGTTTCAAATAAAAAAGGTGTCTCCATCTTTATTTCTTCTCAGCATAGATTTAAAGGGTTTTCCGTTCGTTAACTGATCCTTGCAAATACTTACATTTTATCGACATGGTTTTTGAAAAAAAAAACGTATTTTTTACAATTATTAAAATTTGACCTTCATATTACCACAGTTCATTAATAATATGTAGTGATGACATAGTAAAATTGAGATCCATTAATGTTTTCGTTTTTTGAATTATGGCAAGTTAAACAAAAAAATAATTTTAATTATTATTGTTATACATCCAATAGACGCCGAGAATAAGAGAAATGATTCGCAGAAAGTCAGTGATAAGTAATTATTTATAAGCATTAAACTATTCAACGGATCATTATGAAATTCACTAGTTGTCTATCGAGAGGTAAACCACCGTCGGCACTCGTTGTCCGAATTTTAGGCAGGCTGTCGGCAGCCATGGCAGTGGCGGTCATATAATTGAAAGCCCCACAAGTGCGGCTGGTTGGAGTTACGCAGGCGCCGCAGGCAAGGCAGTCTCGGCAGTTCGTGTAATTTCTACAAGTGGTTGACCTCTCAGGTACTGTTTTGATAGTATATAGTATAAAATAAGAATTTCTTTACAACCCTAACCTGAAATTTGCAGACGTAAATGTAGCAAGCAAATGCCAATTTTTCGAAGTCAGTAACAAGTAAATATATCGAGAATAAATAAAGATTAAGGATAGAGGCAACCTTTTATTTGAAATTTTACTTTCTATGAGTAGTAGTTCTCGATTTGACCAAGGAACTAGTGTTATATACTTAGCACATATCACATATTAGCACATATTATATAAAATAACTTGCCTGGTGTACACTTAGTTTTACGAATTATTATTCATATTTTCTTAAAAAATATATGGATGGGGAGAACTTACAAATTTGCTTTTATAGTAGACAAAAGTTTAGTGATAGATGTTTTAAACTAAACCCCGCATCAAAATATCATTAATAACTTTAGACATAGTAGGTTATTTCTCAAAAATATGGATATCTCTGGTTTTACTGGTTAGATTTTAAAAATCCAAAGCATCAATTATTTGTATCAATGAAATTTAATAGTGCATTTTTTAAAAATACGAATGTCAGAGCGATTCTAAAAATTTGCAAAATGTTGAAAGTAAAAAAGATGGCTAAAATTTGTATTCAAAAATGTTTTCTCTACAAATTTTGAAAGCAGAGATAAAAACCTGCAACTTGAGTCTTAAAACGTCTACATTGGTGCGCGATCTCAACAAGAAAATATTTTCAACATCGGTCCACATCACCTTCTGGACAATACTTTTAGCTCTGATTTGTTAAATTTTCACGAAGTTGCTTTTTTCTGGAAAATATTTTCGTGTTTAAAGGAGTAAGTTGGTTTCTCTGTTTCTTTTTACATTTTGAGCCTAGATTTCATTATTTTGACACATCGATAGATAACTTTACTGCCGACAGTTTTTATCCCAAACATTTCTTTCTATTTTTCCCAGAAATAAAAGTTATTATGAAAAAAATCCTGTTACTTGGTCTAATGCAACAAACTGATGCGTGTGACTTGATGAGAAAATGGGAAAATGTGCGCTTTACTTTTGTGTTTCTAACTCCTTTCATTGCAAATCGCATCGCCCCTTATAATTCTATATTCATGTGTTTACGACAAGAACACATCTTTAAAATTTAGTATCAATTGTATTGTCCAATAAATGTTTTCAAATATACCAGCATACCACCATTTTATAAAGAAGAATTGAAACACAATTACACATTATTTTTAGTGCATGGGTGGCTACATATAATTAGTTACTATATTGTTATAATTCCGTACTTGTACTATAATCAAAGAGTAGAGTACCTGTTAAGTATAATAGTAAATTAATGGAATTTGGTATTTTATTGGGCGTCCCGTGTTATTAGAAATGATTTGGTTTAATTTCTTATTTCGTTCCCTCGTTATATTTTCTCATTCATAAAATAATTCTGGGTGAAGGGCGGAGCTTAAACAATAATAAATCCAGAGGGAGCTCGTATCAGTGTAACATTTGTTGCAAAATGTGCCTTTGCACGGTTCCGTGCTATACATGTTTTTGCAAAAAGTATTATGTTTTTTGGAAAAATAAAAATAGTACGATACACAGAAAACATGAATGAAGGTTTGTATCGAGTCCTTTTTCTCATATTTTGATTCTAAATATTTTTTAAAAAATCAGCAATTTGCTGCTAATTAAAACAAATCTTATTAATTAATACCATTTTTTCTCAAAATATTAAAAAGATACAAACCTAGATTGATATGTTTTCTTCAATTTTTCGCCTGTACAAATTTCGTAACTGCAATGGTATAATTATAATTTGTCGCGGACGGGGCGGAGTTTGAGAGTAATTTATTTCTGATTTTTAGACAGCATACCCACTCTTAAGGAAATGAAAATGCGAAGTGTGTAAAAACCATTAGTACAGTTAAAAGCGCTATTGTGTGTACTTTAATTGAAAAAAAAACAACGTCGATAGCAACATTAGTTTTGAAGATATGACGGTGGAAAGAAAAAAAAAACACATTTTATTTAAAATACAATATTTTTCCTTTTTTTTAATTTAAGAAGGTCCAGACCACGAAAAAATGTCATGAAATACGATTTCATATGCCTAGTGATATGCTTAACAAAACCTACCATGTTTGACCTAGTTCTACGCCAGAAAAAAAAACGCCACGATAGAGTCTCGAATTCGCTCCTCTATAAGGAATAAACATCCGGTACGTGCCATTTTCAAGGTTAAACTTCCAAGAAAAACGTATGAGTCATCAAAACTTGTGTAAATATGTCTTACCCAGCAAACACTAATTATTGGCCCATTGCTAATAAAGTGCCTACATGCCTTTACTTCATCATTGGTAGAGTACTGGCAAGGAACGCTGAATTAATGAATAAAGTGCAACACCGGCCATCGGTCGGCCACAGAACGCTTTTCTAATGATGGCTGTACAGTGCTTTTTTAATACGTCTCTTGCATCACATGAATGAAAAGCATTATTGCTTTGCCATTACAATATATGCAATGATAGCTGCTAGAATTGGAGAGCCTTCCTTCCGGACCCTGCACACGCTGTTCCCAAATAAGAGAATTGCTTAATTATTAATTAAGGCTGACATTTATTGGAAAATGATATAGCATGTTACATGATAATTAACGAGAAACCACTTATATATATATTTTTAAATCGATCATGTAAGACTTTTCATTGATTACCATAAATTGGAATTTTAATGCTATTCTTCTCCAGTCAATTTCAGCTTCGGTTACATCTGCAATCCTCATATTTTAGGATAGTACATGCAAGTGCGATGGCCTTCTCAAATTCAAGTATAGCCACTAGTGCATATGCTTCTTTATTTCTTGCATCCGAAGAGCCATTGTAACAATATTATTTCTTTATTAATATTTTGGAACGTTTCCTCTATCACCAAATTCAAACTAAAACTAAAGACATTAGAGGTGTTTAAAATCTCATGAGCTGTGACCTTCATGTGCGCAGTGACATAATCTCTCCCTTCGACTCAGTTACATTTCTTAAAAATATTATATTTATTTGTTTATAATTTATCACGAGCTCTTGTTTATGTATACAGCAAGGCAGCCCCCAGTGTCTTCAAAAAAATACTTATAACACAGAACAACTTTGCCTCTTGCGCATTTCGCGGCTCATAAAATTCTGAAACACAGAAATATAGAAAAGGCTTAATTTTTTTGTATTTCCAAAAATCTTAAATTCTGTAAAAATAAACACAATCATAAAGGTGATGAAATACATAGGTATATAGTAGAATGAAGCAGCGAGGAAGGTAGCGATTGCTTGTATCGGCAAGCTTTTGGACAACCCACCTTACCCCGCTGACTGCTCTACAATATCTCTTAACCACTACTACAGAACTTGACTGTCAAGTCATTCTAATCAGATTACTCTCTGAAAAATCTATTTGCCTATAACATTCTCATGGCTTCGTCACCATCAATCATAGGCAAAAGTAAGGAGGTGATCTTCTAGAAGTTAATCGTGTTTATTATTTTTGTACAAATTTAAAAATGATTTCAAAGAAATGTCGGTTTCCATTTGTAAAACCTTATTATTCTTCTCTACTTTTGATGCGAGAGTAATCAATTAGAGACAGTTTTGAAAAAAGATAGTTTTTGCAAAAATTGTGTTAATTTTCTAATTTTCATTATTTTATGATATTATTTATTTTAACTCTTATTATATACCTATACAAGTGAAACATGTAGTCCACAAATTGAAATGTTTTTCAAAAAAGTTTATGCAAAGAAACTTGAAGAAAAGTAGGAAACGCTAGATTTAAGATCTAAGAAGTGCATGTATTGATACTGAAAAAAATATATTTTTCTTTACTTTCTTATAATACAATACTTATAATACAAGTAGACTTATTATCAAATACACAATAATTAATTTTCATCTCTTTTGTTAGTGGTCCTCTTTGATCGCCCTCCATCACGGTCAATACGCGTAATTAGTGATGACGTCACTTGACGGATTATGTCAAGAGACTGAACCCAAACAAATATTTGGAAGTGGTTTGTCATATATGTCATTTATTATAATAATAAATGACATATATGACAAACCACTTCCAAATATTGTATAATACAAATATTTATTATTATTTGGTGATTTTAAGAAACAGCTAAGGTTAGTATTAAACAAATATGATTTCTAAATGTTGTTTACATACAAATTTCGCAAATTATTGCTGTAATATGAAAGAAATATGCAAATTATTAAACGCCACTTAACCTCACTTAAATGATTTAAGAAAATCTCAAGCAAACCAGTGAAACAAAACTAAACTTCTTACTTTTTCCAGATACAATGGCAGAGTAACATTACTAGTGTTTCAACAATACATGAGTATTTTAAGAATAATAGTACTCAACTAAAAAGAGTTGAAAATGCGTTCAAAAGTGGTCATGTCACCGAAATGGTTTATGACAGTAGCATTTAGACTCCGATTTTATAAGGAAATGTATTGGCTAGCATGAAAAAGAAAACTTATCTTGTTGAGGTTTATTATATATAAACAAATTGTGATATCACGTACTTAATCTAATATTTATTTTGTAGGTAACTCTAGATCAGGACAAAATTATAGATGCCAAATGCTTATGTCCAAGAGGGCAAATTATTTGTCGCCATATGGCAGCTTTAATATTATATGGTCATTATAATATCAGTGTTACCGACACTTCCTGCTCATGGAATGTACGAATGCAGTGAATGCACGGCGAACTGCAAGAAAAAAATATCTGACATATATCCTTTACAAGCTGCTTGTGGTGTAAAGAGATATGCGTTAGAGGAAGAAATAGCAAGGTTTAAGAAAAATCTAGGTACAAACAAAGTAGGATTTACCATGGCTTTTACGCACCTCCTTCATTAAGTATTTGTACCTCATATACTTAGAGGACATTTTATTTTCTTCGAAGTATGTTAATGCTGAAAATAAGGAAACATATTTTCTTCAAAAAGTTGCAGTAAATATGGAAAAGATAAATTTAATTAAACAGTATACAGAAGGACAAGCCTCAAATGAAAACTGGTTGGTAGCCCACAAATATCGTTTAACGGCCAGTAAATTTGGTAGTGTATTAGGTGCTTGCAGAAGAAATAAATTTCCCCCATCGTTATACAAAAACCTTGTTAAAGGTTATAGTTTAAATTCTGTAAAGGCAGTGCAATGGAGAAAGTATAATGAAGTTACTGCAATAGAAGATTTTAAGCAAAAAACTGCTTTTGATGTTTCACCTTCGGGCTTGTGGTTACACGATTGCGGTTGTTTGGGAGCCAATCCTGATGGGATAGTCAGCGATGATGCTAGTATTGAAGCGAAGTGCCCTTATAAATTTATAAATTTGTCACTATCTGAGTGCTTACGTAGTGATAAAAATTATATTGTTTATTATGAAAATGAAACTGCTATAGTCAATGTGAATCACAATAATTATTACCGTGAAATACAGGGACTTCTCTATATATATATATATATATATATATATATATATATATATATATATATATATATATATATATATATATATATATTAAACAGCGTGCTTCCAGAGGGCAGAATATATTAAAATAAAATATTTCTGTCAATCACCTCTGTGAATCCTTATTTTCATAAGGATAATAAACCAAACTGCAAATAATTGCGAGCCTGGCCGCGTTAAGTATAGAAATCACATTCTACAAACAAAACGCTTTGTTTTGATTTAAACAAGCACCAGCCGAAAGAATTATTCCTAATTAAAGGAAACTCTCGTACCAGCCGTCTCAGACTAACTTGCATACTGCAGTTTCGCACTTCCTGGTGCTCATCAGTGCAAGGCGAGCCCGAGACGACTAGTACAAGAGCCTGGGTTAACCAAGTGGCCAGATCGACGTTGTAAAACGACGAAATGGGGGAGGCTCCATCTAGCGACAGCTGCCTGTTGAAATCAAAACAATAATATCCCGACATGGGGCACGTAATAGTAAACAGCGTGCTTCCAGAGGGCAGAATATATTAAAATAAAATATTTCTGTCAATCACCTCTGTGAATCCTTATTTTCATAAGGATAATAAACCAAACTGCAAATAATTGCGAGCCTGGCCGCGTTAAGTATAGAAATCACATTCTACAAACAAAACGCTTTGTTTTGATTTAAACAAGCACCAGCCGAAAGAATTATTCCTAATTAAAGGAAACTCTCGTACCAGCCGTCTCAGACTAACTTGCATACTGCAGTTTCGCACTTCCTGGTGCTCATCAGTGCAAGGCGAGCCCGAGACGACTAGTACAAGAGCCTGGGTTAACCAAGTGGCCAGATCGACGTTGTAAAACGACGAAATGGGGGAGGCTCCATCTAGCGACAGCTGCCTGTTGAAATCAAAACAATAATATCCCGACATGGGGCACGTAATAGTAAACAGCGTGCTTCCAGAGGGCAGAATATATTAAAATAAAATATTTCTGTCAATCACCTCTGTGAATCCTTATTTTCATAAGGATAATAAACCAAACTTTAATTAGGAATAATTCTTTCGGCTGGTGCTTGTTTAAATCAAAACAAAGCGTTTTGTTTGTAGAATGTGATTTCTATACTTAACGCGGCCAGGCTCGCAATTATTTGCAGTTTGGTTTATTATCCTTATGAAAATAAGGATTCACAGAGGTGATTGACAGAAATATTTTATTTTAATATATTCTGCCCTCTGGAAGCACGCTGTTTACTATTACGTGCCCCATGTCGGGATATTATTGTTTTGATTTCAACAGGCAGCTGTCGCTAGATGGAGCCTCCCCCATTTCGTCGTTTTACAACGTCGATCTGGCCACTTGGTTAACCCAGGCTCTTGTACTAGTCGTCTCGGGCTCGCCTTGCACTGATGAGCACCAGGAAGTGCGAAACTGCAGTATGCAAGTTAGTCTGAGACGGCTGGTACGAGAGTTTCCTTTAATTAGGAATAATTTTTTCGGCTGGTGCTTGTTTAAATCAAAACAAAGCGTTTTGTTTGTAGAATGTGATTTCTATACTTAACGCGTCCAGGCTCGCAATTATTTGCAGTTTGGTTTATTATCCTTATGAAAATAAGGATTCACAGAGGTGATTGACAGAAATATTTTATTTTAATATATTCTGCCCTCTGGAAGCACGCTGTTTACTATTACGTGCCCCATGTCGGGATATTATTGTTTTGATTTCAACAGGCAGCTGTCGCTAGATGGAGCCTCCCCCATTTCGTCGTTTTACAACGTCGATCTGGCCACTTGGTTAACCCAGGCTCTTGTACTAGTCGTCTCGGGCTCGCCTTGCACTGATGAGCACCAGGAAGTGCGAAACTGCAGTATGCAAGTTAGTCTGAGACGGCTGGTACGAGAGTTTCCTTTAATTAGGAATAATTCTTTCGGCTGGTGCTTGTTTAAATCAAAACAAAGCGTTTTGTTTGTAGAATGTGATTTCTATACTTAACGCGGCCAGGCTCGCAATTATTTGCAGTTTGGTTTATTATCCTTATGAAAATAAGGATTCACAGAGGTGATTGACAGAAATATTTTATTTTAATATATTCTGCCCTCTGGAAGCACGCTGTTTACTATTACGTGCCCCATGTCGGGATATTATTGTTTTGATTTCAACAGGCAGCTGTCGCTAGATGGAGCCTCCCCCATTTCGTCGTTTTACAACGTCGATCTGGCCACTTGGTTAACCCAGGCTCTTGTACTAGTCGTCTCGGGCTCGCCTTGCACTGATGAGCACCAGGAAGTGCGAAACTGCAGTATGCAAGTTAGTCTGAGACGGCTGGTACGAGAGTTTCCTTTAATTAGGAATAATTCTTTCGGCTGGTGCTTGTTTAAATCAAAACAAAGCGTTTTGTTTGTAGAATGTGATTTCTATACTTAACGCGGCCAGGCTCGCAATTATTTGCAGTTTGGTTTATTATCCTTATGAAAATAAGGATTCACAGAGGTGATTGACAGAAATATTTTATTTTAATATATTCTGCCCTCTGGAAGCACGCTGTTTACTATTACGTGCCCCATGTCGGGATATTATTGTTTTGATTTCAACAGGCAGCTGTCGCTAGATGGAGCCTCCCCCATTTCGTCGTTTTACAACGTCGATCTGGCCACTTGGTTAACCCAGGCTCTTGTACTAGTCGTCTCGGGCTCGCCTTGCACTGATGAGCACCAGGAAGTGCGAAACTGCAGTATGCAAGTTAGTCTGAGACGGCCGGTACGAGAGTTTCCTTTAATTAGGAATAATTCTTTCGGCTGGTGCTTGTTTAAATCAAAACAAAGCGTTTTGTTTGTAGAATGTGATTTCTATACTTAACGCGGCCAGGCTCGCAATTATTTGCAGTTTGGTTTATTATCCTTATGAAAATATATATATATATATATATATATATATATATATATATATATATATATATATATATATATATATATATATATATATATATATTACGCTTTAATATAATCCTGAACCAGGCATACGTTTTCGGGCTCATGGTCCTGAACCAGTCGAATGGACCTGACCCATATATGTGGTTCAGAATTTCAAACCCATGTAGACGAATTCCTAGTGCCTAAACATCGGTGTTGTGCGAATGGCTCTGCAGCCACAGCCATATATTACCAGTATAGATAGATAGATTTTCTTCCCAGTGACCCCTATAGTATGTAGATTAAATTTAAAAGTGGATCAATTTTGTACTAATCTCCAAACTGTAGTTCCGGCTTTTTCCACCCTTTACAATGGCGGCGCTGTAGTTACTTCTATTCGTATATCTGTTATACAGATATAGAAATATAACAATTCTGAATCATGCTGTGTTCTGCGACGAGAGCCTAATCCCGGCGGACGGAACGGTTCAGAGTTGTGGGAAATTTAAATAAATTGTTTTGCTTAGTTGCTACAGTTGATATTATAGATGTGATCGTTAGAATAGGCTAAACTACGTGGGAGAGATACATTGCAGCCAAAGTATTTCTTAATAGTATCTTGAGTAGAGAGGATAAAAGAATTAGTTAATTTACTGAGAGTGGCAAGAGAAAATTATTTTAAAATCAACAGGGTATTTCACATGCTAATAATTTTATTTTTCAACGGTTTTCCTAAGCTTCGATATGTTGTATTAAGTATGTTCAAATCTGGTGATCGAATTTTTTACCACTTCCCGATATCCAATCTCGCTAAAATTTTGCATACAACTTTGGTCCTGAAGATAATACAATACAATATATTCAATATTATGGTAGATCCAATATGGCGGCCACCACAAAATGGCGGATTACCATTTTCTTGATAATCATTTCGATATGGGTATCAAATGAAAGGGTATTTAAAGTAGAATACAATAAGCTATGTGACCTCACTCTAAATCAAATATGGCGGTCGACACAAAATGGCGGATCACCTACTTTTTTTACAACTCCTCGGCATGATTATCCAATGAAAGCTTTGACAAGTAGAATAGAAGACATTATGGTAGATCCAATATGGCGGCCACCACAAAATGGCGGATTACCTTTTTCTTAACCCCCTCGACATGGGTATCAAATGAAAGGGTATTTAAAGTGGAATACAATAACCTCTGTGATGTCATCCTAAATCCAATATGGCGGCCGAAACAAAATGGCGAATCACCTATATTTTTACATCCCCCTCGGAATGGGTATCAAATCAAAGGGTATGACAAGTAGAATATATTAAACTGTGGCAGATACAAAATGACGAATCACCTATTTTTTACAACCCCTCGGCGTGAGTATCCTATGAAAAGGTATCACAAGTAGAATACAAAATATTATGGTAGATCCAATATGGCGGCCACGACAAAATAGCGGATTACCTTTTTCTTGACAACCCCCACGACGTGGGTATCAAATGAAAGAGTGTTCAAAGTAGAATACAATAAGTCGTATGACGTCATTCTAAATCCAATATGGCGGCCGGTACAAAATGGCGGATCTCCAATTTTTTTACAACTCCCTCGGCATGAATATCCAATGAAAGAGTATGACAGGTAGAATACAAAATATTATGGTAGATTCAATATGGCGGCCACCACAAAATGGCAGATTACCTTTTTCTTGACAGCCCCCTCGACATGGATATCAAATGAAACGGTATTTAAAGTAGAATACAATAAGCTGTGTGATGTCATCCTAAATCCAATATGACGGCCAGCACAAAATGGCGTATCACCTTTATTTTTACATCCCCCTCGGAATGGGTGTCAAATCAAAGGGTATGGCATTTAGAATACAATAAGCTGTGTGACGTCACTCTAAATCAAATATGGCGGCCGACACAAAATGGCGGATCACCTATTTTTTACAACCCCTCGGTATGAATATCTAATGAAAGGGTATGACAAGTAGAATACAAGACATTATGGTAGATCCAATATGGAGGCCACCGCAAGATGTCGGATTAATTTTTTCTTCACACTCATCTCGACATGGGTATTAAATGAAAGGGTATTTAAAGTAGAATATAATAAGCTGTATGAAATCATTCTAAATCCAATATGGCAGCCGCCACAAAATGGCTATCACTTATTTTTTTACAACCCCCTCGGCATGAGTATCCAACGAAAGGGTATTTAAAGTAGAAACAATAAGCTGTGTGACGTCAATCTATATCCAATATGGCGACCGGCACGAAATAGCGGATCACCTGTTTTGTCACAACTCCCTCGGCATGAATATCCAGTGAAAAGGTGTGACAAGTAGAATACAAAATAATATGGTAGATCCAAGATGGCGGCCTCCACAAAATGGCAGATTACCTTTTTCCTGACAACCCCCTCGACATGGGTATCAAATCAAAGGGTTTTTTATGTAGAATACAATAAATTATGTGGTGTCATCCTAAATCCAATATGGCGGCCGGCACAACATTGCGGATCGCCTATATTTTTACAACCGCCTTGGAATGGGTATCAAATCAAAGGGTATGACAAGTAGAATACAATAAGCTGTGTGACGTTATTCTAAATAAACTATGGCGGCCGACACAAAATGGCGGATTACCTATTTCTTTACAACCCCCTTGATAAGGGTATCAAATGAACGAGTTTGACAAGAGTAAACGAAATTTTTAGTGAAATTCAATTTTAAAAGAAAACCATTGTTTTCTAAAAAAGAAAAAAATAATTTTACCACGTTATTTCACTTTTCCCGAGACAAAAGATATTTGCAAAGGTCAAGATTATAATCTACAAGAAACGTATTTTCATAAATTTAGCTGTGAATGTTAGCCAAGGTCATGTACTAAAGTTATGCAGGATTCCAATTATGTTTTATTCTTTAATCCACTTTTATTATTTTACTACCATATCCATGTAGTGGAGTGGAAGTATCGTAATCGTAAAAATCGTAATTATTTTTTATGAATTATGCTCAGAATGTCATAAAATATCGATATTTTAAATTTGAGCGAGAAAATAAATTCTGTCGGTCGGTCGGTCTGTAACTTTTTCTTTTGTGCGCACGTTTTCTCAGGAACGGTTAAAGATATTAACTTGAAATTTGGTACATATAGGTAACATGACAAGATCAGGAACACGATTATAATTTGCACTAATTTGAAGGGTTGGGAGTTAAATAAGGAAAAATAAGTAAAGCAAGCTGGTAAAAGTACAGTAACTTGGAATATGGCGTTTGTATTAGAAGCCAAGGCCTCTGATCTTCTTATAATATTTTACATGTACGTATTATAGCAACATCTGGAATTAGATTAAATTTTGAGATGACTCCATTGAAAAGCGGCCGTATCTCGGAAATGGAGGAGCTCATCGACTCCTGGTTTGCGCCATTCGATTTCTCGAAGATCGAAATCTTCGGACTTTTCACTTTGGCAGCCGATATCTCAGTTAAAAAAGGACAGAAAATATTGTGCCCCGCATCATCGGATTGGAAACTTAATTTACAATCGACTGAACACAAAAGAAGGGAGGTCAATTTTGTCTAGAAAAAGATACAGCTATTTATGTGAAGTGATGTCGAAAACGTGGACACCCGTCCAATGCATAACACCCCGTCTCTTGTGATGGCGTTACAAATTTACTCGACTAGTAGATATACTATGGGACAAAATTCCATGTACTCTTTTTTGAAGGTCTAGTTTCTAAGCTATGATGCCAACTTGGTGGACGAAATCAGAGTTTATCATATATGTATTTCTAATAGTGCAGGCCTGTAGACAATGTTTAACAAGCCTTTACTTTAAAATAATAAACAAGGATTGATAAGGGTAATAAAATTATATAAGATAAATATTTTTAAGAAAACACTTTTGTTTAAAAATAAATGTACTAAGAAGTAAAAATACGTATGCCAAATTTCAAAGCTCTAGCTTAATTGGAAGTAGTCGAAATTTTAATTGCAACATTTAACTCATACATACTAACTAACAAAAAAGCAAGTTAAACAAATTCTTTGGTATCATCACTTAAAAAATTAGAATGAACCTCCATAAGAAAATACATGAAATTTTGAGTTGAAAGCCCTATAGTATAAAAACTGCTCCTTCATGTTTATTGATGAAGTGTAGCTCCCTGTCTATCGAGGTGAAATTTTACTAAAAACCTTGCTGACAAAATACCCTATTAAATAAAAAAATCGCATCAAAATCGAATCACTAGTTGAAGGGATATGAAGCTACAGGTTACATTTTTTTTCTATCATATTTATTGAATTTATTGGTCAGATTATAATATATTTCTATCTATCTATACTTATAAGCTATGGCTGTGGCTGCAAAGCCATTCACGCAACACCGATAATATATTTATATGATTAGATACACTAAATAGGTAAAAGGTACAATAACACTAGATAGTATATACATATATACATAATATGCACATTCCTGAACCATATGGAGCAAAGAATTGTCTTGTAATATGTATTGTTACATGAGTTTATATAAACATGTATATACAATCCTGAACCACTCTAAGAATAGTACAATCTAGTGGTTCAGGATTGTATCGTTTATATCTACTGGTTCTGGGATGTATCATTTATATCCTATATACTCTTTGAATTTTTTTTCCCGTTTTTTTTATGTATATATTTCAGAACTAAGAAACAAGAATGATAACTGTTCGATATATTCCGCAAATTAAGCTGTAACTATTTGCTTTAATGGTGGAGCATATTGGTATTTAATACAAATTGGATCAGGATTGATACAAAGATCTATATATATATATATATGTGAAAAAAATAAATGTTACTTAATTGCATGGACATCGGGAGAAACTGAAATATTTTGAATAGAAAGAACGGTGGGCTCAAAATATTGATATTTTAAAATTATTTTATATTCAAAGATTGGTGCCATATATAATTAGCATAAGCTAGGTAAATACAGATGTAAAACATCTATACTTTGTAAATATCAAAAGAGTTCAATTTGTATTTTTAAATAGATATATCACACATCAGCAACGTACGTTGTACAATATACAATTATTTTCTTAATAAAATATAATTAAAATTACTGAATATTTTGGAAATAATATGTCAAGTGAATGTAGTTATTCCGGTTTTTAAAAAAAGGCGACCCCACAAAATGTTGAAAATTATCGACCGATATCCTTATTAAGCGTTTTTTCAAAAATTATTGAAATCGCATTCTCTATTTTTCAGATCATAATAATATTTTAATAGACTGTCAACATGGATTCAGGTGAGGCCACTCTACTGAATCAGGTACTATCGACTTTATGTTTATTCAACATGTGTATGCTGAATTAGATGAAAACAAATATGTGACCGATGTTTTATTTGATCTTACGAGAGCTTTGATACCATCAACAAAGATTTTTTGTCTTTGAAACTTTTTAATTTGGTTTTACGTGGACCAGTAAACAAGTAAAAACAACAGGTAAAATCTTTTCTAATAGACAAAAAAAAATAAAAATTGATGAAGCAATGTCAGACACTTTTGATACAAGCATTGGCACCCCCCTAGGGAGTGTACTAGGTCCATTATTAGTCCTATATTATTCGTAAATGACTTTTGCCAAATTATATTACATGAAGGTAAAGTTTTCATGTTAGTCGGGGCAAACTAACATAATTTTAATCAGAATACGGAAAAATAGAAACCAGAACTAGCCCAACGGGAAATGGTTGGGGGGGTTACTAACATGAAAAAAAAAATAAATGCAGTTACTGACCTTGGGGACTAACTTAAGGGGGGGGGGGGGGAAGTGAAAAAAAATCAAAGTCAATAATTTGGATGCGTATTACGAGAAAATTTGACGTCGGAGATAAAAATGTTCAACAGCAAAGTTGTAGGTAATAAAATGATCTTTCATTTTTGTTAAGGGTACTTTTCATCATAACCTCAAAATTATCGAGAAATTTAAAAATTTTTTATAAAATTTTCGTTTTTATATTATAACTTTTATAAAAATTAATGAATTGTTATGAAACTTGGTGAAAAGATACCTTTATATATTATAAATAACCAAAAAAATTTTCAAAAGAAAATAATGGAAAATTTTCGATTTTGAATTTTTTCAAAAAAAAAAAGTCCTTTTTTCAGACGAAAATTGTATGGTGGAAAATCATCGTAAATAGATTTTTCAAAGCTCATTTTGTTTGTTTTTTCGTCTACTTTTTGATAAATCAGAGACACAATATAGCTTCTATTTAAGAATATGCTAAAAAATGCAAAAAACGAAAAAAGTCAATTTTGAAAAAAAAAATTTTCAGTAATTGTTGATAATTTTGTTTAAATTTCAAAAAAATGGTAAAATTAATTTCACCAATCGATTCTACGTGAAAAAATATTTAAGAAACTGTATTTTGTTGTTAAAAATTACTCCAATATTTAGGGGTGGTAAAGGGTTGCTTCTGGAGGGTGAATAAAGTAATGATCGTTCTCATGCAATTTTCGGCTAAAATTGACGTTAAACAAAAAATTAGTAATCAATAAAAGTTGTAGATTTTGAAAAATTCTTCAAGTTTTGTAGAGGTCATTTTTACCATAACCTCAAAATTTAAAAAAAAATGCAACAAATGTATTTTTTTACATTTTTTACTTTTTTAAACTTTCTTATTATTTTTCTTCTTATTTTTGTGTACTTAGTAGACAAAATGTGTGGTTGAATAAAAGTATTATAGTTGTAACTTTAATTTGGAAAAAATGTTCAAGATTTTGAGGAAACTCATAGGAAGTTCATGAGGAAAATATGTATTTATTTTGTTAAAATATGATCAAAACTTAAAAAAAAGAACTTTTTATTATAAAAAAAATGATTAAATCTTAAAAATACACATTGCAAACTACACTAATCTTTTTCTTTTATTTACATGAATCGGTTCTTCTTCTTCACCCTCCGATTCTTCGCTAAACTGCGAATCTTCACACTCCATCTCTTCTTCAAAATCATCTTCGACTTCCTCATTGTTTATATTATTTTGAGGACTTGGCTCTTCGTCTTCACCATCGCTTACATCTTCTGAAACTTGTTGTATATTGCAACAATTACCAGAATCTCGTGCAGAGATCTGTACATTGTAAACCAACTTTTCTACATCCGCATCTGTTCGTAGAACAAGTCGTTTTGCAACTGCAAGAGACTGTTTTTAGCAAGGTTTCTGGTATAATTGGCATTTCCGTAAAGCGAGGCATTAATAATTTACAATTAGAGTGAATAACTTCTCTCCAACCCCACTTGGTTGGATCAAGTTTATTTCCAAGCCACGTTTGGATTTGAAAATAGACTCTATAACAATGCTGCGTTCCCCCGCCAACAGTTGGAGGCAAGTTTTCTAATTTAAACGTTTTTTTTGCAGTCAAAATGTATGATCCTCAATTCCCCTTCAGTATCATTGCAAATAATGCAAGCAGGCTTACTCATACTGCTAATCTAAAATTATAAAATTGAAAAAATCAATTAGCAAAGAAATTTGTGTAGCGTTGAGATATGAATCATAATCGTGTATTTGTGGTCGGCGAAACTCAGATCTGTACAAGGTTCTCTACAGTTTTTCTATTCGAGAGCCCAAAAAACCGACGAAGTTGTGATTTTTATATTAGAGTACAGAAAAATATATTACGATATTGATATTCTTACATATATTTAGTACTTTTTTTTGTAAGTGTATGCTTAAAAGAAAGAATGTAAAGTGTTTGAATTTCGCGCTGTAACTGCGTGCGCATCGGATACCTGTTTCGAGAACACTGCATGGTCTTAGACCGCTTACGACTATCTTTTTTGGGTGTATAGGGGCTCTCGAATCTCACACAGACACGACAACGCAAACACACACACGCGCGCACATGTTAAAGATATTTTTGCTTTGCCCCTTGAGTTTTTATTATTCATTAAAATTATATTAAAATTGTTATATTAATAATATAAATATTTAATTTTTTTTTTCATTGCTATGTATTTAAGTACGTAATGTATCGTTGCATTAACTAAAATTATAAAATTTTAAAACTTTATTGTTATCCTTTAAATTAAACCGATAAACAAGAAGAATATACAATATCGGAGCAAATTTTGAAAATAATTCAATTTGACTTACCTTTTTAAAATTTCCAGGTGAAAAAGTTTTACAAATGATGTTATTCAGATGGATGATACTTTCTAACTGAGAACGCACGTGCTGGGACAGCTGCGTAGCAATGGTATGGCGGAAAATAAAAGCCTCGTGTATAACAAATACCCATAGAGCCTCTATGATTGAGAGATAGCTGTACTGTCTGTAGTTCTGATCATGCGCGTTAATCTTTCCGTATATTTTTTCTAATTTTTAAAGTTTTCTAATATCATTACTATAATACTTTTATTCAACCACACATTTTGTCTACTAAGTACACAAAAATAAGAAGAAAAGAAATAATAAGAAAGTTTAAAAAAGTAAAAAATGTAAAAAAATACATTTTTTGCATTTTTTTTTTAATTTTGATATTATGGTAAAAATGACCTCTACAAAACTTGAAGAATTTTTCAAAATCTACAACTTTTATTGATTACTAATTTTTTGTTTAACGTCAATTTTAGCCGAAAATTGCATGAGAACGATCATTACTTTATTCACCCTCCAGAAGCAACCCTTTACCACCCCTAAATATTGGAGTAATTTTTAACAACAAAATACAGTTTCTTAAATATTTTTTCACGTAGAATCCATTGGTGAAATTAATTTTAAATTTTTTTTTAAATTTAAACAAAATTATCAACAATTACTGAAATTTTTTTTTTTCAAAATTTACTTTTTTCGTTTTTTGCATTTTTTAGCATATTCTTAAATAGAAGCTATATTGTGTCTCTGATTTATCAAGTAGACGAAAAAACAAACAAAATGAGCTTTGAAAAATCTATTTACGATGATTTTCCACCATACAATTTTCGTCTGAAAAAAGGACTTTTTTTTTTGAAAAAATTCAAAATCAAAAATTTTCCATTATTTTCTTTTGAACATTTTTTTGGTTATTTATAATATATAAAGGTATCTTTTCACCAAGTTTCATAACAATTCATTAATTTTTATAAAAGTTATAATATAAAAACGAAAATTTTATAATTTTTTGGAAAATTTTTAAATTTCTCGATAATTTTGAGGTTATGATGAAAAGTACCCTTAACAAAAATGAAAGATCTTTTTATTACCTACAACTTTGCTGTTGAACATTTTTATCTCCGACGTCAAATTTTCTCGTAATACGCATCCAAACTATTGACTTTGAATTTTTTTCACTTTACCCCCCCCCCCCCCTTAAGTTAGTCCCCAAGGTCAGTAACTGCATTTATTTTTTTTTTCATGTTAGTAACCCCCCCCAACCATTTCCCGTTGGGCTAGTTCTGGTTTCTATTTTTCCGTGCTCAAATTTAGTTTGCCCCGACTATGTATGCTGACAATACAACCATCGTCGTATCCGACTCTAAACCTGATATTGTTCTAGAGAAGGCAAAAACAATACTAAAGGAGTTCAATAACTGGTGTTAGCAGATCCGTCTAATTATCAACCAATTGTATCGAATTTAAAAATAGGCGTACAATAATCAGTTATCAAAAATTAACATTTAACTATCATGCAATTAGAACTGTAAGTACAGCCTCCTTCTTGGGAATAACACTGGACAGTAATCTTCACTGGGAACAACATATAGAGATAAAACATCATCTATATTAAATAAAACTCTTTACGTCATTGGCTCCTTGAAAATAATTTAAATACACTCTTTTAAGCGTTTATTATGCTTTTGTACGTTCTACCATTGCATACAATATTGTGGTATGGGGGCAAGCGAGTGAAGTCTCTAGGATATTTATCCAACAAAAAAGGATTATTCGACTCATTTTTAATCTCAACTATAAAGAGCCTTGTCATGTGTCATGACACATTTAAAATATATAATGTACTAACAGTGGTGTCTATATATCTGTTTAAACTTTTGGGGTATATTTATGACAACAAAAACAAATATATAAGAAATAGAGATTTCCACCATTATTTCACCAGAGGAAGAGATGATATACCTCTCTGCCAACATAGGCACGAGTTCTTTAAGAAGTCACCCATAAACGCTGGATGTCATATTTATAATATTTTACCAGATGAAATAAAAAATAGTAAGTCTCAAGTTATTTTTAAAAATAAACTTAAGAAAGTTTTACTGCATGAAACTTTTTCTACAATTAACGAATTCTGTGATTTTATCCATGCAGTTTGCTGTTCATTACATTTTTTAATTCTTATTTTATGTTTACATTTAATTCTATTTATTTATTGACTAAATCTAAATGAGTAGGTATATTTTATGTATTTTATTGTAAACTTTACTTGTATCTTTTTTTTACTGTATTTTACATGTATTATTTCTGTAAGCCCATATAAGGGCGTTTGACTTATATTCCATGTTTATATGGCACAACGATGAATAAAATGTATTTGTATTTGATTACTATGTGTTTTGCGTATTATTAATAGTGTTTTTTTTTGTCACCAAAGGTTACAGTCTGAGCCGGTATTTTATATAATAAAAATAATATAAAAAATTATTTTCAACATAATTATGTCTAAAAATATGTATTGATGGTGCCCAAAAGTTAACTGAACAAAGTTTTTGTAGTTATTTTAAGAAACATTTATAGGCGTCACTAATAAACAACACACCACATATACTAGACTCCCAAATCCAGAGCGAAGGCCGCAGGAAGGGGGCTACATATTTGAAAAATGCAGATATCCTATTACCCACCGGTATTATCACCCAAAATCGGAGCTGGAGATCAAAACACGACAGACACCAGCGTGCTGACCACACAACACGCCTCAGTCCTCTGTGCTATTGTGCCAACGAATGAATGTATCTTTTTAAAGGTATTGATACATTTAATTTAATATCTGCATAATAGGTATAACTCCAAATTTAATTTGAAATTAACAACTGTTTTATATGAAAGAAAAAGTATATTATAAATAATTAAAACATTTTATTTTTCAACATAATATATAAACAACACTTGGTTACAAATCTATATTCATAGCTTTCGGACGTGGAAATATGAATACATTAATCTTCAAAATATTCTTCTACCTCTTATTAGTGGATACTGTAAATTAGTTACGGCACCCACAACTTTAAATGCTATATCAGCATTTTCATGCACATTTGTGAATGCCAAGCATGGTGAGCTTTGCACACTTGAGGTACTTGGCTGATATAAAAATTCCAGAGATGGTCTGGATGTGGAAGGTTCATCAACTTCTAAAGTGTGTTCTTCAACCTCGTCTCTGTTCTCCATCTTATGTGTCATTCAGCGTCTTTTCTTCTTCTCGGGTGTTTAGTAATGCGGAGAAAACCGCAAATAATGTAGGGCCATTTTCTTTCTTTCCATCTACGAAATGATAACTACATACCTCTTCCAGGTTCTTCAAGGCACCTGAAATAATAATTCACGTAACTAACAAAATCAAGTCTAACAATTTCATTACTTACCTTAGAGCCTTTGTCGATTTCCGTCTTTCTTTAGGGTCCTTAGGCAATCGAAAAAAATGGCATGTTTCCTTTACGTTGTAATGTTTACAACCATATGTCTGACACATACCACCCATCCTAGCACTAAAAAGGAGATGTGAATAAATAAATTATACAATAGAATATAAAAGTTTAAAGAAATAAAGATCTAATTATGATTCATTATTTTAAGGTTATATGTGCATGTTAGAAATTTCAAAATTTGCCTAAAGTTAATAACAAAAATATTATAAATTTTATATGAGTTAAATCCTTACACAATCAGTATTTAGTTTATTACACACCAAAAGGTAAAAAAGTTTCTAATTAGGAAATAAAGATCTAATTATGATTCATTGTTTTAGGGTTATATTTGCATGTTAGAAAGTTCAAAATTTGCTCAAAGTTGGTAACAAAAATATGATAAATTTGAAATGAATTAAATCTTTACATAATCGTTATTTAGTATATTACCTACCTGAACGTAGAATATCCCAAAAGACAATATAATCAACAAAATAAAATTCACAATACATTCAATATAAACGTCAAATTCTTTGTTTGGGTTCAGAATCACTCAACCGTAACAAAAATGACATATGTGACGTCACACTAATTATGCGTATTGAACCTCGTAACCAAGTTTTCATGATGTCTTCAATATTTTTTTCGGTGGTATCTTTGCATAAGGGCTTTAACCTTACAGAATCTAAAAAAGATTTATAGGCATTAGTTAGGGTGCAAATCACAATAGACTTGTTTTCTTTCATACAATTATTTAAGTTACATTATTAATAATTTTGTCCAAAAATTTTGCTTTGCTCTATAAGAAGTCTTTTACTTCACACATCTCGATTAATAGGAGATAATTTTAAAAAATCAAGTTTTACAAAAACAGTTTGCTTCTTCACAAAATGCTTTATAAAAAGAATTTAATATGTCAGTCGTATATACTTACTACATTCTTTTTTGCATACATAATAAAGTCAGTCTTACATATTTTTTCTTTCTATAAAGTATACTGTGACTTCCTTTCTCCTGCATACAAGGCAATTTTAAAGTACAAAATATACACATTAACCTCAACATTTATCTCAAAGCTCCGAGGTACTTCTCTTAGGTTTTTACTAATATTTTCTTTTCCAGCTTATTGCTCTTTCTCCTCTGTTAACTTGTAATCTATGTTTTGTAATATCTGGTTAACTCTGTTTTTTAGAAATCTGTATTCACTATATCGACTTTTTCTTAAAGCATTATGACGAATTTTGCATGATAAAAATAATAAATAATATGACGCACTACTTGTCATTAGCCTTACAATTGCTCACAATACACTTTTTACATACTGCACACACGGTTCCACAAGACAACAGCACAAACGCTATTTCAAATAAGAAACTTGTAATGGAGAATAATAAATAAAATATACGTATAACTGGGCAGCACAACTAGTCATTTAACCTAAATAAATGTCAAATAGTCAGCGTCGCGTCTGCCACCACATGATCATGACAGCAGCGCTTCACGAGATTTCACAAACGCGGGAGATTTAAAAGTATGCAATGACACAATACGTAATAATGCAAATATACCACTTTATGCGCGTCTTTTTTCTATTAACAAATATTGTGCTTACACCATTAAAAATAAAGCATTAGTCCATTGATACATTTACTGCACGTTGGTTATTATTCATCAGGCCAATAATGAGTAATTGCTGGCAAAATTACGATACAATAAACGATTTTTTACATCACTTAAGAAATGTTAATTTGTCACAGGCAAGAAAGTGCTTTTAGTTATTTAATGTACCAGCAACGTTAAAATAATTTCAACTACCCAATAACAGAAAGGGTACTTTATAAACACAATACCATTACAACACGGACATTATAATGGTTAGACAATATTTTATACTCAATTTCTAAATATTGGCAAAAATTGCCAACACAATACCAGCGATAACTGTAACGGCCCATCGTTTTGCCAGACATACTGTGTTTGCTGGGTAGAAAACGGCTAAGTAATCAGATCAAATAGAGTCGATGCTGCAAGATGATGTAATCTTTTACTAAGAAATAAACATCCGGCACGTGCAATTTTGAAGGTTAAACTTCCAAGAAAAACGTATGAGTCATCAACACCTGTGTAAACAATGACATAAATGTTTATATTAACAAAAGGCAAGTCTAGACTTGTTTCCGGCGGCACTTTAGATGTAACGATTTCCAAAAAAAATGTATGACGACAGCTATAAGCACATGGGCGTACCTACTAATTTTTCTAGGTGGGTAGGATTTGAACCAAGGCCACAGTTTTCAGATTTTTTGTTGTTTTTTTTTTTTATTTAGAGACCATCTTACGTACTGAACTATGTAAATAAAACAATAAAATATGGGTATGAGTAGTATACCTATATTTATTCAATAATTTAGTAGACAGTATTTTCGCTATGATATTTTACAATATATTCATTGCTAATTGTACGGAAGTAACGACAATGTAATTCTGGAGGAATTAATGTGCCGTGCGGCCGTAGTTGAGTGAAATGAACAATTAGCAGTTTTGTGAGAAAAACTACCGAATTATTATTTCTTGATTTGAAGGTTCCCTAGGATGCAGCCTCACACCCTTATGATTATGGCTTGGACAGGGGAACATCAATGAGAAACAACAGATTTGTTGAGACTGATTTATTAATGGAAATTAAAATCTATTTATACAAATTTACAATCAAAACAATTAAACATTACATGTATGAAATAAAAATAATGAAATCAGCAGAATGCAAGCTAGCATTATTTCTACACGTGCTGCTGACCTGCATAACTATTATAGTAATCTAAATAAACCTACTTAAATGTAGGTAAGGAAATAAACTTTTACCTTTATTAAAATAAATTAATCATTTACAGAAAAAGGAAGGTATTTAAAAAATATATGTTTAATGGTGATTAAACATTCTGACATCTCCAAGCGAACGGAGTTTCGATGACTCATCAGTTCAGTGGTTGAAGTTCAATCATCTCTTCTGCTTGAGTGGCTTGTGTTGACTTCTCGACTGGTTTGCGTTGCCTTATGAACCAGCCGAATCCTAATAGGATTGCTAGAACGACGATAATGCTGACAGTAATGATGCTGCTGGTGATAACCGAATGGTGTATTGCATGCCATTTTGTGTCACGGAGTCTCCTCTGCAGACTTTCTTCTTTCGTCATTAACTCGGCGAGCCTGTCATCTAGTCTGTCGGAGGATTTGAACACGGGTTCTTCTTGGATTTTTTCTAGGACCTGGTGTTCAAAGGTGACGTTTTCTAATAACGGGATTGACCGGGCATAGCTAGCAAGAACAGAGATGCCTTCAATCCGTTCCGGGGCCAAAATATTCATTTTGGTTTTAATGATGCAGTCTTGTGATATCTGGATGATACCGGTAGCGTTGAGTACAACGTCTTCTCTGACACCGTTGCATGTGATAGCGATCTGAATTGGCTTTGCTACGATGAACATCCACGTGTTGGCCATGAACAATTGTTTCCATATGATGGAGTGAATGTAATTTTTTCTGACTTGGCATTTCATGGGCTCGCTATTTCATCAATTATACAACTAGGGCTTGTCTCGATATTTTTTACTACTGCTGGCGAGCATAGGTACTTGCCTTCTGCTGTGAGGATTCTGCTCTTGAACTCATCAGTTGGGATTTGGAAATATAGCTGCGTGTTGTAGTCAACAGCTGTAATTTCGCTTGGTGTATCAAATATCCAGTAAGACCCATTTTCGATCCTCAGTGGAGTGGGGGTGATTTTCATCAATTCGAATTCGGTGACGTCGGCGATGGGAAGATAGCCATAAATGCGAATGAACGTTTCGTCGTGTTCCACTTTTATCTTCAGCACTGGAAAGATTACTTCGAGGTTGGTTAGAAGTTTGCTGTTGGCGTCCTGGATAATACTACTGATATGAGCTGGTGAAATAAGGTCGTACTAGAGGCTTCCTCGGTCGAAGTGAATATTTAGAAGCTTTGTGTAGTAGGTACAAAGTTCGCTTATGAAGTTAGAAGCTATCTGATACGTAGTTAGCAAGTGAATGCCTATTTTGTTGGCATCGATATCCTTCTGGAAGCGCTGCAGCTCGTTCGCTGCTTTAATGCCTTCATTGACCTTTTGTCTGAACGGTTCTAGTTGGTTGTTCATCCGTTTCTCAGTATCATTGAATGTTGATAGTGCGGCTAGCATAAACTTTGTTTGATGGTTTAAGGCTCTTATTAGTTCTTGTTGGTTTTTCTCTAATGAGTTAATAATATCTTGGTAAACTTCATCGTTAACGCCAAAAACAGAGGTTAGTAGCTTGCCCAACAACCCTCTTTTAGCCCGGTCGTGCATGACTCCATCCATCCCATTTTTTATCCATAACAATTGATGTTGTTGTTCAGTCAGGTGGTGAACCAGTGCAGTGCATTGGGGGTTTTCGGACTCTAACGTGGCGGCGTGACAAAGATATTCAAACTGCGCTGTAACATTGGCTGCGGTGGCTATGTCGTCCTGGACTTTAGCTTTGGCGTATTTTATTTCTACCCTGAAGTTACCCCTTTCTATCCTTGCTTGGCCAAGATGTTCCATGTACAATCCCGGTGCTGGATGTTGAATTGTGTACCCGGCTCTTGTGGGACTTGGTAAGGCCATGAGCAGGGTGCTGAACAACAGTAGCAATGTCTTCAGCTTAAGGGACATTCCTTTGCTGTGTGGTGATGGTATGTCAGTGGTAGTACAGGCTGCGGTAATCTCATGGTCAGGAATGGTAACATCGGGTATGTCAATGTTCGATGCAGTGGGTAGTGGAATTATCTTGTGACTTCTTTTTAACGGGTTTCCTTCTGCTCTCTTCAAGGATACTACCCGAACAATGCCATCTGTGGACGGGTGTGTTTCCAAAACTCTAGCCAGAGGCCAACGACTTGGGTTGATGTCATATTCCTTGATTATAACTAGATCGCCAGGTTTCAAGTTTTCTTGGCGTGATTTCCATTTGTACCGCTGCTGAAGTCTGTTTAAATAATCCATAGCCCATGTTTGCCAAAGGTCCTTCTTCATTTTTTGTGCTAATTGCCATCTCGCAGATAGGATTGTGTTGATATTTGTATTTATGGGATTAGGGGGAGAGACTAATCCCCTTCCCACTAAAAAATGTCCTGGTGTTAATGCTTCGACGTCGTTGATGTCGTCATTTAATGGACATAATGGCCTAGAGTTTAAGCATGCTTCGATTTGGTGGGTTAGTGTGGTTAATTCTTCGTATGTTAACGTGGAATCGCCGATTATTCTTTTTAGATGGTATTTCATAGACTTGACGCCTGCTTCCCATAGTCCCCCGAAGTGGGGAGCTGCCGGGGGAATGAAATGCCACTGGGTTCCAACTGTTGCCAATGACTCCTGCGTTTCTGGTTTCTGGGTAATGTCGAGTATTTCCTTGTCGAGGACATTGCTAGCACCGACAAAATTGGTCCCATTGTCACTGTACATGTGAGCACAGCGGCCTCTTCTGGCTGTGAATCTGCGGAATGCTACCATGAATGTGTCTGTAGTCATATCGCTCACTACCTCCAAGTGTGTAGCCTTTGTTGCTAGGCATACGAAGATGGCTATATATCCTTTATACGATTTGTGCCCTCTGCCTTTGGTGGTTCTTATTTGAATCGGGCCTGCGTAGTCCACTCCAGAGTGTAAGAAGGGTGGAGCAGGTGTGACTCGGGGTGCAGGAAGATCTCCCATTAACTGGCTTGCTGTTTGTTCTCTGTAGCGAATGCAAATGACACATTTGTTGATGATCGAACGGACAGCTCTTTTTCCATTAATGATCCAGAACCTTCGGCGAGTGTATGCTAAGGTCAATTGGTTTCCCCCATGTAGCGTGTTAACATCAGCATTCTGGATTATCAATTTTGACATATGATGGTGTGCTGGTAGGATAATCGGATGCCTTTGGTCATATGAGATTGAGGAATGTCTTAATTTTCCTCCTACTCGCAGTAGCCCATTCTGGTCAATCCATGAATTTGGATTTAAGATGCTACTGCGTTTATCTACGTGCTTTGATTCTTTTAACATCTTGACATCTCTTCCTAACTCTTCGTGTTGAACTATCCTGATTAATTGTTGTAATGCAGATTCCAATTCTTGTACCGTGAGCAACCCTGTTTGTTTTGGTTGTTCCTGTGCGTGGTTGATAAACCTCTTACAGTATGACAATACGCGAACCATTCTTGTTAGCGAAGAAAATCTCTCTATGGTTGAGTTTTCAAGCTGATGAACGGTGGCTTGGTAACAATGTTTTACTTCTTCCTTCATGGAAGTAGTCTGAATTTGTTTGGGCCATTGATGTCGATTCAAAAGCCATTTGGGACCGTGCCACCACAACTCGTACTCTTTGATTCTGCCAGGCTCTGTTCCTCTGGAAATTAGGTCTGCTGGATTTTCTTCTGTGGATACGTGGTGCCAGGATTGACTGGGTAGTATTCTGTTTATCTCGGCAAGTCGGTTTGCAACAAACGTCTTCCATCGGGACGCGTCGCCTTGAATCCAAGCTAGAGCAATTATCGAGTCTGTCCATGTGAACGCTTGTACTGCTGGAATTTCTAGTGCAGTTATTGTTCTCTTCATCAATTTGGCCAGTAGTGCAGAGAATAACATATGAAAGAAACCTGCTAACCTAATTTCTTTAATAAACTCATCGAGAATGATGAATCTTCGTAAAAGATGATAACATAATTCTTCAGCTCGGACATATCTTTTCAGTAAGTACTCTAAGTGGCCAAGACGAAGCAAAGTATCGGTTCTATTATCTCTAACATGATACGTAATATTGGATGATGTGCTGAGCTCTTGAAATTTTTCTCGTGAAATATCCTGATACAGCTTGAGAATAGCATTTTTTAATTCATCACTGATGATATCCCTGATAACAACAAACGTCCCCAGGACGTGTACGTGTACGTTTTCGAACAGTGAAGAAAATACAACAGTTGCTTCCCTCAAACAAGGACCCCATCCCTAAACTGTTGGCGAAAGGTGTTTACCAGTTGGATTGTACATGCGGAAAAAGTTACATCGGACAAACAGGGCGAAGTATCCAGTGCAGAATCAAAGAACATCAGCGATATACTAGACTCGGATACACAGATAAGTCAGCTGTAGCAGAACATGTTCATCATAATGAGAACCATAAGATCAAATACGAGAACGTCAGGATATTGGATAGAAGTGCACGTTATTACCCAAGAATTATTAGGGAATCACTGGAAATTATGAAAAATAAGAACAATTTCAACAGAGAAGATGGGTATCGACTAAGCAATACATGGAAACTAGCTTTGCCAAGTACCAGTAATGTAATCGGTCACGTTCAACGGAGCACGACGAATGTGCAACCAAGCGTAGCAGCGCCCAGGTATATAACGAGGAGCCGAACTCAACAACTTCAGTCTTTGGAACCCTTCTGAAGAAGCTGACAGCATGATCAGCGAAACGTCAAGTCAAGTTCGACGACCGCGGCAAAACCCGGAAGAAACTACTTCATAGGTTTTAAATGTCATGAAACGTGGAAATTTTAAATTGGAAAAAAAAATATTTCATCTATTCTATAATAGTGATAAATAGATTACCTAAACATGTTTTCAAATTTTTTTTTAATTTTTCAAAAACATTTTTAAATTTGTTTGAATAATTTTAGAATGCCATGGAAACGTAGAAATTTTAAATCTGAACAAAGAAAAAAAATTCCATCTATTTTAGTGGTAAAATTTTTTTCGAAATTTTTTTAAAATTTTCAATTTTTTTTCAAACATTTTTTACTTTTAAATAGGTTTAGAATGCCATGAAACGTGGAAATTTTAAATTTGAACAAAGAAAAAAATTTTTTTTAGTGGTAATTTTTTTTTTACTTTTTTTACTTCCTTCGCATACCGAAGGGAAGTATTGTATTCGAGGAAAAATCACCCTCCGAGATTTTTTCGGATTCTGACGTTTCAGAACACGTAGATTCCGAAAATATAGGTTTTTCAATTCCGTCAGTCTGTCTGTCTGTCTGTCTGTCTGTCTGTCTGTTGTTGCATTAACTAAAAAACTACTTGACGGAGAGCAGTCAAATTTGGTAGGTAGTTAACCCTACTGTCAGCGAAGAACTGGTAAAATTTTCACTGAAAAATATACAGGGTGGACCGTCTAAACGGAATAAATAGTGAAAAAAATTTTTTTTTGCTCAAATTTAAAATTTCCACGTTTCATGACGCGCTAAACCTATTTCAGAAAAAAAAAATTTTTGAACATTTTTTTCAATCATTTTTGAAAAAATTTTTACCACTAAAAAAATTTTTTTTCTTCGTTCAAATTTAAAATTTCCACGTTTCATGGCATTCTAAACCTATTTAAAAGAAAAAAAAATTTTGAAAATTTTTTACCAACATTTTTGAAAAAAATTTTACCACCAAAATAGATGAATTTTTTTTTTTTATTTAAAATTTTCACGTTTCATAGCGTTCTAAATCTATTTAAAGAAAAAAAAAAATTTAAAAATTTTTGAAAAAATCTTACCACAAATAGATGGAATTTTTTTTTCCGATTTAAAATTTTCACGTTTCCATGGCATTCCAAATTTATTAAAACAAATTTAAAAATGTTTTAGAAAAATTTAAAAAAATGAAAACATGTTTTAGTAATCTATTTATCACCATTATAGAATAGACGAAATATTTTTTTGCCCTAATTTAAAATTTCCACGTTTCATAACATTCTAAACCTATTTCGGAAAAAAAATTTGCAACATATTTTCACCAATTTGGAAAAAAATTTAACACTAGAATAGACAGAAAACATTTTTGAAAATTTGTGCTATATTTTAATCACCACTATACTTCCACTCCATTACGTGAATGTGGGATTGGAAATGTGAGAGATGGCAATAATATTTGGCATATCCTATTATATACTTTTATTGAATAATGGCATCCCAAGAAATAATTGAGTCATGGTGGACATTTATAAAGGTATTTGCGCAAGCCTTCCATATTTGGCACCTGTTATTTAGTATATTGAACTTTTGCTGTTGGATGAACACTCTGTATATTTTTTTGACCAAAAGTTATCAGGTTTTCTTTGTAATAATACCAATAATTATATTCCGATTATTATTCCCAATGTCATTTCGTAATTAATAATTTTTTTGAGTGACTGTCATGCACAAATAACGAGGGAAGTTCTGTGTAAATAACTTTACCGATTTTTTTTTTCAGAAATAGGTTTAGCGTGTCATGAAACGTGGAAATTTTGTAACGTGCGGAATGCACAAAAGCATCCTTCGTTACATTTTCTAACATTTAGTAGAAAAATTTTAATAATCAAACGTTTTATTATCCTATGCTCTAGTACTATAACGAACATTCCTAAACCGATGAGAAGTTGGTAGTAGCTTATGCTTATGCATCGGTGAGTTGAACAGCGCACGCTCGATGATATTCAAATTAAATTAAATAAATAAATCAAACTAACTGAAAAATGAAGTTGAGTCGAGTATTTATAATAAAGTCGGATAGTCACATGAAACGTAGAACTATCAGTAACAATATAGATCCTTCAGCTAATTAAATATTTCATTAAAATAAAAGAACTACTTTTTGGGGCGGAGCCACGTTACTGTCGGTCCGGGACATATGTCACAATACGCCGCGTTAGACTAAATTCCTTCTCTTTCACTTGAGCCGTCCTGCGAGGTGGACGTAATAAAAATTTTGTAAGACCCTAATGGGGATATTAAAATAGGAAGGAACCTTATAGACGTATAAGGTAATAGCTAAATAATTATATATCGTTAAATACCATCTAACGTATAAAAATATTGTTTTAGGTTCTTTTTCTTTTCCTATACAATTACAAATTTCATTTTAACTTCGAAGTGATCTCGATGTTACACCTTTGCTTCGTGAACAATTACCTATATTTAGCTTTTCTTAATAATCAGTAAATGAATTCTACAACGCTACGTTTCTCTTTATTATGGAATTTCTCGACATGGCGCATTTTAAGATTTTACTACTAATCATTCCAAGTCAGCAAAATGGAGGTACCCTACATCTGCCTACATAAATCCGTATTCATCCCAGAACAGGAGCGCACTTAGGAATTTCTCTCACCAGGACTTTTAAAACAAAAGATAAGTACTTTTGATTATTATCTCACATAAAAGGGATTATTTTCACTGATAGTAGTTTTTGCTTTATGAAAGCAAGGTATCTAGTTTTGGTTCATAAAGCCAAGTATCTTAAGTTTAAATCGTAGAATCAAGCGTCTTTTGTAAGATTTTGTTTTGTGAATTCGTTGTAATATATTTTAATTCACAGTTGCCTTTATATTGATTCATTGTTGAAATTTTCCATCGTAGTATCGTGTATGCACATTTGTTTGTTTATATATGGTAATAGTCATGGTGCATTTTGTGTAACGAGTATATGTAGTGTTGATGTGGTAAAGCCATGGGGCATTTCGTTGTAATATACGTTTTGTGAGTATTGAGAAACCGTTACGAGACATTTTTTTTTGTAATATAGTTATTTTGCCTCTCGTAATATTCTCAAGTAGCCCCCAGGCCTTACTTTGTAATATATTTTGTGTTGCACTTTAGTATATCTAGTGCTGTAAATAGTTTGTTTGTTGGATTATTTGCGAGATACCTCTTTGTATTATAGTTCGGTTTAAATCTCGTAAATATCTAGTGCTGTAAATAGTTAGTTTGTCGGATCGTTTGCGAGATACCTTTGTATTATAGTTCGGTTTAAATCTTGTAAACGTTCATATCTTGTTGAAATATATGATTTTTGGTATTGAGGTAACGTTGCGAGACGTATCTTTTGTAATATATTTTTTTTGTCTCGTATACGCCTCAAGTTTATCTTGCTGTTGAGCAATTTGTAATATAGAGTATCTTGTAATATAGTTTATCTTGTACATATTTCGGTTTAATATTTTGCTATACAGTATCGCTGATGCTGTGATAGCTCATATTTTTTGTGATATAATATTTTGTAATATAGTTATATTGTACATATGTAACATTTGTCTTTTGTTTATCTTTATCTTTATCTTCAATTTTCCTTGATTACACTCAGTAATCAATGGCGCCCAAGCCTTGAACTCGACGCCCTTTTGCTCTCCGTATCTTCACTGTACTAGCCAGGTTACACCAGTGACGCTAACCACGTCGCTCGTAGGGTGGCCCACACTAGACAACTTGGGCAACTAAAACCTTCCAAAACAACGCCACAATTTTAAATTTGAGCAAAAAAAATTTTTTTTCATCTTGGTAAAAATTTGTTCAAAAATGTTGGTGAAAAAAATTTTCAAATTTTTTTTTTTCAGAAATAGGTTTAGCGTGTCATGAAACGTGGAAATTTTAAATTTGAGCGAAAAAAAATTTTTTTCATTATTTATTCCGTTTAGACGGTCCACCCTGTATATTTTCCAGTGAAATTTCTACCGTTTCTGCGCTGACAGTAGCGTCAACTACCTACCAAATTAGACTGCTCTCCGTCAAGTAGTCTTTTAGTAAATGCACCAACAGACAGACAGACAGACAGACAGACAGACAGACAGACAGACAGACAGACAGACAGACAGACAGACAGACAGACAGACAGACAGACAGACAGACAGACAGACAGACAGACAGACAGACAGACAGACAGACAGACAGACAGACAGACAGACAGACAGACAGACAGACAGACAGACAGACAGACAGACAGACAGACAGACAGACAGACAGACAGACAGACAGACAGACAGACAGACAGACAGACAGACAGACAGACAGACAGACAGACAGACAGACAGACAGACAGACAGACAGACAGACAGACAGACAGACAGACAGACAGACAGACAGACAGACAGACAGACAGACAGACAGACAGACAGACAGACAGACAGACAGACAGACAGACAGACAGACAGACAGACAGACAGACAGACAGACAGACAGACAGACAGACAGACAGACTGACTGACTGACTGACTGACTGACTGACTGACTGACTGACTGACTGACTGACTGACTGACTGACTGACTGACTGACTGACTGACTGACTGACTGACTGACTGACTGACTGACTGACTGACTGACTGACTGACTGACTGACTGACTGACTGACTGACTGACTGACTGACTGACTGACTGACTGACTGACTGACTGACTGACTGACTGACTGACTGACTGACTGACTGACTGACTGACTGACTGACTGACTGACTGACTGACTGACTGACTGACTGACTGACTGACTGACTGACTGACTGACTGACTGACTGACTGACTGACTGACTGACTGACTGACTGACTGACTGACTGACTGACTGACGGAATTGAAAAACCTATATTTTCGTAATCTCCGTGATCTGAAACGTCAGAATCCGTAAAAATCTCGGAGGGTGATTTTTTCTCGAATACAATACTTGCCTTCGGTATGCGAGGGAAGTAAAAAGGGAAATTAAAAATTGTAAAAATGAAATTAAAATCCTTAAAAAGTTTTGCTAACAAAATTTCTTTTGATAACAAAATATTTTCATATTTCATGGCCCATTTAAATTTTATCAATTTGATTTTTCCGATTTCAGAAATCTTATACTAGAATGAATAACAATTAAAAATACGTGAAGTTCCTATAAAGCTCTTTTATTTTAAAATTCCTGCCAAACGTCCCGTTTCAGATGTAGGGGTTTCGGTTAGTTGCTCAGTTGCTGTCAAACTATGGAGAATTCAATTTGGCAGCCTTATGGTGATTGCATTGCATAGAAATAGAAATACTAGAATGAATAACAATTAAAAATACGTGAAGTTCCTATAAAGCTCTTTTATTTTAAAATTCCTGCCAAACGTCCCGTTTCAGATGTAGGGGTTTCGGTTAGTTGCTCAGTTGCTGTCAAACTATGGAGAATTCAATTTGGCAGCCTTATGGTGATTGCATTGCATCATTTTTATTTCTTCTTTCTCTACTGTACTAGCCACTTTTAACGGCTACAAAAGAAAGTACCTAAAATAGGCAAGTCTATTTAATTGATTTATTAATATATTAATAAGTATTTAGATCGATATTTTATTCTAGATAAATTTGGTGCTGCTTATTTGTAGGTTATGGCGTATATACTACCACCCACCTTATTTGGCTCTGTTAAAACTCTATGGGAGATTACCTGTGGACCTGGGTATGTAGTTTTTAGTTGTTTATCATGGAGCGAACTTATTCACTTAAAAGAAGATTGTTGGTTAAACATTATAACAGCCATATTCACCATTTTCAACTTAACAGTTTGGTAACAAAAAGAGAGATAAAGATTAACAGCCTGACAAAGAAATACCCTATTCACCATCACATTTCAGACCGCTGATAGTAAACACGCAGTTACAGGAAAGTTACCAGAAATATGTTGGTAGTTATTGGTGTAGCTAATGTCACCATTATTATGTAACCTAAAAAAGTTGTCACAATTCTCTCGCTCACAGCTAGGAAATATTTATCTAGGGCCGTAATTAAACATATAATGTGTGTGCTCTTGTATCAAAATTATTAAACATTTTAAATAGTAAGTATCAATTTTTAGAACAAGCGATCTATGAGACAATATATGTATAATTTTTATTATAGGAATTCAATACAGATGGAAAAAGAAAAAAATCGGGAAAAAGAACTAATAACCTCCCTCGTTCAAAAATATTAATATATTACTGTATTCATTCTTTCCATTTTTATTTAAAAAAAAATGTATTACGTATACAAGGATTATTTGACAGTTGACGTTTGGATATCAGTCTGTTAGGGTTTAACAGCTCGAGTTTCTCCTGTTAACTTATCAGAGGATTTAACTGACTGTTGAGCCCTAATCATCTATGGTGAATACTGAATAGTAACTTTATCGGACTGTTGGAGACTTAACTCCCTGATACTAATTTAACAGACAATGGTGAATACGGCCGTAAATACAATACTTCCCTTCGGTATGCGAGGGAAGTAAAAATTGAAAAGAAGTACCTACTCAGTGTGTTAAACGAAGTGTTATGTATGGTTCGACATCTCTGATGAACAAGTGGAGGTGATGAAACTTTTAATAGGTAAGGTTTGATACATCGAGTAATAAAAACATTTGCCAGTAAACATCAACAAACTTGTAAAGTATATTTAGGGATTTCAGTAAATTAATATAAGGAAAAAACTAAAAAGGTACTTTTTGGGGAAAATTTACAAATTTGTAACTTATATGCCCTATTTTTTATATTTTTTCTGAAATTATGCTGTACGTACGTACAAAAACTTTTATACATCATCAATGTTCAACCTAATAAACCTGCTTCTAACCGTAAATCCTAATGCATCTTAACCCATAGGCATTTTCTTTACTTGAATTCTGTAATAATATTGGCAAAAAATATAACGTTAAACTTATAATAATGTTATTAATCTGGTAGCATTAGTCACAACATATATTTCTGCTTCTCTCGGTTTTGGTATTATTTGTAGAATCGATCATTCATATAAAGAGGTGTTCTTAAAATTTGTAAATGAACAAGGGAACCTTTCAAATGCAAAAGTCAGTTAAACAAAAAAATGTTCACATTTAAACTGTGATTTTTTCTTAATAGGACACTAAGAAAATTATAACAATTTATTTTAAATATAAGCTTGCCATCAGGTGGCATATACTAGTCTTAATGTTTTTTGCCAAGATTTCATCTGAAATGTTAATTTTTCTTTTATTTGCACAGGGGCTGCTGAAGTCGCTAACGCTTCAAAGTCTTGGAAGGACACCGAAATGGCTATTACATCGTAATTGAAGAAGGCGAAAGAAAAAACAGACAGGGTGTCAAAAAAGAGAGAATATTAGAAGATAATATAAACTAAGATAATTATAAAAAGACGAAGTGTGCAAAACGTTAAGAGAAGGTGAGATATACATTTATCTTACATTTTATTGCACACTTGGCTTATTTCTTATAATATTCAATATGACTTAATGCATATATAATTATATTATACTGTACTAGGTATTATAATATATAACTTTTAAATCCCATAAAAATTGTATTTTTGACACTTGACACTTGAATTTGTAGAGTATGAAGTTCATTTTAAAAAAATACAAATGCCATAACTTATTTTTCAATAGCACAATAGAAATAAAATGTTCGCATAAATTTGTCATTTGGTGTATTAAAATCAATCTATTTGAGTAATTTTTTACATGATAATTATACATTGTCATTTTTTTATCTTTTTGGCTTTTCTAACCACATTTATTCCCTTCGAAATAGAATTCAATCACTGGATTCTATTTCGAAAGAAATGCATTAGGCTAGGAAATGAAGCATTTTGGCTCGCAATTTTTTCGTCCAGCATGAATTTACTTGAAATTTTCACAGAAGGTAGGGAGTAGCCCAAGGATCATTTTCTATATCATGCCGCTGTACGCTAAAACTTGGGGGTGGTTGCCACCCCATCTCGGGGGTGGAAATTTTTCATTACATTTTAACCATGGAAATCGATGGAAAAAGTAATTCTAAGAAAAAAATGTTCTTTACGTTTTCTTCGTAAAACTAATATTTTTCGAGTTATTCGCGGTTGAAAGTAACAGTTTTTCGACGAAAAAATCGACTTTTTTTTAGGGTTTTTTGAGAATAACTCGAAAAATATGCATTTAATCAAAAAAACTGTAGATATCAAAATTGTAGCTTTTAGAAAAACAAATCCTTTTTTTTATAATTTTTCTACGACCAATACAAACCGAGATACGGCATGTTAAAGGTTAGCTTTTTTCGTCAAATGCATAATTTGAAATATTCAAAGCCAAATAACGGGAAAACTTTGCATTTTTCGAGGAAAACTTACAGAATCTTTTTTCAAGTATACAATTAGACCTTTCAAACAAAACAAAAAAAGTTTCTAGCATAAAAATTGAGCGACTTATGATCAAAATAAGGTCGGTACCTACTTTTTTCTACGAAAAAATCAGTGAAAACAACCCCCTAACTACCCTCCTAATTAAAATTGATCTTCACCCTTCTGTAATTCTTTTTATATATGTATTATCAATACACCCAAGAAGTTTGACCTATTTAAAATGCCTAATTTTAGAAAAATTGGAGTTTAAAGATAAATTGATTTTTTGCAATTTCGTATTTTTCACCCTTTTCTTCAAAATATCTCCGAAAATACTGGAGATACGAAAAAAATGATAGAGTACTAAATTGTAACTTTTTTAATAACTAAAATTTCCCTGTGCATAGATTTTCTTTACAGTGAATATTTAGCTGTTTAAAACCTCTATTTACGAGCAAACACCCCCTTATTCGAGCCCTTTAAACTCACCCCACTTAAAAACTAAGGGATCTTACGAAATTTAATTCACATAGTCTTATAGCTCTTGAAAAACCCTACAAAATCATTTTTGAAAAAACTTTTTATCACCAAAAATTAAGGAGCTATGTTTATGAAACGAATTATTTTTTTTTTTCGAAAAATTCGAATAGCCCGCTTGGGAGTGTAATAGAGCATTTTCAATATATATAATACACAGAACCGGTTTTTTCGGCAGTAATACGTTATAATATGTTCCACTTTCTCCATTCAAATCGAAAGACAGAAAAACTATCTGTATTTGTATTTGTAAATTCGTATTTTTGTGTAAATAAATGTTTTTGTATGTAATTCTACTTTTTTTTCTGTATAGATCTATTAAATTACTTATAAAAATTGCAATGTTATTAAGGGTGGTTTTTAAGGGTTGAAATATGATATTATATCCTAAAGCATAAAACAATCATTATTTAACCAATCAAAACCAAATTTTACCCATATTAAGGTTTACAATGTTTTTATATAATTTTTGACAATAAGGGGTAGTTTACACCCCTAAAAATAATCAACGCCCATGAGCATGATATAGAATATGAAGTACAGGGTGAGATGATCCTAATCCCAAATTTTTATGCAAATCGATGCAAGCTGAAATCATTCTTTTAGGATAAATACATTTTTTATATATAGCTCCAACAAGGGTGGTTTTAAGGGTTGAAATATTATGATATTATATCCTAAAGCATAAAACAATCATTATTTAACTAATCCAAACCAAATGTTGACCATATTAAAGTTTAAAATGTTATTTTATAATTTTTTACAATTAGGGGTAGTTTTCACCCTTAAAAAACCAAAAGCGTACAACGGCTCAATATAGAAAATGAACTAGAGGGTGAAATGAGCCTGATCCCAAATTTTTGTGCAAATCGATGCTGGACGAAAAAATTGCGAGGTTCTGCCATTTTTTCAGCTTCATTTCCTGTACTACATGTGGTTAGAAAACCCAAAAAGGAACATAAATACCCTCTGCTGTGAATGCACCTTAAAAGTGGTGGAGGGGGAGGTACCTATATGTTTTGCATAGTATGTCCCAACAACGTTTTCAGGATGTTCTCTCTAGACCTACATTCGTCCCACATAAGTCCTGGGTGGGACGTCCTCGGGACAACCCGTTTTGCTGACACGGAACGTCCCTCAAACGTCCTCGGGACGTCTTACGTCGGTAGAGTACGTCCTCGGAACGTTTTCATATCCTGTGAGTACGTTCTGGGGACGTTTTTGGGACGTCCATGTGCTATTAGGGATCAACCATTTTTTTCCTATAATAATTCTAACTAGACACTTTAGAATTAAAATCGCAGTACAGAATGTAATGTAGCACAGTAATTGTAGAACTGGAGCTGATCGATTATTGTAGTCGGTATAAATGTCAAAAGTTCTGAAGTGGCAGCGCATGCGCCTTTTCCATTCAGCTCTTCAGAATCATGTTGAAATATTATTATTCTCATCTTATACTGCGTAGCGTAAAATATAGGAATAAGGTGTGGTGGCTTCATTTTCACCCATCTACTGCTACTGTTTTCCGAGCCATCTATATTGAAACGAGCAAGAACTTCTGTAGAATTATATGGTTGATGTACGTAAAGCATATTTTGAAATACAGCATGTAAAAGTATAATTTGTGGACTTAGTACTGCCATGTTCGTAAATACACTAATGATTTGTCGATAAGTAATGTCTATTTATTAGGTAATATTTTGGGGGGTGATTCTTTTTGCTGCAGTTGCACATAAAATTTTTCCACAACGACCACTGTCGCTGAATACATCGTCAATGTGTAAATTATTGAAAGTTAAAAACATACACTTCTTTTTCTCATAAAGGATTATAGTTTCTTTTAACTGTAATTTTCGAGAATATTCTTCCAACATTAATTTGAACTTATCTGACGAAGACATCACTCTGCTGTCTGGTATAAACGACTGAAAGTTAAAGGAGTTTAATTATGAGGATGTGCATGAGTGGGGTAAATAAAATACAACTATTATTGAATTATTTATTTTTATTTAAATATAACCAATTATAAAGCATTAAACTATTTCTTAAACTACACATACACTTAACATTAGTAAAATGATTTAGACAAGAGGGTATGTCCTTTATGAAATTAGGTGGCTGTTCATTAATATTTTCTACGTTGATTACGGGCGGCGTCGAATTATCATCCAGTTCACGTAATTTTCTGTCGAGAAATTGTTGCTTCTGATGTCCTTTTACGTACACCATGTCAGCAGCACCATTAAGTAAGTGATTGAGTAATATACCATCCAAATCATCATAACTCACATATCCACTACTATATTGCAGGCTATGATGGAATTTTTCCAAATATTTCACCTGCCTCCTTATATCATAACTTAACGTACTATTGGGTATTGGAGGTTTTAATAAATAGTGAACATTTTGCCGGTCACTGACGATTGATATTTCTTTGGGGCAAAATTCGGAAAAATTAAAGCCCTGAATGTCAACAACAACCAATTTCATGCCTCTCTCTTAAATTACTGAATAGGACGCAACTCACTCCCTTTTATTACATAACATTTGTTATATATCCCCATAGAGGTGAATATTCCACAACACGATCGTGAATAATTATGCAGTAAGCCTTAGTATTCTATGGAAATGATTTTCTGCTTTCAATCTCTATTTTGATATCTATAGGTAGTAGAAAATTTAACGGAATCATTTCTCTTGGAACAATCTATAACGAATAATGCTCTGCTACTGAAAGCCGCAAGGTCAAGTATTGGCTTATTATTAGAGGCGAATAATTTTGAGAACTGTGTATACATATAATACGCTTCAGAATATTTTCTAGAGTCGAAATCTAATTGCATGTCTTCATATGGGTAGGTAGCGCGCAGAATTTAACGACAATTTAACATTAGATATGTCGATATTATCGAATTCGGTGACGTCATACATCGTCTGATCTTTTTTATTCGTTTGAAATGCTACGATAATGTAACGAGGACTTACCACATTAGTATATATTTTAACGGACCAAACCTCTTTTGTCGTGCCATTGGTTAGAGCAGGCAGCTCATGGAGTTCCCACTGTCTAAATGGCATCAGGATCGGTTTTTCACTATTTATTTCAGACATCAAATTCAGTTTTAGAACATCATTTAGAAATACATGTTTAACCTTTAACTCTATATTGGTTATGGTTAATTCGCCAGTAGTATCATCGTTCGATACTTTAAAACAATTATTATATCACTGCGGGCTCTGATTAATCGCAAAACTTGTTTACCAAACACCACTTTCTTATAATGATGAAAGAATCCAAGAAAATACCACAGAGGTATCCTTAAAAAGAATGTTGTTTTTATGGGATCATATGTCACCAGCTGACCGTCGGGATAATTCCAGCCTCCGATACTAAGAGAATGATCATCCTTATCATAGCACAAGTAACTTTATCAAGCTTGCTGTTCCAGGATCACGTACTTTATCGATCTCCTTTCCATTTAATTCATAACTTATAGAATCGAATAAGTATGCTCCAGCGCGGCGTTATTGGTAAATTCAATGGTACCAGTACCAGCAGCGTTTTTCCTTAAAGTTCCTTCAATTGATATTGCAGCTTCGCTCATCAGTAGCAATTCATCCTGTTGATAAATAGCAATTTCTATTTCCAAATGATTTTACAAACGGGTAATACGATCGGGTCTCCTCCTTGACGATGGACTCATCGTAACTTGGGTCTTGAAATATTTGTAGTTCTTCCAACATGATAGCCCAAAGATATTAAATATAAAAGATTAGCTCGAGTTAAAGAGGAAGTTGACTGCCCTGTCCACCGATTAGACACTGAATGACGTTGATTAAAAGAACTGTTGTTTATATAGTTTCTGGGTTTAAATATCAACTTCATAGTAATTTTCTTAGTTCTAACCTTGCAATAATTTCTTCTCCTCGAACATTCACCAGCTCAGAGTCCTGATCGAGTATCTTCAAGGTAATATTATGTATACTCTGTTTGTTATTCACGGGCAAAATAATTAAATTATTAGATTCAATGTCTATTGCGTATCCGGGGTCGACTTTCAAGCCAAATTCAAAAATCGTATGTGATGGCTTATTATTGTAAAACGCCCCTGTCGTGATATTACAGTCCACGTGTATGGTTATAACTTTAACTATTTCAACCGGTAAATCAGATTGATATAGTTAACCAGGTTTTAACACTTGAGCACTATAGCCTAGTAAAGTAGCTAAACTATCTTTAGGCGTAAAATTAATTTCATGTTTACTTTTAATTTCACACTTGAGCGTATTGTTATTAGGTTTTAGCGAAAAATAATCGTTGGGTTCGCTCTGCGGTGGTGCACCACTAGGTATCAGTTTCTTCTACAGATAAAATTCGATGTCGCTGATTTCGTAGGATCCAGTAGGTATTTTTATGACTATCTCCCTAGATGTATCGCCAAGTTCCCAGTAATAAAACTTATTATGTACACCGTCCTCGGTGTTAGGTATACTATTGTAAGTGTGAAGACCAATAAGTGCCAGCGAATAATCGTACTGAGGATCGGATCTATGGGATTATAGAAGTCTACGGAGAGAGTAGAACTGCGTCCTCTTAACGTGAATATCTGAGACATAATGAATGTACATCATACACGTTTATTATTTTTATAGAGAAATTCTAAACATAAACGGCCACAATTCGTTGTATTGTACGTCTGAAAAGCATCAGGATTATATTTAATTTTACGTTTCGCGCCAAAATATCGAACTAATTCTATTGGTGGCTTCAGCAATCCGAAGCTATCGAAATATGGGACAGAATCATTAGTTTTCTTATATGCTTCCCAGTGACTCCCAGGACCCCCCATCGTGTCTAAATTGGACAGCATTAAACCGAAAGGAACCAACACAATCAGCTAAAATCAAGAAACAAGCTTGCAAAGAAAGGTTTTGCATCTTAATTACAATATTTAAACTACACCATTAAATTCCTATAAGGAAAATGAGTTGGACTTTTTCAGCTGAACACACATTACGATATTCTACATTTAAATAAATTAAGAAACAAATTGTTTAAATTTTGTGGGTTGGCTCCTTTCTGTTTAATGCAGTCCAATTAATGATAGCACTTTCACATTTTCTCGGTGGAGATGGTGGTAAAGAATCACGCATAAAGACACCTCTGAAATGCGGAATTTTTAATTTCTTGACTTATTTAATCAGGTCCCTATGGGAGAGTGCTCTATTGGGTAGCTTCAATTGTAGTTTTTTTGCTGTTTTTTTCAGGTATGGACCATACCCCTTCTTATATGGCTTCATATATAGTCCAGAACCTTTTTTCCCTAATGCTATAGCCTCCATTGTCTTATTATGTCTTTCATCTTCTTCCAATTTTTTCTTAGAATTTCTAGCATCAATAACAGCCTCTAGCGCCTCCTGCTAAAGCTCCTAATGCACTCAAACCAGCGAAAATTGGTATCGGTGGTAAAATGCCACCGGTCTTCGGTATCGGTAGAATACGAGGGGTGATGATTTTCTTCCGACCTCCTGCATTCCTAACGGCAATCCGGGCTGCTTTTACCATCATTGTGCTATCTTTTTTCAAATCATGACTCGCATGTTCTTTCAATACTTTAGCAACATTTGATAAGACGGCTTTTCTAAATCCGACTTTTTTCCTACAGCCGGCACCCATACCCAACTTTCGTTTAACCTTCATGGCGTTAGTAATAGCTTTTTCTCCTAATTTAGCTTCTTTGGATTTGACACGTTCCCAAGCTCGCTGTTCAAGTTCGAAATCGGCCTTGTGTCTATCTTCTAAATTTGAGTTTCCACTATAGGCAATATCGTGCTCTCGGCAAGCTTTATCGAGAGCGCTAATACCAGGGTCTCCGCGAGCTAATCTTTTATGTAACTTCGTGCCAGGTCCACAGTATTGATGCCCGGTAAATGTAACTCGAAAGGTAGTTTGTTAATTAGACTATTAACGACTCCTCTGCTTTTTCTTACGTGTTTCCTCGGCGCCATCACGATTACTACTGATGATGCACATGATGTGATGACGTCTATATAAAGCATTGTATTGACTGGGAGGGTATGAGTTCATTATAATCGTTCGAAGGCAAAAGGTTACGCTCCCTGTAGAGAACTTGGATCTCTTAACAGATCACTCTGTTGAAAAAGAAAAAAAACATGGTTATTTCCTAGTACGCTAAGAACGATAATATATGGACTATGGTTTGAGAATGTATACGTGTACTCCAAGTCATTGTATCAGCCTAAATACAAATTGTTGGAGGAAGTGCTGAAGAATGTGAAAAGTGTTAGTTATTTTCCATATACAAGTAGTGACAGTGTAATAGATCCATCTGGTGTGTAATCTCAGACAATATTTGTTTTTCCCGCCTGATTTGCCGCCAGGTGAAATAAGATCAGTGTCATCTCTATTGTATCTGAGTAAGATATGCAATGCTGCCGAAATGAACTAGATTTGTTTAGTTCATTGTGCTGCCGTCGTATAAACTGTTCCAACCAATCAAAAACTAGAATTCACTGGTCTGTTCTAAAATATGATGTCATGATGTCTGATGTCAAAGAAATACAGCTCATGTGACCGTCGTGACCAAGATTTCCGCCATTTCGCCCGCCAACTTTATCAGTACGGTACGAGATACGCTATTGATAAATCGGTAACGAACGTTTTCAGTGATTTTCAGTGAATATTTTGTGATTCATAATAAAACAAAGGTAAATACCTATAGTTATAAAGTATATAGATATATAGATTTGAAAAATATACGTAATCACTGTGTTAGGTTAGGTTTGTTTAATTGGTTTTCATTGCTTTCTTCCTCTTTGCAAAATGCCTAAAGATCGTAGTAAAAAAACAACTTTCTACAGACGAGTTAATAAAAATTTTAAATTATTTTCTTCTATGGTAGATTCTGATCTTGGTTCCGTTTCCAATTCAACTGATGTAAGCTACGGCTGCACCGACACTGATAGTCCCACAAATGTATCCGAAAATGTTCCTCAGCTATCAAACGATCACTTAAATGAAGTAAATCCAGATAATTTGGATTCGGAATGTGAATTAGACACTTACTATGAAGCTTCCAGAAATGCTCCTGTTTATTCCACTGTGGTGAAAATCGTCGATTTTTGTATATTTTATGTCGAATATTTTGATTTCTTTATTTTTTATATTTTATGTCGAATATTTTATGATGTATTAAAAGTAGTTTGTTTTTATGTGGTCTGTTTTATTTTTTTGAAAATGCTGATAGCATATAGTACTCTTGGTATGATGACTATTTTTTTCTTTTAATGACTAGTTTTATCAGTTTTATTTTTCTCTCATCTTACGCTTTATAGGGGCAGTTACGGAATAAAACTAGGACGTAATGTAATTGCATAACTACCCGACTGTATAATAAATATACTGCATTAGTAAGAATTCTTTAAAGGCTGTGTGTCACCTCAAAGAATTTTTAAAATAATTTACAAATGAATTATTTTGTGAATTATTTTATGAACTAATTTTAAAATTTACAAAACACCACAATTAATTTATGCAATCGCAATGAATTTAACCACAAAATTATTAAAGAAACATGTGCTCAAGTTATTTTGTATCACCGTATATTATTGTTTAATCGCTAATTTGTTTAGTTTGGCCACTTTCTAACTTTAGATTATTTTTATAATTTTTTAGAAACTTTGCTGTATGTAACTATGAAAAATTGTTGAAATAATTTATTTGTAAGTTATTTTAAAAATTCTTTGAGGTGACACACAGCTTTAAGACATTCTGAATCATATTTGGCCAGAAGTTTTAAAAATTAAATTACCGCTAAAGGGATATAAGTATATGTGGAAGTTCCTGGGTAATACTAGAATAACCTCTACACGTGTCTTAGGGAAGCCAGACTCAATTATGATACTTTTAGGACATGCTAGCGTGTTATATGAGAAAAATAAAATATATTTTTTTTCGAGAAGTATATTCATAAAAGGGATTCCAAAAAAGCCTTATAAATATTTTGGTTATAAGGTTTTCGTGGAGCTGATGATTATCCATAGTTTGGTTTTCGAGTTTTCTACTGCGTTGATTGTTTGACCATCTCGTCGTGGTCTTCTTCTTCAAAAGAAGACCACGGCAAGATGGTCGAATCGTCAAGCATTCAAAACAATCAATACGGAAGAAAACCCGAAAACCAAACTATGGATAAGCCCTATAAATGCCTCACACATAACCTAATTAAGTCCTCAGGACATTATTAAAGCCATTCTCAGGACATCATGGGTATGTTTCCAGGCTATTATAGGATCAGCCCAGGATGTCCCATATATCCTTAAAAGGCATTCCAAATGTCCTGTCAGTGCCTCTCACTATAACCCAATTATAGTCTCAGGATGACCTCGGGACGCTACGAAAGGTATCCTCAGGACATCATGAGTACATCCCAGGCTGTCCCACTTGGATGTCCTATGAACATCCTGAGGATATTACAGGATTAGCCGAGGATATCCCGTATATCCAAGGATGATATCCTTAGTATGTCCTGGGGATGTCTTTGTGCTGTGTGGGACTTGGAGTTTTATTATACTCGTATTAATTCTTTAGCGGTTGCATTATTTATAACAATATTATATCTATACCTTGAAGTGTTACCTTATACTCGAAGTTTATTATACTCGTATTAATCTTTAGCGGTTGCTTTATTTAGAAATTACCTAGTACTTGTCAGCTTCATCCCTGATCCAAAAGACCACGCATATAAGCCGTGGCCGGGCCTATAGCCCACGAAGAGATAGGTGCCTTAAACAAACCAGTTTTCTCTCATTTCCGAGGTCAGGCGGAAATCTAAAATATCCTGACCTGGTGGCAGCAATCGTAACCTTTCTTAAAAACAACTCACCCTCCTGTGCCCCTAGAGAGGACAACAGCAGGGTAGGGGGTAGTTTTGTTACACTTCTATCTCTGTCAGACTTATGCGCGGACACCTAAACACAACATTCGAGATAACTGTAACTGCATAATTTTATTTAAACGGGATAAAATGAATTTACGTCATGTATATGATGATCACGTGACTCCCGATATGACATTCGAACAATTTGAGAATATGTGTCGACGATGTTGGAACGATCTGTATGGTGTAAGGTAATACTGGGTAACATTGACACAACTTTACAAAATATTTTTTTCCCTACTTATGATTATTACTAGAAAATTGTAAACCTGGTTCTCGCTAAAGCAATAAGGTGTCCATATTTACTGATTACCAGTTTAAAGATAAAATTTCAATTTTTAGTTTTACTTTTTTTTTTTTTAAACACTGCACAGTGTCAATGTTAGCCTCACGTCGGATAACATTGACACCCTCTGTAAACTAAATTATAAATCAATCTTTGTAAAGCTTTAGTGTATCATTGACATAAAATAAGACGTTTACAGACATTTTTTGACAAGAATTCCTTTATTTGAATTATATTTTAGCAAATAATATCAAATAATATTAACAACGCAAAAAAGCAAAATAATCCATCATTAAAAAATAGTGAGGGCTTTTCCAGAATCCAAAAGGTGAAATTAGTGTGGAATATATGCATGCCTCGATGAATAGTTGGTTCTGGCAAAACCTTTACCACATCTTTCATCGAAACTGTTGCCTCATCTATCACGTTCGGATAAACAAAGTGCTTTTCCTTTGTTCTTAAAAATGTCACTGTTATTTCACGGCCTTCTACAATCTATCAATATTGATGTAAAACAACATACCTTGCATAAAAGAAATATAAACTATACAAAATGTCACGTATACACAAAGTTCCCGCGCGAAAATCAGTTTCTTGAAAATGCACAACTAAAAGGTTTGCAGAAACCTATGCAATTAGCATAACCCAACTTTCAGCTATTTTCCCTAGACGGCGAGACCGTAAATGAATTTTTAGGAGCGTTAAAGTCATATACCTATTAGGGAATTATTGGAAATTTCAAATACTGCCACGCAGTATTAAGGGGCTACCTTATTTTATTAGCGCATCATCCTTTTTTTTATCAACGAAATGTTAGTTATTGGAACACCTGCTTCGTTTTTCGTGTCATTATTTCTGTGCAATTCGACGCTTGCGCACTCATTCCCTAACCTTACAAAATTAATAAATAAATAATTTTTGTATATATTTTTTTCTATCTTTTGTGCTCTGGTGCGTGTGTACTGTTTTATTAAAATTCCATATGGAATCGGATCAGATACTTATAGGTTATATTATCTATGTATTGTTGAAAGTTGCCAAATGTCAAAATACTGTAAATTTAACGCATTGCAGTATTCCTTCACAAATAAGGACAAGCACTATCCTTAATAAAGGATCCCTTATTTGCGGTTCAAACTGCGCAGGCGTACATGTCAAAATAACGCTTACTTTAATACTGCTTATCCTTATTGCACGTCCAATAATTCCCTATTAACTATATACTGGTAACACGCTATAAGCCACTATGTACGGAATTGAGGCTAGAGAAGGAGATATTTTTCCATCTCTATGGAGGGCTTTGGATTCAACGCGCACGCTCCGACGACACATCGCACTTTTGTAATAGGTCAGCGGCCATGTGGCCAATTTCTCCGATTAGATTGTGACCATTTGCCTTCTACATTCAGTTGAACTGTCACAATCTCGCGTCACTAAGGCATGCGCACCATACCCAAAGTCCTCTTAAAGGATAGAGAGACAGTCTTTCCTTGGCGTCAAGTTACGAACGAAACTCATAGTATATAGTTAATATGTATATGGTTAAAGTTACATTCTTCTTGAATACAAAATCACTGGGCGGGATAATTGAAAATGTGTCAATGTTAACCCCCTGTCAATGTTACCCGGTTTTACCTTAATGGTTATCGTAAAAGATTTTGATCAATATATAAGTGTGTAATTTGAACACATCAGTTGTTACCAGTCAAGCCCTCAGTTACAACAGACGTCTACAGACACTGTTTAAAAGATGTTCAGATCCTATTTGAAAATGGTGTCTAATAAAATAACTTTCGAGACATATAAGCCACCCAGGGTAAAACCGTATGTATTGTAAAAAGATAAGGAACTTAAAAAGAAAATTAGAAAAGTATCGAGGGCTATTATATAGAAAGATATATTTAGCATTAAAATTAGGAAAAGCTCGAGAAGACGAAACCCTTAATCGATTATTTAAACCAGTTATCAAACCGCTAAAAGAACTAAAATCCATTAATATGTCTGTGAAACCTACGAACAATGTAAATGTTGCACCATTGATAAAAATATGGGGCCTTCATTAATAACCGTAAGACACGTGACCGCAAAATGTATGCAACCCACTAAACACCGTTGGCCCGCCTGTTTAACAAAAATCCCTAAATCCAGTAGCGTCGACTTGAAAGTTTATACTGTTGGATAAATTTAATTAAGCCCAAATTTTACGTTTTTGTAATTTTATTCTCATTGCTAAATTGGAACCAGTGTAACATTAATAAACTCTCTTAGATAAATACATATAATTTATTAATATTATTGAATTTTAAATATGTAAGTACTCATATTTAGAAGTTGTAAATCCAACCTATAATTAGCGGTCTGTTTCAACATTGAGTTAGAATCATTGAAAAATGATATGAATTTTAACTGAAAGAGTTTGTTAATGTTACACTGGTTCTAATCTAAAAATGTGAAAAATCACATTAAAAATATGAGAATAAACTAACAAACACGTATAATTTAAGGTTATGGGTTATGTTAGGCACATATGCACGGGCAATGTATTAATTTACTTATTATATTTTTAATCATATGATAGGTGAGTGAATTACATCAAAAACAAATTTAATTGTGAGATACTTTTTGTGTTTTTATTTGCAGAGACTGGTTTCGAAATTTTCAGTTTTTCACATGAAAATCTTCATGTGTCACTAATTTATCAACCGAATTTAGGAAAAGAAGTAACTTCACTGGTACAGGAATCGCATGCAATTACCTGACACATTTGTAACCGCTAAAGACATTATTAATCTTGTTCGTTAGAGTTTAGCAGAAAACAAAAGTGATACGATACATTTTCTTAGTGGTAGAAACTTCAGTAAATAACTCTTCCAATTGGTGCAAGTATTTGTTTCAAGGAAATATTTTTTTATCGATTACTTGCCACTTAGTGAATACATTAAATACAAAAATACAACTGGCATACATCCCGGTTACTGGAGGTCCAGCGACAGACGTTCTAAACCTACAAGCTATGTCACTACACTGAAAAAAATTTCTATTATCCATAAAGAGAAATTGACTAACCCTTATAATAAATATCTGCATTCAATAGGCTCCAGCAAGACTGCTCTGTAACCGCAACAAAAACGATCTTGCTAAGATGCACTTATTTACCGTTAATAAAAGTTTTTCTTATTATTTATTTGTTACTGTAGGTTGATAGCTTTGCTATCAGGAGTCACCACCTATTTTAATCTTAATAAGTTTGTTGTTATAGTTAGAAAGTTCCTATTTCTTACACCATTACTAGCTTGTAACCGGAAAAAACTTTCCTGCCGCTGATAGGTGACTTTTTAACCACTATGCAGTTTACATTATAATGGCAACAAATAATCTTTCCTGACCTAGTAATGTCACTTTGCAAGTAGAGTAGTATTATTATGAGAAGATGCTTGGGGCGGAGCCAACGTGCGCGAATATTTCTACCAGTGACAGCATCATCTGGGGTAGAAGGATATATAATAATTGTAATCAAATTTTCGAGGTCGAGGAGCTGTGTAACGCAGTAGATTAAAACCTCGTCACACTCTGGTGTTTACGATGAACACATTTTTCACTGAAAATACGGTTACATCATTTAATTCAATCAGAAACGGCGAACACAACAAGTATACTGCAGCACAGACCCTGTGGCTGCAGGTTGATGGTGCCACTGGATTCGAGGTCAAATATGACGCAAGTCGCTCTCATTGGCTTAGATCAATGGATGCACAAAAACTCGTTTCTGCGCATCATTTTTTGCAAGCATCTTCTCATAATAATACAACTCAACGTTACTTCTAAATTCAATATTTTAATTTTATATTTTCACACTTCATATTAAAACAGGTTTTTAATACATTTCTATACTGACTCAGACAAAGAATTATTGTTAGTAAAATTAAAATAAATGATTCATTTAAGGAAACAAACGACTGATAAACAATTCAGGGTGCCTATTAAAAAAAAGGAACTTTGACTTGTAAGAAGACACAATCACAGTTTACTATATAATAGCTGCTTTGGTTCAGCAGAGTGATTCGTAATGATAAGGTATACCTACCTGTTTCATGTGTTGTCTCTGTCCCTATATACCATGCAATTTTGTATCATAAGATTACTGCTCATTGAAATCCTGTTTATTATGATTACAAATCACTCTGCTGAATGAAAGCAGCTAATATACAATAACATTAAACACAAGTTTTTTAATAAAAATTCTTTGCATAAAACCTTTCCCACAACTGTCTCGTCGAACGCCGAATTGCTTACTAGTTACTGCATGCGTCGCTGCATGGATAAAATGGCGCGCGATGATAAAATCTCAATTGCGCTTGCGCCACGTGTAAAAATAAATAAGTAAGACGTTACGATTAGTAATCCCGTCTTTACAGTTAACAGGTGACTTACCAACCATAGGTCTATCCCAAATAGCACCAAACTTCCGGAGGATGTCCGTTTTATATCCTGTCTTGGTCCGAACGTCCGATGACGTGAAACGAACGTTCATATGCCGTCTATTTTCGGATGTTTTTAGGATACACTGAATTAACGTTCTGTGGACGTCCATTTTAGGTCGCACGTTGGCCTACCAAGATTCATTTTGTCACGAATGCAACAAATTAAAAATGTAGTGCCGTTAAAAAATAAAGAAGGAAAGGAATAATAAAACTTGAAAACTGGTTAAAAAATCGTATAGTGTAATAAAATACGGTGAAAAGAAAGTACGCAGAAATATCCTGAGAATTTTTATATACACAAAAGTTTTTAATATCACAATAGCTATTTTCTTTCGTGCTGAACCAACTGATGATTGCAATCACTAAACAGCCAATTAAATCGAAGTATTTTTAAAATTCTTGATCTCTATTGGTTGCTTTCTGATTGTGTTCCCTTTGTTCAGCATGGAAGAAAATAGCTAATAAGAATAAGATATACCTATGGTAGTATGTATCTGCGACATAATTTTAACTTCAGACTAAATAAAATTTTTGTAAATATAAGTACAATATTTAATTACATAATTATTTCGTAATTCTGAAATAATTTACCTCCTTGGGTAAAGTTTGATTAACACCTTTTCAAAGCTGGTAAATAAACTGCCCTGCTTCCCTAAAGAATTTATATTTCTTCCCATGTGTTGATTTTTCCTAGCTCATCATTAAACTTATTATTTATTATTAGAGAAAAATTATGTTTTCTAATTATTTCTCAACTAAGTGATAGGTAAATTTAATAAAACCTATAGAAGCAAAAGAATTGTTACGGATTTCCACCTTTTTGGAAACACCCTGTATGAATCCGTGGGTTCTAAATAATTTTAACAAGAGATTAAACACTACTAACACTTTATTTAACTATTTACTGACTACAATACTTCAAATTCACTTTATTTACTATTTATCTAACCTCACTTTTCACTTTTCTACTTGTTCACTATTATAAACTGCTTTCTTCATAAAACTTCCCCTTCCGCGCTGGTAATCGCGCCTTATATACTCCGAATTTGAATCTCTAGATCCATCTAGAAGCAATCAAGAATCTTCTCCAACAACATTCCAGAAAAGTCCGTTTTATTCTCTTGGCTTCCAGTCACAATCAATAGGCATAGGCGTACCATCTCCTTTTCCAAGGGGGTGTAATTCATAACACTGCCCCCTCCTTAAGCCTGATCGTCCCGATCAGGCAACTCAGAATCATCGATGTATTTCGCCAGCCTGTCCAAATGCACGATCTTCATCTTGGACTTTTTGCTTCGTTGAATTCGATAGACGACGTCATTAATTCGGGTAATAACAGTATACGGTCCATCCCAAGGCGGTTGAAGTTTCGGTGACCTTCCTTTCTTCCGCTGTGGGTTGTACAGCCAAACCAGGTCTCCTGCCTTGAATCCTTCTGAACTACCCTTACGGTCATACCGAGCCTTCATTCTGTCACTGGCTATGGTGATTTGGTCTCTAACTAAGTCATGGACATTCCTTAGCCGTTCACTCACTTCATCAACATAGCTGTTCACAGGAAGCCGTTCTCCACCTGGTGTTCCAAACATCAAATCACATGGCAGTCTGATCTCATGTCCAAATACTACATGAGCCGGAGTCTGTTTTGTAGTTTCGTGGATAGCAGCTCTATATGCCATGAGGAAAAACGGTATGTGGAGATCCCAGTCACGTTGATTTTTATGAACGACTTTAGAGAGATGTTCTTTCATAGTCTTATTATGTCGCTCCACCATTCCATCTGATTGCGGGTGAAGGGCTGTCGTCCGTGTTTTGTGTATTCCCAATAACTTGCAGATTTGCTGAAATACCCTGACTCAAAATTTCTCCCTTGATCTGAATGCAGCTCCAGGGGTACACCAAACCGACATATCAAGTTATCTACCAAGACTTTGGCGACAGTAACCGCTTCCTGGTTCGGAATTGCGTAGGCTTCAGGCCATTTACTAAAATAGTCCATGGCAACCAGTATGTACTTGTTACCATCCTTGGTTACTGGGAATGGTCCGGCTATATCGATCGCAATCCTCTCAAAAGGAGCCCCGACGTTATATTGCTTCATTGCACCCCTACTTCTAGTCTGTGGTCCTTTACTGGCTGCACAAATTTTACAATTACGACACCACGCTTCAACATCTTGACGACTATTTACCCAGTAAAATCGTTCACGTACTTTATTCAGGGTCTTGTTAACGCCGAAGTGTCCACCGGATGCTCCATTATGCACTTCCTGAAGTACTTTCGGTACTCGACACCTGGGAATCACTAGACGCATAACAACTTGCTTTCCATCCGGGCTCTCCCATGCTCTTTTTAACAACCCGTTCATAACTCTAAGTGAGTCCCACTGTGCCCACAAAGCCTTCAATCCAACTGCTTTGTCTGAAACATCCTTCCACTCTGGTCGAATTCCTTTTTCCTTTGCTCTCAATATAGCCCCAATCTCTGCATCGTTCAGTTGTTCTTGTCTCAGGGCTTCCGTTGTCCAATCATCTGGAACGTCTATTTTAATAGTGTTGACTACTCCCGTGCCCTGCTGTTTCTCCACATGGCGGCAGTGCTTGCAGTCGTCCTTGCATGGTCTTCTAGATAAAGCGTCTGCGTTCTTATGAGATCTTCCTGGTCGATGCTCGATTTTAAAGTCGTACTGTTGCAGCCGTTCTATCCAACGAGCCAGTTGACCTTCCGGGGTTTTCAACTGCAACAGCCATTTCAACGCAGCATGGTCGGTCCTGATTTTGAAATGTCGTCCATAGAGATACTTATGAAAATGATCCACTGATTTGACGATGGCCAATAACTCTTTTCTGGTTACACAATAGTTTCGTTCTGGTTTGGAGAGCACCTTGCTGAAGTACTCGATCACTCTTTCCTCTCCGTTCTGAATTTGAGACAGCACACAACCAATCGAAGAATTGCTGGCATCTGTATCTAAAATAAAAAGTCCATTCTGTTGTGGGTATGCTAGTACAGGACCAGTGCATAGAACTGCCTTCAATTTTCTCCATGCTGTTTCACACTCCGGTGTCCACTGGTACTGAACTTTCTCCTCTGTTAGCCGGTGTAATGGCTTCGCAATGTCTGCAAACCCTTCCACAAAGCGTCTATAATAAGTGCAAAGGCCAAGGAAGCTTCGTACTTCATGAATGTTAGATGGCCTTGGCCAATCTCGTACGGCAGAAATTTTATCGGGATCCGTTTGTATTCCCTCTGAAGACACTACGTGCCCAAGGAATTTAACTTCTTTCTGAAATAGTAAACACTTCTTCGGGTTCAACTTCAGGTGTGCATTCCTTACTCGTCCAAATACTTCTTGAAGATTTTTCAAATGTTCTGTAAAGTCTCGTCCCATAACCAGCACGTCATCAAGGTAAACCAGGCACGTCTTCCAGGTTAGCCCTCGTAGTACAAATTCCATCAATCGTTCAAACGTGGCTGGAGCATTGCAAAGTCCAAAAGGCATCACCGTAAATTGGTAAAGACCACTGCCTGCTGAAAATGCTGTCTTTTCCTTATCATCAGGATGAAGTCCAACTTGCCAATAACCGCTCCTAAGGTCTAACGTCGAAAACCACCGTGAGCCTGCCAATGTACTTAACGTGTCATCAATCCGGGGTAATGGGTAACTGTCTTTCTTCGTCACATCGTTCAATTTTCGATAATCGACACAAAATCTTAACGTTCCGTCCTTTTTGGCAACCAAAACTACTGGCGATGACCAGGGACTTGTTGACTCCTCAATAACTCCATCTTGTAGCATCTTATCTATCATTGTTGAGGCTTCTTCTTGTTTTGCTAGCGGAAGCCTCCTATGTTGTTGTCGAATAGCAGGTGAGTCACCAGTATTTATCCGATGCTGGACTATATCTGTTTTTGTAAGGGCCTCCGTACTTTTGGCAAATACTGAACTTTCTTTTTCCAGGAACTTGAGCGCCTCCTCTCGTTCATCCTCAGATAAATGCTCCAACTGGGAGCTCAGCAAGGTCAAAACTTCCTGGTCTATATTTGTAGATGAATTTCCCTCCGTTTGTTCTTCGCACCTTGCTACCCATGTGACCGGTTCATAGGAGCCAATCGGTTTGCCTTCTTTGATTGTTACTGCATGGGAATTTAAATTGACGACTCTAATTGGGATTTTATCTTTAGTCCGGGTTAAAGTTCTTGCCACAACAATATTGGTTAGGGACTTAATCGATTCGTCACCTTCCACCAGACCAACACGGTAGCCTCCAGGATTTCCTTCCAAGGCAGCATCGATGATCTGTTCCGAATGAGCAGGAATCTTAATCGTCTTTGTTGTCAATAGCCTTGCTTTACGGAATTGGTCATCTGCGGTTGCCAGGATAAATTCCTCATTCCCAATTTTCAAGACTCGCTCCCCTACGTCAACAATAAACCTCTTCTCTTCCATGATGTCCAGTCCCAAAATGAAATCATCTGTAATGTCAGCCGCAATGACCTTGTAATTGAATCTCAATCGTCCAACCTGCAGTTCCAAATTGACCTCTCCATGGACCGCAGCCCTGTCTCCCGTGGCTGTCCGAATAATTACTTCATTTTGCTTCTTCTTAATCTGCAAGCCTGATATAAACTCTGGCCGCACTATTGATGACGTAGCGCCGGTGTCAACAGTAAACACACACTTTCTTCCATTCACATATCCTTGCAACAGCAGACTACTTGGAATTCTTCGCAGCTGGGAAATCTTTATTTCTCTGGGGGCACCGTGTTCCCTAGCCAGCACAGCCCCCTTGGTGCTGGCTATCTTTAGTTTTCCTGCTGCTCTTCTACATTTACAGCATTTACTAGTCTGTCCGAGTTCTGCTGTCGACAGTCTCGTTTCATATGTCCCATCCTGCCGCAGTTGTAGCATTTAATACCTCCACTTGGCCTTTCTCTGTTTTGTTGGTTTTCCTGTCTTCTTGGAGGATTCGATTGAGCCAGTAATTGACCGATCATTTTATTCGTTTTGAGAATCGCGTTCAAGATAGGGTTTTGGTCTCTTTCTTCTGGCTGCGATTCTTCAAGCGTCATAGCCCGCACTCTTGACTTTGGAGTATCCCTATAGACGGCTTCTACCTCTAGTGCATGCACCAAGGCTTCACTACTACTTTTATGTCGGGATAGCCTGAGGACTCGCCTGATCTCCTCGTCCCTTATCCCGTCTAGGAATGCCCCCACTGCCAATTGCTCTTTAAATTCTTTTGGCGCATTAGGATAAGCTAAGTGTGCCAGTCTTTCCACCGCAGCTTCGAATTCTTGCAGACTCTCTCCAGCTTTCTGAACGCGCACTTTCAGCTGGGTCTGGTATACTTGAGCAAGGTGTTGATCTCCATATCGTAGATCTAAGGCAGCTTCTAAAACTCTAAAATTACGTTGTTGGTCCGCCGGAATTGTCTGGAGCAACTCCAACGCTTGGCCTCTTAAAGCCACGATTAATGCCTTAGCCTTCTCTTCGTCATTCCAGTTATTTGCACTCGCTGCTGCCTCAAACTGTGTCTTGTAAGTCATCCAGGAACTTTGATCATCAAAGGAGGGAATTTTTAATCGCTGGCCTGACGATACCATTTGCTGGTTTCCTCTATCCCTCAACTGTTGTTTAAGCTGGTCAATTTCTCCTTCTACCTGGTGCATTTTCTCTTTGACTTCATTTACTTCTCCTTTGACTTCGCTTACCTCTTGTTTGACTCCACCAACTTCTTCCGCTACCTTATTTTTGAGTTCTTCAGTGACGGCAAATATGGCACTCTGTTGGCCTTCTATAATTTTCCTTAATTCATCTCTTTCTTCTTGATGTCGTTTCTCTTGTTCTTGTTTATCCTCTTGACGTCGTTTCTCCTCCTCTTGTTTTTCCTGTTGACGTCGTTTCTCCTCTTCTTGTTTTTCCTCTTGACGTCGTTTCTCCTCTTCTTGTTTCTCCTCTTGACGTCTTCGTTCTTGATCCTCAAAAATTTTTCTTAATTCTTCTTGACGTTTTTGTTCTTTTCTTTCCTGTTCATCTTTCTCTTCCTGGCGCTTTCTTTCCTGATCCATCATCATCTTTTGCATTTGGGCCATAAAGTCCTGCATTTGTTGTTCGGATGCCATGCTTCTGGTTGTTACCGGCATATAATTATGATGAAATCAAATAAATTTAATAATTACGTCACTATCGGTAATGGGACTGTCCAGAAAAACCTCAAAACGGCACAAAAAAAAGAGTCTTATCTAGAGTCTGTCACTTAACCACTAATGTCCAACAAAATGTTCCAAAAATGTCTCAAAAATGCACTTAACACTGTTTTTCCTGTTCGAAAATAAACCTCGAACAATGTCCAGTAAATTAGTCCTTCCTGTGTTAGCACTAACTCCGAGAATACACTGCCAAACCTTCTCGAACACTTCCGAAAAATCCTCTTGTCAAAATTCCGCTTTCGACACCAAAATGTTACGGATTTCCACCTTTTTGGAAACACCCTGTATGAATCCGTGGGTTCTAAATAATTTTAACAAGAAATTAAACACTACTAACACTTTATTTAACTATTTACTGACTACAATACTTCAAATTCACTTTATTTACTATTTATCTAACCTCACTTTTCACTTTTCTACTTGTTCACTATTATAAACTGCTTTCTTCATAAAACTTCCCCTTCCGCGCTGGTAATCGCGCCTTATATACTCCGAATTTGAATCTCTAGATCCATCTAGAAGCAATCAAGAATCTTCTCCAACAACATTCCAGAAAAGTCCGTTTTATTCTCTTGGCTTCCAGTCACAATCAATAGGCATAGGCGTACCATCTCCTTTTCCAAGGGGGTGTAATTCATAACAGAATGAAAATAATAAAAATTAGTATTCTTATTCCATGCCACTGAATGCAGTGTACAAATATAAAAATACCATTGCAGCTTTAACAAAATGTGCAGCAATAGTCACAGAGCTGGTGAACAATTTGTTCAAAGTACTTTAAGCCAACTGAAATTTTATAAAAAAAAAAGAAAGAACCTAAAAACCCGAAGTGCACCCGCAATTTCAAAAAAATTAGGGGTAGACTTCGGACTGGGGTTGGTTAGCTAGATAGTCGATACCTTTTACAGGTACGAAAAAACTATCTATAAAATTTCAGCCAATGTAAAGTATCTTGAACAAATCATTTACCACACTGAGATAAATTTCTCTTATCCATAAAGAGAAATTGACTAACCCCTAATAAATATCTGCATTAAATAGGCTCCAGCAAGACTGCTCTGTAACAGCAACAAAAACGATCTTGCTAAGATGCACTTCTTCTTCTTCTTCTTTTAGCGGGGCGCCTGGAGGTCGCCGCACTCAGGCCTTGTGGCCCATTGTGCTACCGCTAACAAATTAGGGAGCTCCCCCGTACAGATCGGATTCCAGCCCAAAGGCTGAAATCCTTCCCACGGGAGAGCTCCTTATTTCCTCCAGCATTGGAAATCCAGTGCCGAAGTGTTTATGCCTCAGGTTCATCAGTCCTGGGCAAGAAGTGAGAACGTGGATGGAAGTCTCCTCCTCGTCCTCACAGAACCTGCAATCGGGGTGGTCAACCATCCCCATTGTGTGTAGGTGTTTTTTGAAAGAGCCATGTCCGGTCAGGAGGCCTGTTACGGCTCTAATTTGCTTTCTGCTTAGACGCAGAAATTGCTTTGTTCTCTCCGGCGAGGGTCCTGCGATTAGGAGCTTCGCTTGCCGGAGTCCAGGATAGGAATCCCAGAGGTCAGTGAACTGGGAGCGAGTCCAGTTATCTATTAACCTCTTGGCTTGGGATCTAGGGTAGCCGAGAGCCGGCTCCGGACCGAGCAGAGGTTGACGAGAGCCCCTTCTGGCCAGAGCGTCGGCCCGCTCGTTACCCTCAATGTTACTGTGTCCAGGCACCCAGAGAAGCCTGACCGAGTTTGATGAGCCAAGTTCGCAGAGGGCCTGTTTACAGTTTTGGACCAGTTTTGACTTGGTCCGATTCGATGCAAGGGCCTTGAGGGCCGCTTGGCTATCGCTACATATATATATGTGTTTATTAGAGTACTCCTTTCGGATATTCTCCTGTGCGCAGACCAAAATGGCAAAGATCTCGTGGCGAATTTGCCCAGGGCATAAGAAAGCTCAGCCTTGGGCCTTTCCCCAAATATACCCGCTCCGGTACTTTCCTCAAGCCTCGATCCGTCTGTGAACCAGACAATATCTGCAGGCCTTAGTATGTCTTCGAGTTGACTCCAGTCTTCCCTTTTCGGGAAGACTACCTCGAAGGGTTGTGCGAAGGAGAAGGAAGGTATCACGTCGTCACTCCTGGACTCCAGAAGTGAGTGGGCTCCTATCGCATCAGTTAGGGCCCTAGTGTGACCTGATTGTTCTCCTCCTTTCATCCACTGACCTCCACATTCCAGTCTGTAGGCCGCTTTCCGAGCCTCGGCCACAATCACTAGGTGAAGGGGCGCAAGGTCCAGAAGGACCTCCAGAGCTGCCGTGGGGGTCGTGCGTATTGCTCCTGTGACTCCTAAGCAGGCAAGTCTTTGGAGTTGTGTTAGCTTCTGTCGTATGGTTGACCTGGTTGTGGCAGGCCACCAGACAACAGAGGCATACGTAATCATTGGTCTAACTATGACAGTATACAGTACCACATAGCCACCCTGGGGTTTAGCCCCCATGTTTTGCCAAAGGTTCTTCTACATACCCATAGGGTTGTAGTGGCCCTTTGTACCTGTCTCTCTATATGATCTCTCCAGGTCAGCTTAGAGTCCAGGATGACCCCCAGATACTTCACTGTCCTTGAGATCGTTAGAGTCGTGTTGTAGAGTACGGGTTCGACGAAACCGTCTAGCCTGCGTCTTCTAGTAAAAATGACCATTTGCGCCTTTGAGGGATTGACTCTAAGGCCCTGGTCATTGCACCATCTTTGTACGATCTGCAAGGCCCTTTGTAAGAGTCCGCTGACCGTATTTGGGAATTTTCCCGAGATGATGATTGCAAGGTCATCTGCGTAACCTTGCGCAAAAAGATCCTCGTTTTCGAGTTCCTGTAATAGGCCATCGAGAACGAGGTTCCATAGCAGAGGAGATAGGACGCCCCCTTGTGGGCAGCCTCTCCTTACTGAAACTTTAACTGCCGTTTCCTCATTGGCAGCTGTTATTTGCCTTCCCGCCAACATGGCCCTCAACCATCTAATGATGGTGTCTTCGATGCCATGATATGCAGCGGCGGCGCAGATTGAATCGAAGGAGGTATGGTCAAAGGCTCCTTCGATATCTAAGAAGGCTCCGGCCGCAAGTTCTTTGTGGTGCAGCGCCTTCTCGATCCTCAAAACGATCGGATGAAGGGCCGTTTCCACTGACTTGCCGGCCTGGTAAGCATGTTGTGACGGATGCAGAGGTACTGAGACCAGTGCTCCGTCTTTGACATACCTTTCAACCAACCTCTCTAAAGTTTTGAGTAGGAAGGATGTTAGGCTGATAGCTCTGTAAGAGTTGGCAGTATCGTAGGTCGTACGTCCTGCTTTAGGTATGAAAACCACCTTGACGGCCCTCCAGGGTATAGGAATATACCCCGTGGCCAGGCAGGTTCTCAACAAATGATAGACCGGACGGATGAGTGTCTCTTTCCCCTCTTGCAGAAGTGCCGGAAACACTCCATCCGGTCCTGGGCTTTTGAACGGATCAAACGTGGAAATAGCCCACATGACCCTTTCCACTGTTACCACCCTCGAGGCTGTCCTCCAATCCGCTGCCGTGACAGCAGCTCGGTGGGGCCGAGGGGATGGTGCTTCCTCCGTCTCCACTACGGATTCGGGGAAATGAGTTTCTAGTAGATGCTTGAGGCGCTCCTCATTGGTAGCCGTTAGTCTACCGGAAGGAAGCCTCAAGTCCTCCAGCCGTGAAGGTCTATCTTTCTTAAGGGCTTTGCAGAGCCTAGCGGCTTCTGGAAGATCTTCAATGCTTTCGCAGAATTTCCTCCAGGCTGCCCTCTTATTGCTACGAATGTGGCTTTTGTAAAGGCGTTGGGATCGTTTGAAGTCGTCCCAGTCCTCTGGGAGTTGAGTGCGCATAGCCCTGTTAAGGAGCCTGCGTGTCTCCTTGCGTAGGTTCAAAAGTTCCCTGTTCCACCAGGGAACTTTATTTTTACCCTTGCTTCTTTTTAGAGGACAACTGCTCTCGTATGAGGCAGTGATCGCTCCATTGAGAAGTTTGGCGGAGGATTCTATCTCCTCTGTTTCTGGGTATAATAACCCTGTTTATTTTTTCCGAGAGGGCTCGTCTATAGACGTCCCAGTCGGTGTCCCTGGGGTTCCTGTACCAGCTCTCCTCTGAGGAGGGAGCGCAGTCCAGTTTGAACCTGATGTGTCGGTGATCCGACAATGAGGGTTCCGTTGATACGTACCAATTTTTGAACAGGGGGACCGCTAGTCTGGATCCCAGTGTGACATCGATGACCTCCTGCCTCCGTTGGGTAACGAAGGTGGGCGTGTTGCCCCGATTTATTATCTCTAAATCGGTAGTGTACACGTACTGTAATAGACTACTGCCTCTAGGATTGACCCCTGTGCTGCCCCAGCAAATGTGGTGAGCATTGGCGTCACATCCTATGATGAGAGGCAATCGTCTATCAGTACAGAATTGAACCATCTTCTCCATTTCGGTTGAAGGTGGCGGTGTTGGCGAGTCGTGGGGAAGGTAGACTGAGCCGAACACGATTTCTGCCCTGTCGTTTTCCTCCCTAAGACTCACCTTAATAGCAACCGCGTCCCTGGAACAAAGTTCGGGAATTGCTGTTGCTTTAATCTCCTTCGAGACATATATGCATACTCTGGGTATGTTGTGTGCGGAGGAGAAAATGGCTCCATGCCGCCTGTCTAAACCTCGAATGGAGCCATGGCGAACCCAAGGCTCCTGAATCAGGGCAATGTGTGTCTGTCCCGCAGCGGCCTGTCGTCCTACTAATGCGGAGGACGGCTCACTGTGTTGCAGATTGATTTGGAGTATTTCCTTTTTTTTTTTTTTTTTTTTTTTTTTTAACTAACTAACTACCCTACTTTTCCTCCGAGCCCGACAGCCCCTCCATCGCTGTGTCCATCGTGCTCGGCGGCGCGTTGTTGCCGCCGCTTGGGCCGGCCTCTACTGAATCCCCCCGGGGATGTTTCGGGTCCCAGAAGGACACCTTGATCACCCCCGCCTGAGCGCGGTAACCCAGTTTCGCAATCTTCGCCGCGGAGGCCTCATCGACACCCAGAATGAGTCGAAGCCCCTTGGCCTCGACAACCTGAGTGCCGTGGACCTTCCACAGCTCTGTTCGGAGCTCTGGGTTGTGCCGCGTAAGTCTACTGAAGATGGTGGCTTGGTCCATGGGTTTGCCCGGGACCGTAGCCACCATCTTCTTATATTTGGGGAGCTTGTCCCCTTCCAAGAGCTGGAGAGTTACGCCGTCCACGGGAGAGATGCCGCCTATGGCCGATCTAAGCCATGACAGCGACATCTCGTTCCCGCAGAACAGCTGCACCACTCCTTGCTCAGTTAGCCTGAAGCCGTCGAAATCGGGGAGAGGCCCCCCTGCGGGGAGCCCATCCATCCGAGTGTCGAGGGCTTCTTGCAAACTGTCGGTCAGGGCAGCCGTTAGCCGCTCTTCTGGAAAACCAGCTGCGGCCACCGCCACCTTGACCCCTTTGCTAGCCACCTGACTGTATGAAAGGTCAGGCCTAGCTCTTTTAATAGGTTTAGAGGTGCTGGGGGGGGTCTCTTCCTCCGGCCGTCCCCTTTTGGGAACGTTTGCCCGAGGTGTACCCTCCCCAGAAGTCCTCTCCACCCGCAATTTCCTTGCTCTCTTTCGAGCCGCGCCACTGCGATTACGTCGCTTGGGTTGCCCATCCGTGAGGTTGAGCCCTCCAGCGACGTCCGAAGTAGAGGGAGCCCCCGAGACGGAGATTCCCTCTTGTGTGGGAGGTGTGGGATTGGAGAAGGTCCCCCGTGAGGAGCCTTCTCCGGTGCCACGGGATAGGGTTGCCCCATTTCTGGAGCCACCCTTTCTAAGGAGGGGGGAGATCCCTGCAGAGGAATCTTCCCCGGAAGAGGTGGGGGAGGAGGCCCTGTGATCAGAGCACTCCTCGGAAAGGTTTTTATTGTTTGTGTTATTCATGTTTGTTCCCACGAGTAAACAGGAAATATGGTCGACCCCCGCAGAGCCTGTTACGGGGGCAAGGCTAAATACTATGGGAGGTCGCCCGGTTTCCCATAGGCATCGTTTGAGGTACCATCACCCCGGTACCATTCAGCCCTCGGCACGATGACTTACACCTTGGCTTGGGGGATATTTGTTGACCTCCCGGTCTAGATCCGCCGCCTTTTGTTTAAGCAGTGTCACCTCGTGCAGGATGTGGTTCTTCACCACATGCTTACCAGCACCCCCGAAGAGGCATTGGTGAAGCTGGCGGACGGTCTTGGACGGTGATAGGCTGGGGCCAAAGCACTGTATTCGCATCAACCGTCCCTGGTGTGTGTCAACTCACCACGGTAAACCCAGTTAAGGGGCCGAGTGAGACAACACACTCCTTGACCCCTGCTAAGATGCACTTATTTACCGTTAATAAAAGTTTCTCTTATTATTTATTTGTTACCGTAGGTTGATAGCTTTGCTATCACCACCTATTTTAATCTTAATAAGTTTTTTGTTATAGTTAGTAAGTTCCTATTACACCATTACTACCTTGTAACCGGAAAAAAACTTTCCTGTCGCTAATAGATGACTTTTTAACCACTATGCAGCTTACATTATAATGGCAACAAATAATCTCTCTTGACCTAGTAATGTCACTTTGCAAGTACGTTACTTGTAAATTCAATATTTTAATTTTGTATTTTTTAGAAAGATAGTGCCATTCATCATGTTCAACTTCACACTTCATATTAAAACACGTTTTTAATGCATTTCTGTGTTAACTCAGACAAAGAATTATTGTTGGTAAAATTAAAATAAATGATTCGTTTAAGGAAACAAACGACTAATAAACAATTCAGAGTGCCTATTAAAAAGAGGGAACTTTGACTTGTAGAAGACACAATCACAGTTTACTATATAATAGCTGCTTTCGTTCAGCAGAGTGATTCGTAATGATGAGGCACCTACCTGTTTCATGTGTTGTCTCTGTCCCTGTCAAAGAGTTTAACACATAGAGGAGACAAGCTCCATAAGCGTAATGTATAAGCAGGGGTAGACTGTAGGCTTTTCATCCTTTTCACACAGTTCATTCTCTCTTTGTCGCACAGTACATGAGGGGAGGTGACGATTGCAATACATTGACAGTGTGACAGATGACAATATATGTGTATACCTACCTGGGACTTATGGGTGTCTTAGTTTTTCTACAAACTTTACAAGTATAAACTATTGTCACAAAAAATAATTAATTAATATACAAATTAAACGTGATAAACAGATTAATCGTTATAAACAAGAAAAATTTGAGAAAACACGTGTAATTGTAAATAAAGCAGACCGCTATTCAAATCAAAGATTATAAATTGACGGTATTTGTGAAAACAAAGCGCGCCGGGTAAGGCTGAGTTGCTTTGTAAAACAGAGTGGAGCGAGAGGGTACGAGGTCTGCGACAAGGACGAAAAGCCTACAACCAAATCGCGGCTCCCGGCAAATCCACGGCTTGTCTTCTCTATAGTTATTACACTCTTTGGTCCCTATACCATGCAATTTTGTATCATATGATTACTGTTCCTTGAAATCCTGTTTATTAAGATTATGAATCACTCTGCTGAACGAGAGCAGCTAATACAGAATAACATAAAACACAAGTTTTTTTAATAAAATTCTTTCCATAAAACTTTTCCCACAACTGTCTTGTCGAACGCCGAATTGCTTACTAGTTACTGCTTGCGTCGCTGCATGGATGAAATGGCGCGCGATGATAAAAACTCAATTGCGCTTGCGCCACGTGCAAAAATAAATAAGTAAGACGTTACGATTAGTAAGCCCCTCTTTACAGTTAACGGGTGACTTACCAACCATAGGTCTATTTGAGTTTTAACCATTAAATAGTTAACTTTAACTTAAGGCACTTATTTACCGTAAGAAATTATTTAGTTGCCCCTAATAAAAAGAAAACGTATAACAATATTTTACCTAGTTTAAGTAAGGGCTGCTATTGGGACAAATAGTCAAAGATTTACCGTTGCAAAGTCTCATTAGCAAGACAGTTTTTCTTATGGTTAGATAATGATAATATAGTCTTAATAAAAAAAATACTTATGATAATGCAGATCACCTTAGCAAAACATTCTATTTGGTCGATTTCTTTCAGTGCATCTCTTAAGACTATAAAGGTCTAAATTGAAAAGCCTGATGTCTGTGTCCACTGAACGTCCTCATCTGGACCTACAATGACCCTAAATCGGAAGTTCTGAGGAAGTCCAAATTTGTAACACGGTACCTCCTCTGAACGTCCACCATACGCCTGACGACTTAAAATGGACATCCTTCGTCCGTCCTGAATGTCATCAACGGACATCTTCTGGATGTTTTGTGGATGTTTTGGTGCTATCTGGGATATGAGTTTTAACCATTAAATATTTAACTTTAACTTAAGGCACTTATTTATCGTAAGAAATGATTTAGTTACCCCTAATAAAAAGAAAACTTAAAACAATATTTTACCTAGTTTAAGTAAGTGATGTTATTGGGACAAATAGTCAAAGATTTACCGTTGCAAAATCTCATTAGCAAAACAGTTTTTCTTATGGTTAGATGATGATAATGCAGTCTTAACAAAAAAAAAAAACTTATAATAATGCAGATCATCTTAGCAAAACATTCTATTTGGTCGATTTCTTTCAGTGTAGGCAGGACAAAGAAATATCATCTGATTTCTTTGTGGCCGATTAATTACCACTTACTAATTTCAAACATACGATTGCATGATTTACGCAGTTAGTGGAGTTCTGAGATATGTTGAACCATCAAGGTAGTAGAGGGTCCACGCCTTCGAAAGCCGTCAAAATCGCCAAGTAACCCATTCCAGCAAGGTAAATAAATTTTGAGCCCGCGTATCGAAAGAGGGTCCTAATGGGCATCCGAAATGGCTTGTTGGACTTTTTTTGGCGCTTGCACAACTTCTCCACAAGAAAAAAAGATGGCGGAACGTTATTTCAAGAATTTGTGTTCTTAAACATATACCTCTCGCTAGAAAATTAACTACGTGCGATATTGATCTGATTTTTTATATTTGTATACTACTGACATGAGCGCATATATCTGTACTGATAGAATTTCAAAATCACTTACGATTTTTTTCTAAATAAATCCTAAATCACAGAAAGGAAATTTGTGTGTTTGAATTTTCGACGTGCGATCAACTATATTAAATGTTTAATTTTTTTATATATTATATGCGAATGAAATATGGTCTAAAGACCAAAAAAGTTTTTGCAAAAAAAATTAGCTCCATATCTTTTACAATTTTTGAGTTACAGACTTTTCAAATTAAACCATAATTTAGGTCCGTGATACTCCTATTACCATGCGGCTATTATCTCACGTACTGCTATCTGGTTAATTGTAATGCATCAAGATAGTAAGCCAATACATTTTTGATATTGTGTTACTTATTCTTATTTATAATTTTACAAAAATATTAATATGTAAAATGAAACTCATTTGGCATAGGATTTATTAGATCTATAGGTTATGAAGGTGTTGTATATGGAGATATTTATTATATGTACCATCATTATACAACATAGAAATAAAAGATAAACACGTACACAAAACGTGTAATTTATAAGTAATAATAATAATGCATAATTATACACAGCTCAGTAAGCATCGACAAAGCACTACTATACTAGTAAGAATTACTGTCTGTTAAGCACTGCTCTGTATTATTTCTGCCCTTAAAACAATTGTAGGAAAGGCCACATGCAACAGAACATCAACATTTTTAGTTAGACTCTACTTTACAATTCCACTTTTTGTTTTTTTTTTAACCACTTGTGGTTTTTTGTCATCATTTGTGGGTTTATTTGGTTATTCTCTATCAGATATCCAAATTTTCTGGAAGAGTGTGATGTGTTTTCTTAATCGTTTTTCAAGTCACTGAGGTAATTTGTTTAAAATCCAGGATTTTGTGTTAGGTAAGGAAAGTATAGGAGAATCTAAACCACTTCTTGTGAATAATTTTTACAATTAAAATTATTTTGCAGTAAGCAGGGTTTGACCCTGCTTCGCTAAGTACTTCAGTTGCAAGCTAAGCTAAGCATACCAAACTACTGGACTTAATGACCGTTTCAAATGCAGTAAATAAAGTAGGACTTACGTAGGACTCTCTTGTAGGACTTAGCGAACGTATGTCTAATAACTTTATGAAAAATAAATGCTACCTTGGTGAATCTAATTAAACTCACTATGGCCATACACATTGACATAGGTCTTACGACCATCTTCAATCACACGATCACCAATTGCATCGCAGTTATCTCCAAGATTAGTCAAACTGTTTAGATGGCCTGTTTGATTTAAGGCAACTGTAACTGCTCACTTTTTCCCCTTCGGAAAGAATAACTGACAGGTCACACAATACATAGACTGCCAATAAACAATATTTACAATATTTTCTTCTTCATATTTTTCACATAATTATTTATTGGTTTCGTGAATACTATAAAATACCCTTTGTTGTCGTATACCCACAAAATTTTTGTAGTTTTTCTATTTTGGAAAAATTAAACATACCTTTCGTAAATATTATTGTGTTCGTTTGTTCATGACTGCACTTCAAATTTTATCCAAGTTCACATTGTTGGGCAACATTTGTCCTTATTTACACCAATATTCAGAAATGTATTTTATATGATTGGCTTGTTTCCTTAGGTCATATCATACTTTTTTTAAATCTGAAGTTTAGGTCAATTTTTATTTTTAAACTCAATTTATTAAAACTTATTAACGATTTCGTGCTCTATTTGCAAGTCTAGATATACTGTCCTAAACCAAAATACGTAACTTAAAATTTCCTCAGCAAATTGGACGTACTTCAAAGTTTCCTTATTAAATGACCGACTTTTTTCAATAATCAATAAACCATTATTTTTGCATCTGCCTCGTAGAATTAAATCCAAAAATAGAATGAAACTATTTAAAAAAATAAGATGTGCTGAGATTAGCGACATAAAATGTTAAATATCTCAAGGGGAGCGTATACTGAAGTACGTCATTTTGGCTTAGGACGGCAGTATATTACATGTAACAAATTACATCATAATTTAAAACCACGTATTTATTGCACCGAAATAATTGTTTAATAATTTTCAGACAATGAGTGATCTAATGATCAAGAACAATATAACACCTAAATCAAATTAGGTATTAGACTAATATATGATCTATCCACAATTGCCGTAGCTGTCACGTTGCGCGCTATCATAACAAGACATTATTACGGTCGAAATTAAAAATCCGTATCTCGAAAACTGCATAAGATATCGAGCTAATTTTTTTTGCAAAAACTTTTTTGATCTTTAGACCATATTTCAGTCGTATGTAATAGAGAAAAATTCGAATATTTAATATAGTTGCCCGCAAGTCGAAATTTCAAACACACAAAATTCGTTCATGTGATTTTTGATTTATTTAGAAAAAAACCGTAAGTGATTTTGAAGGTCTATTACTACAGATAGATGCGCTCGTGTTTGTAGTATATAGATATAAAAAAATCAGATCGATATCGCAAGTAGCTAATTTTTTAGCAAGAGGTAAACGTTTAAAAACACAAATTCTTGAAATAACATTCGGCCATGTTTTTTTCTTGTGGAGAAGTTGCGAAAGCGCCAACAAAAGTCCAACAAGCCATTTCTGATGCCCCTAAGAACCCTCTTCCTGAATTCGTTTCCAAAAATCATTTACCTTGTTGGAATGGGTCATTTCAATTTTTAAAGCTTTGGACCCCTTATAAGTAAAAATAAGATAAATATAATTTAACGTTTCACATGACTATGGAAATATATAAACAACGAACTGTCGGTTGACAGCCAAAATGTTTTGAGAATGGATGTATACAATCTTCCGAAACGTTACCTGACTTTAGCTTTCATATTAATTTTTTTAGTTAACATTATTCTAGTTTATATATTTTTAGGTGTGAGACATTTTGTGATAAACTGTAATGGTATAATTTATTATTCTGATAACACACGCGTGTGCCATGAAAGTTCAAAGAACTTAGTTTGTTAAGTTTATCACAAAACAAGTACTCAAGACCTCTCTCTATCTGATCCGTTTGGCGAAGGTTTTTTCATTAAAATTTTCAAATATTTTCAGTGGCAAAATACCCAACAAAAAGTAAGAAAATCTGAATATGCCACAAATAAACAATTATAGACAATATAAGAAACATTCTCATATCACTTTTCTTGTCTGCCATGCTCTAAGGAGTAACCATGTTTCTAGCTGTTACAAATGGTCGGGTGGCTTCTATACCAAACGATATGTTTTTGACATTAATAATAAAGTAGAATGGTAGATGCCTTTTATGTCAATGAAAAAAAGACGCTGCCTAAGGAATCACTACTTCCACATCCAGATTCTTCATCCAAGTCACTTTAAAGGAAACATTTTGACTATATTTGCATTCTAGTATGTGGAAATTATTGGTCATAGAATTTTAATAATATTCGTGGCAGATGTAATAGAAAAGTTTGAGGAGTTGGTTTCTACCATATACGCTAAAAATGAAGTTTCTGGTTTACCCTACTTATTTTCTACTATTCACAACCTACCACCTCCGACTCCTTCAATATTGTCATCTCAATCAGATAGCACTACAATACATACGTGTACTACCTTTCAAGTGAATATCTCAATTTGATGTTATCAATCCGATTAATAATGAAGCGGAGGTGGTGGAGTTTGAAAAATATTAGAAAGAAATCTGAGGCCTTGGTTTCTAGTATATACACAGAATCCCAAATTTCTGTACTCTTACCAGCTTCATTTACTTATTCCCTTCTACGGAATCATCCCAAAATATAATCTGGTTCCAGATGTCGTTATGATACATACGTCTACCAAATTACAAGTGAATATCTCAATATTCAATCAACCCCTTTAATAAAGTAGTAAGGTTAGTGGAAGGGTTGAAAAATATTATTAAAAAATCTGAGGCCGTGGCTTCTAGGACATACACCGAATTTCAAGTTGCAGTACTCTTAGAGGTATTTCAGAATCTTATGAACCGCGAAATGCACAAAAGGCAAAGTTTATTCTGGGTTTATAAGTGTATTTTGAAAATACTGACAGCTACCTTGCTGTATACATAAACAAGAGCTCGGGATAAATTGTAAACAATAAATCTAATATTTTTAAGAAGTGTAACTGAGCCCACGAGAGGGATTTTGTCTCTGCACATATGAAGGTCACAGCTCATGAGATTTTGAAACACCTCTACCAGCTTGCTTTACTTATTTTTCCCTATTTACCTCTACTTACCACCACTCCTTCAACGCAATCGTGTCAAAATATAATCTAGTTTCATATATAGTTATAATTCATAAATGTACCAAATTTCAAGTGAAAATATAAATTTAATTTTATCAACTCTTTAATAAGGGAGTGAGGGTGGTGGGGGGATGGAAAATACTAATAAAAAAACCTGAGACCTTCGCTTCTAGTATATACACCAAATCACAAATTTCTGTACTTTTACCAGCTTGCTTTACTTATTTTCCCCTATATACCCCTATTTAACCCCCAACCCTTCAACGGAATCATCTCAAAATATAATCTAGTTCCAGATGTCGTTATAATACATATGCGTACTAACTTTCATGTGAATATCTCAATTTTATTTTATCAACCCCTTGAATAATGGAGTAGGGGTGGTGGGGGGCTGAAATATATTCTTAAAAAATCTGAGGCCTTTGCCTCTAGTACATACACCGAATTTCAAGTTTCTGTAGTCATACCAGCTTGCTTTATTTATTTCCCCCTATTTACCCCTAAATAACCCCCAACCCTTCAACGGAATCATCCCAAAGTATAATCTAGTTCCAGATGTCGTTATAGTTCATACGTATACCAACTTTCAAATGAATATCTCAATTTTATTTTATCAACCCTTTTAATAATGAAGTAGGGGTGGTGGGGGTTAAAAAATATTATAAATAATCTGACATCTTGGCTTCTAGTACATACACCGAATTTGAAGTTTCTGTAGTCTTACTAGCTTGCTTTACTTATTTTCCCCTATTTACCCCTATTTAATCCTCAACCCTTCAACGGAATCATCTCAAAATATAATCTAGTTCCAGATATCGTTATAATACATACTTGTACCAAATTTCAAATGAATATCTCAATTTTATTTTATCAACCCTTTTCATATTGGGGAGTGGTGGGGGTTGAAAAATATTACAAAAAAATCTGACGCTTTGGTTTCTAGTACATACATCGAATTTCAAGTTTCTGCAGTCTCACCAACTTGTTTTACTTATATTCCCCTATTTACCCCAAATTAACCCCCAACCCTTCAACGGAATCATCTCAAAATATAATCTAATTCCAGACGTCGTTATAATACATACGTGTACGAAATTTCAAATGAATATCTCAACTTTATTTTATCAACCCCATTAATGGGGTAGGGGTGGTGGGGATTGAAAAATATTATGAAAAAGTCTGAAGCCTTAACTTCTAGTACATATACCGAATTTCAATTTTCTGTACTCTTACAAGCTTGCATTATTTATTTTCCCCTATTTACCCCTATTTAACCCCCAACCCTTCACCGGATATCCTCAAAAAACAATTCGGTTCCAGATATCGTTATAATATATACCTGTACAAAATTTCAGGTCAATATCTTCAACCGTTCCGGAGAAAACGTGCGGACAAAAAAGTTACAGACAGACAGACGGACAGACCGACAGACAGAATTTCTTTTTCCGCTCAAATTTAAAATCTCGACGTTTCATGACATTCTAAACCTATTTCACGATTAAAAATGTTTGAAAATTTTTTTGCGATTACTATACTTCCAATCCACTACGTGGATGTGGAAGTAATAACGTAAAGAGGGGAATAAAAGTCATATGTCGTATGTCTCATAATTCTATTAATATGCAACTTTTTGAAACTTGGGATAGTCTACAAAGGATACAGTAAATTATTTGCAGATTTGTCAACAAATGGCTTTCATGACCTGTAAATGTCAACAAAAAATTACTCGTAAGAATGAATTTATTTATAAAATTACAAGTATTGAATCTACGTTAACAACCAATGTGTTTAATATATTGTGACGTTTCGTTCACTCGTCGGTTGAGTGAAGGGGCGTCACTTTGGCACTCGAGCTCTGTGCGGTTACGGTAAGCTCTGGCGCCACCTTTACAATTTTTCTCGTGGTGTAAAGGACCCACACTAGCCTCTTGACACAGCCTGTTGCAGTGGGGCTGGGATAGCGTCAGAGGAGACACGGTACGTCCAGGGGTCTAGGGATAGTAGACTTCACGCACACCAAAATAAAAGGCACAGTTCAGATCCTACATACAGATATTTATTATTCCTATTATGTATAATTCTACCTAACCTATAGCTACTACGGTTAATTATGGTGACGGTGGCGAAGCAAGACGACGGCTATAAGCAGGATACGAGTTTAAAGAAACAGAGCGGTAAGTCGGAGCAACTACTACCGGTATAAAAGCGGACAGGGTAGCGCAGATACCAGGCGGAGGAAAGCAAAAGCACATGTAAACAATAGAAAACAAATACTCGGGCAACTTGGCTAAGGCACAGAGCCTAATGTTAGTACACACTCCTGGTCACGGTTCCTTGTTGGTGGAATCACCCCAAAGGAGAGATTAAACCAACGAGGTTCACGGGCGCTATTTTGCGCTGGTGGATGTCCTTGTAACTTTCCGGCTGGCGGGGACTAGGCCAGAAAGCACAAAGCTTCCCAAGTACTCGCTTGTCCTCCAGCTGGCGGGGACTAGGCCAGAGGGTAAACACGAGTCCGGTTATCAGCGGAAAATTTCCCTGTCACACACTCCCAACTTGCACACTGGCTCAATCCTGTCGGCGGTACTTGGTCGGGGACGATACCTTGGTCTGCTAGAAGGCTTTGTGACTTTCCGGCTAGCGGGGACTAGGCCAGAAAGCCCCAAGCTTCCCAAGTACTCGCTTCTCCTCCAGCTGACGGGGGCTAGGCCAGCGGGCAAACACGAGACCTGTTGTCAACCAATGTATCCTCCCAGACACATGGCGGAGCAAACTAGGATTAGTACACAAGATGGCACTTAGTCCCAGCCAAGCTGCTTATCTACAGTCGGATTTACTTACTCTCTCTCCTTTGCAAGCGGATATCGGTTGCGGTCGGCCGGTAGGTGCGTAATGCTCAAACGCAACCCGGGAAATATCCAACTTAATGGATCCATTTCCTTAACGGGTAGAATATCCCAATTAATGGACGATAAAACAGTACTTTCCTTAGCGGTTTCGGTCGGCCAGTAGTTGTGTAATGCACAAACACAACACTGGAAGCATCCAACTTAATGGACAATATTTCGCTGGCTGGGCCAAGTATTCGTTAACGGTGAAGCCACTCGTGTTAGTGGTGGAGACAGTGGCTCCATCTGGCGGAGTGTATTCCTATTTGATAATTTTAATAATTAAAGTATAACACTTATTTATGCTCTGTATCGACAGTATAAAATATTAATATTCAAAATACGAAAATAGACGGCGGTTTTGGGTGTAATTTTCTACACCAGAAATTATCCCTAATACCTGTATAAAATATTTGTATTCTAGATAGAAAAATAGACGGCGGTATTGGGTGCAATTTCCACACTATAAAAATGCTTCATTACATCCCCCTCTTACTTCGCTAAAAAAAATAATAAAAATGAAATTATTATCATTTTTTTGTTCGTGTCTTCCTTGGTTGCTAAAAAAAAGAAACTGAAAACAAGGAGCTAATTTCTTAAAAATAAAACAAAACAAGGAAATCATTCCTTAGAAAAATAATGGTCCCTATCGGAATTAAGGCACTTACCCCACAGTGGTTACTTAAACTTTATTTGGGGGTAAGTACGTCTTTTACAATCCTAAAAACTAAGCTGAAAAAAGAAAACTATTTAATAACTAAAGTAATGTTAAACTAGTGCAAAAAAAAATTAATCCGGTAGGTCCTCTTCTCTCCGAGGTGTACCTCCTTTCTTAGAATAAAACCAGGTACACTAAATCATGGGTACGGATGGTGCATCCCGGTGAACAGCGGTGGGCGTCTTTTGGACCCCATTAGTGTAACAGGTCACATTGTATCCCCCGGGAGGTGGTGTCGATTTGACGGGCTGGAGGGAACATGTAACACTGCACCCCCTAGGTTTTAAGAGTAACGGTCTGCCCTGGGATGGGCGGCGGCGGATACCGGGCTGGGCCGTACATTAACAGTCACAGGACAGGACTTCTAGTAATCCACACCTGGAACAAAAAATCCGGGCGTGAGCCTGCCTAATGAGCCTCGCACGTCGGGCCAAGACGGCGTCTTGGCAGGGTTTGCGGACTGGTGGTACCAGTGCTCTCCGAGGTGGTTCCCCGGGTTCTCTCCCCGGTGCTGTCGGTAGGCGGGATGGCGGCACTGGAAGATAAGTAGGGTTTTAAGTCTTTTACATGGATTCGTGCGAGCTTCCTTCCGGTATCTGATTTAAGGTTATAGACCACGGGTGAAATGACGTCGGTCACGGTATACGGTCCGGAATATTTTGGGGCTAGTTTTGATGCAAAGCCCTTGATAGCGGATGAAAGCGGATGTTCGCGCTTCATGACTCGGTTTCCTACGTGATATCTAACTTCCCGACGGCGGAGATTATAATACCGGCCTTGTGTGGCGCAGGCTTGTGCTAACTTGATACGGACCAGTTCAAACACTTGTAATTTTTTCAGGCGGTCGGTATGTGTTGGCGGTATTATGTTCTCCTCGGACGGTTCGGCGGTATTCCCAGTCTCGGTTTGAAAAATTGTTTTCGGCAAGGACATCTCACGGCCAAAGTTCAGAAATGCTGGCGAGAATCCTGTCGACTCGTGTCTCGAGCTGTTGATAGTCAGTTGGAGATCGTTCAATTGCTGATCCCATTTTCGGTGGTCCAGCTCACAGTACTGGGCTATCATGGTTTTGATGGTGCGGTTAGCTTGTTCGACTGGGTTTGCTTGTGGGGTGTACGGTGGTGTCAGACGGTGCTGGATTCCAAACTCTTCCAGTAAGGATCGGAATATTCGACTGTCATATTGGCTACCATTGTCGGTAATGACGGTACGGGGGCAACCAAAGCGAGTGATGACTTCATCGTAGAGTGTCTGACTGACGGTACGGGCAGTAGCACTTCGTAGGGGGCGGCACTGGATCCATTTGGTGAAGCGATCTTGAAAAACTACGAGGTAGTTATTCCCTTTACTAGATCGGGGCAGCGGTCCTACTAGGTCGGTGCTGACGGTTTCCCATGGTTGTTGACTGACGGACGGTTGCATGGTTCCTGGTGTCTGCTGCTGAGAGACTTTGTATCGCTGACATTGCATGCAGCTACGTACATATCTGGCGATGTCACGGAACATCCCTGGCCAATAGTACTTCTGAGCTATTCGAGCAATGGTTTTAGCGATCCCCATGTGTCCGGCGGACAGAGCATCATGGTTCTCCTGTAGGACGGTGCGGCGGAGCGTTGTAGGAACACACATTTTCCATGGTTCAGACAAATCAGTAATCCGGAAATGCTTCTGGGTTCCGTTCGACTTCAGTTTTCTTCCGTCGGCACTATGAACAGTTTGGTGCCTCATCCAGGGCGCATAGTTCGTTGGTTTCAGATTCGGGAAGAGGTCGGTCTAGCGGTTGGCGGGACAGTGCGACGGCTACCCGGTTTAGGGTTCCCTTACGGTACTTAATTTCGAAGTCGTATTGTTGTAGGAATACGCTCCATCTAGCTAAGTGGCCGGTCGGACTCTTGATAGAGTGTAACCATCGCAGAGATTATTGATCGGTCAGTACGGTGAAGCGGTATCCTTCCAGATACGATCTCATTTTCTCTATTCCTCAGACAATGGCCAAGCATTCTCGTTCCGTTACGGAGTAGTTTTTCTCTGGTGAGGACAGTGTGCGGCTGACGTAAGCTATTACCCTGTCATGACCCTCAATTTCCTGGGTCAGAGCCACGCCAAGACCTTGGTCGGATGCATCGGTCTGGAGAGTAAACGGTTTCTCGAAGTCAGGACATGTTAGTACGGGAGCTTCGGTGAGATGGGTTTTTAATTTCTGGTGGTTTTTCTTTAATAATCGGGTCAGCGGCGTCACCATTTCGGAGAAGGTTGGTACAAAGCGTCGGTACCAGGAGGCAACACCAAGGAATCGGCGGATGTCCCGGACGTTCCGGGAGTGGGGAATTTCTCAATTGCCTCCACTTTGTCCGGGTCGGTCTGTATTCCTTCTGAGGTTACTACATGACCCAAGTACTTTAGTGACTTCCTACAGAACTGACACCTTTCGGGGTTAAGTTGCAAGTTTGCAATCCTTAACCGTCGGAAAACTTCTCGTAGATTCTGGAGATGGCCCTCGAAAGTTTCACCTAGAACAATAATATCCTCGAGGTAGGCGAATGCATAGGGTTCCATGTCGGGCCCGATTATGCGGTCCAGTAGCGTTGAAAGGTGGTAGGAGCGGAGTGGAGTCCGAACGGCATCACCCGGAAATGAAACAGACCCCTTCCCGGTACGGTAAATGCGGTAATCGGCTTGCTTTCTTCAGAAAGCGGTATCTGCCAATATCCTTGTTTCAGATCGATACTTGAGATGTACCTAGCCTTGCGGAGTTTGTCTAGGATGGCGTTGATGTACGGTAACGGATAAGCATCCTTCTCTGTGACTTCGTTCACCTTCCGGAAATCTATGCAAAACCTGGGTTTCCCATCCTTTTCACGAACGATAACTACCGGTGAACTCCATGGACTATTAGATGGTTCTATAATGCCGTTGGCCAACATTTCGTCTACTTCCTTGTTGATGACTTCCTGCATCCTTGGCTTCTGCAGACGGTATCGTTGCTTAATCGGCTCCGGTTGTGAAAGGCGGATATGGTGTTGAGTTAGTTTCGTGGTTCCAGATATGTCCTGAAAACTGGGCAGCTCGGTATATAAGAACTCTTGAAGTTTTGTCTCCTCCCTCTGTGATAGAGCGAGGGCTATCCATCCCAATGGACTGTTCGGAAGTGAAGGTGAAACGGGGCGGTTATTCAGGTAAACGGTTGTCGTAGGTAGGTGGATCGTAAAGTCCTGTGTACGTAGGATATCCATTCCTAGTACAATGTCTGACGATAAATTCGGAAAATAGGACAGTCGCTCGAAGAATGGAGTTTCGGCTATTACAAACTCTAAGACTCTTCGATTGTTACCAATTTTCCATCGGCTAGCTGGGCAGACGGGGCGGTTATGCGGGCGGACGGTATTTTTAGTTGGTGGCACAAGTCTTTTACACGGTTTCCTACGTAGAATCGGACTGCTCCAGTGTCGAATAATGAGGAAAAGGTGTGGCCATACATAGTCACCTGGATGTGTGGTCGGTCATCTTTAGGGACGGTTTCTGCCGAGGTGGCAGTAGTACGGAGCTGCACCGGCCTCGGAACGGTACAACTCCCGGCTAGTTTCCCGACCTGGGACATGAGCAATCTCTTGTCATGGTACCAGGTCGCCCACAACGGGAACAAAATAATTTCGGTGAGAAACGACATCGGCTGCAGAAATGTCCGGTTCTTCCACATCTCCAACATATAGTGTCTCCGTTTATGGGAGCGGTGCCAGCGGAGGTTGATGGCCTGTCTACATGGTTTGTCTCTCGGATCACAGGTGGAGCTGGTTCCATCGACCTTCGTGAATCCTTATGGTTATGTCCGGTCATATGGTGCTCCAATCGCGGTGGTGGCGACTGTAGATTTTCCGGTTTTGGTGGTGATTGTTTAGGATGTGGTGCTGGTCGGGTTACGGTCGAGCGTGCCGGGGCGTCATTAGGACGGTAGACTTGTTGTACTTCCTGACGCAGTGTCTCAAATTCTTTGATCGCGGAGATCAAAGCGACTACATTGGTCAGTCCGGACCTCGGAATGTACTGTCTATAATCGGGAAGTAAGTTTCGGTAAAGCCACCGGAGTTCCTGCTGCGAAGTAAGATCTCCATGCCGGCGGATGAGTGTTTGGAGGTCGGTCAGATATGTACCTGCAGGTTTATCTGGTTGCTGTTTGAGGTGGCTGATTTGCGCTTCTATCTCCTCCTGATAGTTTACAGGGAAGTAAAAGATGCTGAATTCGGTGGTAAAATCTTCCCAGGTTCTCCAGTGCGAGCGGTTGTTTCGGTACCAAAGTAAGGCCGGTCCCTGTAATAATTCTGGTAGTACAGGTAACAGTTGTGCCGGACGAATTTCAGTATATGAGCACACTTCTTCTATTCTTTCTAGAAGGGCGGCGGGGTCTCCTTTTCCGTTGAACTGGATGCCCCATTTGCGGACTTTCAGTGGATCCAAAGCCATGTTTACTGTTTGAGCGGACGAAGACGGTACAATTAGAGGCGGAACTGTTAACGGCGGTGGTACCGGAAAGACTGGTCTGGTGCCTTGTGGTAATGGCGAGGTACAGCCGTCTTTGATGAATTTTACTAGGCGGCGCTTCTTGTCATCCACAGTGCCTGAAAGGTCTAGACGGAATTTCCCTAATTCGACGTCCAGGTGTTCTTTTCTCAGCCTATATATCCAGCTGAGGCGGTTCTCTATTCCTTCGGTGGTTGCAGTATCCTCAGTCGGTTCTACGTTCACGTCTTTTTGATCTTCGTCGGTTGACATCTTTCGTGGTTTCTTCTACCACGAGGTGGTAGTAAACGGTAGCGGTCGGTAAGCAGTAACAGAAACCAATGGGCGGTCTGGGCGGTGTCTCAGAGAGATCCTATCACAACGGTAGCTCACTATGAAGTGTGGGGAACGGTAACAGTAGCCAAAGGTTGTCAATGAACAGTCTGAGCGGTATCCCAGAGAGGCCTGTTCACTACAGTGGCCCAGGACCAAGTGTCCTCTGCTAACTCCTAAACGGCTTGATATATCGAGTCGAGAGTAGTTCCGTTGGATTCTGCGCACTCGATTTACTATTCCAAGAGGGGTCACAAGCTATATCTCCACTGTCACCGGAGTTTCTAGGACTCCGGGCAAAATCCGGTGAGGGTCGATTTAGACGGTGTCTGGTGGTGCGGTCTACTGATTTCTATCGGTTTTAACTGGTATCGGCTTTCCCCTTCTCCAGGGTACACTTTTTTCCGGAACGGACGGTCGGGTCGTGACGAAACCAGCGGCAATCGATTCAGCGTCCTTGAGTTACTGCTAAATGAGGGGTCACTTGCCTAGTAACTCCAGTCTCCGGAGTCGGTAGGTATTCCGGGCAGAATCTGAACGGTCGGTTAAAGTCGGTACAGAAGGTGTAGCGCGGTGTTGTTTATCACCTAGTATGGGTCCCACTTAATTTCAACCCGTACTTTGGCTGTAGCAGCCTTTTCCGCGGAACGGTTGGTCGGATCCGGTTCCAAATGTCACCAGTCGATTCCTTGGGTCTGATTACCCTGAAAACGACACCCTACACGATATTTTGTGTGTTGGTCACCTTCGGCGGACTTCGGGAGTGTTCGGCCGGAGTTCGGGTTTTTGCTAAAAGTGCAGCCTCCTCGTGTGTCAACTCCACAGAAACTGCCTCTGGTTCGGAAAAATTCCCAACGGAGTTATTAAATGGTTAATAACGCCCTCGGGTGCGGTCGGAGCGGTTCGGCAGTAATCGGAATCGGTACCTCGTGCTCGGTTTAGTCGAAAATGACACCTCACACGCCTAAGTGTCTATTCGGAAAATTCGGTTGCTTTCGGTGACTGCCGAATATGAAGTCTAAACTACTTTCCCTATTTATGGTCCCTGCTCGGGCGCCAAATGTATGTGACGGTTCGGTCACTCGTCGGTTGAGTGAAGGGGCGTCACTTTGACACTCGAGCTCTGTGCGGTTACGGTAAGCTCGGGCGCCACCTTTACAGTTTTTCTCGTGGTGTAAAGGACCCACACTAGCCTCTTGACACAGCCTGTTGCAGTGGGGCTGGGATAGCGTCAGAGGAGACACGGTACGTCCAGGGGTCTAGGGATAGTAGACTTCATGCACACCAAAATAAAAGGCACAGTTCAGATCCTACATACAGATATTTATTATTCCTATTATGTATAATTCTGCCTAACCTATAACTACTAAGGTTAATTATGGTGATGGTGGCGAAGCAAGAGGGTGGCTATAAGCAGGATACGAGTTTAAAGAAACGGAGCGGTAAGTCGGAGCAACTACTACCGGTATAAAAGCGGACAGGGTAGCGCAGATACCAGGCGGAGGAAAGCAAAAGCACATATAAACAATAGAAAACAAATACTCGGGCAACTTGGCTAAGGTGCAGAGCCTAATGTTAGTACACACTCCTGGTCACGGTTCCTTGTTGGTGTAATCACCCCAAAGGAGAGATTAAACCAACGAGGTTCACGGGCGCTATTTTGCGCTGGTGGATGTCCTTGTAACTTTCCGGATGGCGGGGACTGGGCCAGAAAGCACAAATCTTCCCCAGTACTCGCTTGTCCTCCAGCTGGCGGGGACTAAGCAAGAGATCAAACACGAGTCCGGTTATCAGCGGAAAATTTCCCAGTCACACACTCTCCCAACTTACACACTGGCTCACTCCTGTCGACGGTACTTGGTCGGGGACGGTACCTTGGTCAGCTAGAAGGCTTTGTGACTTTCCGGCTGGCGGGGACTTGGCGGGGATTAGGCCAGAAAGCCCCAAGCTTCCCAAGTACTCGCTTCTCCTCCAGCTGACGGGGGCTAGGCCAGAGGGCAAACACGAGACCTGTTGTCAACCAATGTATCCTCCCAGACACACGGCGGAGCAAACTAGGATTAGTACACAAGATGGCACTTAGTCCCAGTCAAGCTGCTTATCTACAGTCGGATTTACTTACTCTCTCTCCTTTGCAAGCGGATATCGGTTGCGGTCGGCCGGCAGGTGCGTAATGCTCAAACGCAACCCGGGAAATATCCAACTTGATGGATCCAATTCCTTAACAGGTAGAGTATTCCAATTAATGGACAATAAACCGGTACTTTCCTTAGCGGTTTCGGTCAGCCAGTAGTTGTGTAATGCTCAAACACAACACTAGAAGCATCCAACTTAATGGACAATATTTCGCTGGCTGGGCCAAGTATTCGTTAACGGTGAAGCCACCCGTGTCAGTGGTGGAGACAGTGGCTCCATCTGGCGGAGTGTATTCCTATTTGATAATTTTAATAATTAAAGTATAACACTTATTTATGCTCTGTATCGACAGTATAAAATATTAATATTCAAAATACGAAAATAGACGGCGGTTTTGGGTGTAATTTTCTACACCAGAAATTATGCCTAATACCTGTATAAAATATTTGTGTTCTAGATCGAAAAATAGACGGCGGTGTCGGGTGCAATTTCCACACTATAAAAATGCTTCATTACAATATAAATCACACAGCTCGGATAGTAGGTAAAAACAGTTACTTGAAAAAAAAATATTTCATGAGAATTCTATTGCCTCTTTATAGTGTACGGTACAAAAAGTACTAATTTAGATGATAAACAAATTTTAATACAGATTATGGAAAAATTACAATTGTTCAAAATGATGGCCTTGAGCATTTAGACATATATGCACTCTTCGCTTCATATTATTAAATACATTTTGCAGCTAGTCAACTGTTATACTGCGAATTTCTCTTTCCACTGCTTGTTGTAGTTCGTCAAGATCGTGTAATCTATTTTTAAAAACGTTGCTCTTTAAGTGTCCAAGTAAAAAATAATCAAGGAGTGTCAAATCTGGAGAACGTGCAGGCCAAAGTCCCTGGCTGATTAATCTATCATTATAGAATTCCTCTAAAAATTGCATAGCAGCTCTTGCTGTTTGGGCAGTAGCACCATCCTGTTGGAAGTAACCAAGTTGCAATTCATCATCATGTAGCTGATTCAGAAAGGGTTCTAAAATTAAATTTCAATACCTTTCTCCATTTATGGTCTCTTGAAAGAATATTGGGCCTATTATTCTTCTCCTGGATATTGCGACCCATACACCTATTTTTAACGGATGTAAACTTGTTTCCCCACATAACAGTGAGAGTTTTCTGTAGCCCATGTTCTATAATTTTGGCTATTGATATATAACCACTTAGGTGGAACCATTCTTCGTCAGTGAAGAAAGTCAAATCCAACACATCATCATCATTTAAATTTTCGTTAAACCAACGACAATATCTTTCTCGTTTACCAAAGTCAAGGGGTAGTAAGTAGTTCTTGCCCAACTGTTACCTTGTAGGGATGTAAATGTAGCTTTTTTAAAGCTTTATGGGCTGTAGGTACCAACTGAAAGACCTGAAAAAGTTCAAATTCATTGATTTGTTGTTTGCAATAGGCCATATAGTCGAAAAGCCAGCGATATTTTTTTCAATGCCAATTGAGCCAAAATAATTTATAATTTTTATGATAACACTAAAGTTGGCTATCATGAAAGTTTCCGCCAACTTACTATTAGAGGGTATAACAGCTCATCCCTAAAGCCATCAGCACAAAATAATTGTTAAACTTTTTGAAGCTATTTCAATTTATTAAACAACGATTAATACAAAAATAAATCATTACATAAGGCAACATTATATGTGAGTATGATAGTCAGATAGCTGCTAATATGTTTTTGCGACAGGTAATGGGACTATCTGCTGACCATACAATATAATTGTTGGTAGTGCCCCAAGTCACCTAGTCAAGGTTTTCAAATTTCTACGTGGCACCTTTCCGGGGGGCGGGGGCTTTGAAGTACAGTCGGTTTGAGACAGATCCGGTAACTGTCTGCCATGATATATCAGTAGATATGATCCTGAACATACCTGCTGCAAAGTCTGACCCTCGCAAGTGGTTGCGATTCGGAGATATGCCCGAAAAACCATCATTTTGGAATTTTGCCAGATACTGTTTACATGATTGAGGCGACAGGTCCCAGTAACAGCTCAAAACCTTGTTAGCTGTCTTGGGGCTCATGAGAGGGATGGGAAAATACGTTTGGCAGACGTGCAAGTGGTTTTTGGCAAGTGTGGCAGCACTTTGAAATACCGAATTTTCACAAAACTGCAATTTTGTTAAATATTGAAAGATATGTAATAAAAATATCTGTTGTTTTTTTTTCATATACCTAGATATATTACAAACAATAAAAATCAAACAGCAGAAATTTGTATTCGCACAAAAATTTTGTATGCTAAAAAAACGAAACAACGTATCTATAGATAACTCATTAATACGATATGTATAGAGCTAGTTTACACTTTTACACACAATAAATATATGCAATGGGGTTGTCGTTTACAGTACATACAAATAATCCCCCGCCCCCACCCTCAAACGTTGAGCACTCCGTAATAAACTAATTTTTTTATTTCCTGGTTTCTTATGGGTTCCTAGCAAGTTTTAATTCTTTTACGACTTATATAAAAATAAATTTATTTAATGCGACCTTATTATACGGTACCCTATAAAGAATTTGTATAAAAAAATTGCTCACTACCTACAGCCGTGACGTCAGATCGCATTACTAACACTGCAGCATAGGCCTCATATCGTTGCCTTCTACAATTTAATTATTTACAGCAAATTAATTACTCACATTTAAAGCCTCATATTTTACATATCTTATTTTCTTACATATTTGAACATTTTTATGCAATAAAAAAAATCGGTAAAGTTATTTACACAGAACTTCCCTCGTTATTTGTGCATGACAGTCACTCAAAAAAATCGGTAAAGGTATTTACACAGAACTTCCCTCGTTATTTGTGCATGGCGATCACTAAAAAAATATTAAATACGAAATGACAGTGAGAATAATAATGGAAATATAGTTATTGTAATTA